>VZTI01001507.1:201880-239784 GCA_013397865.1 Struthidea cinerea
CCAAAAAAAAGTAAATAAACATTTTTCTCCCTTAAAAAAGGATATCTTCTATTCTTTTTTTTTTCTGGAAGAGGGTCTCTTTTATCCTTAAACAATCCCGTGGCTATGTTTATTAAATTACTATTTCAGAGAAAATATAGGAACTGATGGGCTGAAAAGTATATAGGCTGATGAGATGAAAAGCTACTTAAGACTTACTCTTCTGCTGGAAAATTATTTAAGTATATAATAGACATTTTTTAAGTGTTTGTTTTGTCTTTGACTCTCTACAGTAGCAAGTATGAAAGGTCTGGGAAGTTGACCAGGCAATCCACAAGCAGGGTTTTTCATTTAAATTTATTTTGTTCAATAGTCAGAAGGAAATCTATGCTGAATCCTTGACTATTCAGGAAATCTTTTAAAACTGACCTTTTGGTACTTTTCTGCATTGATCTTTTATGCCCGTAGTCCCATGTGTGAGTGTAATGCATGTGATAATGTCTCACTAGAAGTTTTTGCCTCTATCAAACTACGCTCTTTGATATCTCACTTCTACAAGATGAAAGATTCCCATAATTGGCCTCATCTCAGTTTGGTTTGTGGAGTGGCGAGGGAATTGTGCCCAATCAAAGTTGTGTTTCTAGAATTTACAGTGAAGGAGACAAGAACTGGAGACAAAGCATGAACAGTCTTTTCCCTGTGAGTCTGATCTAAGTCTAGTACCTGAAGACAGACATAAAGAATAGATGTTATTTTGACAGCAATACAGTATCAGGTAAATAAGAAGTTTTCTTTTACTTTCATAGAAGTGAGACAGAGTTTACTCAGTTTGATGGCTTGATGGTTTTTACTTGGCTGCATTTCTTGATACATTACTTTTTTGAGACTTTCCTTTGCTGATAAATAGGGAAATGTTGCAGAACCCAGCACTTAAGGAATACAGGAGTGCAAAGTTTAATTAAGATGCTGAGATGATGTTAACAGTGAAAGAGATCAGTGATTTAGAAGTGCCCTTGCATGTTATGTATATATTGTTCACAACATCCAGAAGATGCGCATTTGACAGAAGAGTTAATCTTGTGATCTCTTTGCTTATTTCATCCGTACTCAAGAGAGGAGAGAGATGGAGGTCAGTTCAGATGGATGGGTTCTGATTGTTTCACCAGGGACATAAACAGGAGGCAGTAAGTCATGAAACAAGGATAATGTTGAAAAAAAATCACAAGAGCTTTTTCTGAGACAGTAATTTTCCCAAAGCCAAGAAAATTAATTCTTCCCTTTTTGACTTGGAAGGTATTTTTCATCAATATCATTTCAGTAAAACCATAATTCTAATACTTATTTTTAACTTCAGTGGATTAGATTACAACAAAAAGAAGGCTGTGCCTTTTGCACAGTTGGGAGGGCTTAGTTATAAGAGGACTTTTGCATTTTGTGTTCTCTGCATGGTGTATGAGAGCATAGATTGGACAAATTTTCTGAGACTGCTGCTGATTTTGGGTTTTTTTTTATTGAGGTACAGCACACAAGTTCTCCTGTGCATGATATTCACATGCAGAACTAGTGTCAAGGCAAATACATCTTGAGGACAAAAGGAATTCTGCACTTTGCTTGGAAGTGTTGGAAAAAGTCACCCACAAAAGTGGGAAGAACATACACAATCAAAAGCAAGATCCACTTTCTGGTGGAGTGAGCAAGAGGGGAGGTAGACAGGTTTAACATGACATTATCATGTCTCATCAAAGAGAGCCAGCTCTGTAGCATAAAAAGAACTTGAGAGACAGGAACAGATTCTAGAATGGGGCTTTTCTTTTTCTTCCTAGAATAGACACACTCTTGAGCTCTCCTCTTTAATATTAATTCAGAAGATAGTATAAGAATGAAAAAGTTTGGCTCTGAGGCAGCATTGATGCCAGCAGTGACGTTATCAGTGCCTTTTGCTGTCCTCTCTCAGTGAAAGGAAGAACTCAAACACACTGAAATGTTCCTGGACAGCCAATAGCAGCCTGGTTTGATCTTGGAGACTGACAACCATGTTTTACATGGTTTGTGTTTTGCGGCTTTTTGTTAAGTGTTTGGAATTGTGAATTGGGCTTTATGGAACACTGGGGGCCATCATCCACTACAGCTGAGAGTGGATGATGGGAAATGGGATGGCAAAGAGGAGCTGTGTCTGCTGGGGTGCTGAAATTACAAGAAAAAGAGTACCTGGGAGCTAGGTGTGCTTGGAGATCTCAGGGTGCATGGTTATGCATAATACACACTCCCTATCTTCTTACTCCCAGAACTTCTTAAGGGAGACTCCTCGGCATCTTTTATTGCTGTGTAAATGCAAAACCATTTTGGGGCAGCATGTAGCATTCTGAGTTTTCTCAGGATTGTAGGGCAGGTTCTACCAGGAGCTGTATCTGAGCAATTCTGTTCACTTCAGAGAGCTCAAACACACGTAACTGAGAAAGGAACCCAGACCATCTCGGGTATGCAAATCAATAAACATGTTTGTGATCCAGTTGGCCTCTGGCTCTTTAATAGAACATTTCCACATGAAACAATTTCTTAGGGATTTTTCAAAAAGACAGGAAATGCAGTTGTTAAGGTACAACTCTTCAGGGTTCCTTGGAGCACTGGAGAATGTGCCGGCAGTTTCACCCAGCCGGCAGATTTTTAAAAAACCCTGATGAATATGTACCATATTAAACAATAACACTACTATGGGATATTCCTAATTCAGATCAGATTTATCACCTAGATCCCAGCAATCCCAGATTTTTCAGATGGCAGCTCTTGGTAGAACCTGCCCTACCCAGGTTTGTCTGACCAAATTCCAACAGCCCTTACAGGAGGAAAATTTCAACTAGCAAATGTTTTACAAAAGACATTGTTTCTTTGAATAAAACTGAGATATAAATAACTGGTATTCATAGTCAGAATGGGAAAAAATGCATTGAACAAAGTGTGAATTGAAAGGGTAAGAAACTGACATTCTGGAAAAGTAAAAACCATTTTGACACATGCTCATACAAAAAATACTTTTGAAAGTGCTGCTTTACAATGCTTGAGTTCACATCCTAGACTATGTCTGTAAAGGAAAGTAAAAATATTTGCCATTGTCATCCCTAACATTTGCCTGTTATTTTCCTTAGAGAATCTGCTTTCTTTAATCTTGGATTGTTTCTATTAGACTAAGGTTATTTGTCCTGCCTTTTCCTGTCCTTATTATTTCCCTGGATCTGTACAGATTTAGAATTTGTTAGATCCCACTTTTTCTCTCAGATACTTTTTCCACCATGAGAAATTCTATTTCTTAAGGATCAAATGCACGCCTACTTGATGATAATTTAAGAATCCCATGAGGAGACACAGATGATGCTGCCTTACTAACATCTGCAGATATTTTCAAGTTTCCAAGGATGGCAGAAAATGGCTTACTTCTCTAAATGAAACTGATGTAATGAGAAATAATATATTTAGAAAAAGAGAGTAGTATATCACTTCCAGATATACAACTGTGGCTGTTGCCAAGGCACTCAGTCCCTTTGGAAATTAAGTCCTGAAAATCAAACACAGAATATGCAAAACTAAGATCCACCCAACAGGGTTGCTTCTGGAAATTTGAGTCTGACTAAAATATAGATCATCCAAGCCAGAATCAAGGCACAAAACTGTTGCTATTTTATGCTCAGCTCTTCCAGATACATTTCCAAGTGGGTGGTTTGCCAGTACAGGATAATGTTAGCAAAAAATATTATTTCTCTTAGCAGCCAAGTGAATCACTGAAACAAAATACGCTGGCAAATGAGAAACAAACCACCAGGCAGACAACAGCTGTCCTGAACGATGGTGGGGAAATGTTTGGCACAGCCAAGGTAAGAATCAAGAGGAACCTCAGAAAACATTCAAACAACTGGGGCAAAGCTTATTCCAGATCTCTTCCAGGGTGTGCTTTGCTGCAGCAGAGTGCTCCGTCTGTGACAGGGGTCCAATGCAGTAACTTTCATTGCTTATCCATGTAAATCCATGTAAATTATTTCCTGTCATACCTATGGGGTTGCTAAGCCCTGTCTGCTGATGGAGCAGTGTAATTGGGACATAATGGAGGAGAAATTTTAACTCCATAGCAGTAGCACTGTTACAGCTGTATTTGTATCCTACTAGAATATTTCAGACTCTGTACTGTTTCTTGTTTATCTATTTTAAATAGTGCAGAATTTGGTACCTTTTATAAGAATAAGGCTGTATTTCTTTCATGATTTTTAATTGATTTCTCCATATTTCTCCTCAGTTATCTCATCCAGACATATCTCGTAATTCTGTAACATCGGATCTGGTGAAATGTTATTGCACACTTGTACTACAGGCTGCAGGTAGAGATGGTGCAATTGGGGCAAGTAAAATGTTAAATTATTGCTTAAGGAGCACAGACTAGTGGTCCCACCGTTAGGGACATAGGTACAAAATCTCATACAAGAGACGAGTCTGATTGCTCACTCCCCGCCATATTAGAAGAGAAATTCCTAAATTCAAAGTTGGAGGTTGGAACCAAAGAGACAATTCCAAAGCTCAAGCAGAGTCCTCTACCTTTCCTTTTTAATGGGTAACAGGCCTCACTGACTATTATTAGAAGTGATTTGGCACTTCAAGATGCAATAGGCATAGAGTGAGATTTTTCAAAACCATTACACATCTAATTTACATTGACTGAAAATCCCATGAGACACGTAAATACCACTGGACAACCATACCGCGTCAATTCATAAAGCTCACTTATCTTCCTCTTTCTCACATTGAGCAAACTCCTGAGTTTTACCATGCAACTCACAATAAATTCCTGTTCCCTTGATTGGGATGCCAAGTTTACATGTAAACAATTTTCAGGTATTATTAGAAACCTTTGCAAGCAATGCTTTTTTTCCTTTTTTTTTCTTTTTATTTTCTTTTTTAAAAAAAATATTTGTTGCAGTCCTCTGCAGTCACCCTGCTGCTGAGCTTGCGGATCAGATTCAGTCCAGGGCAGTGTGATGCAACAAGCTGAATTTCTTGAGTGACCTTCAGCCTTCCCCCTCCGTGGCGATATACAGCTTTCTGTTCTGCTAAGTGAAAGCCAGAAACGGGGGCCAACTGAAAAGTAATTCTTTTCACTCTTTTGCAGAAACAACAAAAAGGTTGCTTCTGTATATGAGAAATTCTTTTGCTCATCTCTACTGGAGACTGAATTGTTTATTGTATTGACTGCACTTCATTGTGGGCTGGGTTTTAACAGATATGACAATTTATCTGTATCAAGGATTGGGGGGATGCTGTTGTGATACATTAAATACCTTTGCAATCTTTTTTTTTTCTTTCTATCTTTCTTTCTCTCTGTCTTTTTTTTTTAAAGCACTAAATCTCAGCATGACTATATCCTGCAGTGGAAAATTACTACCATTCAGAAATGTGCCTGGCTGCATTACGGTTGTATATTTGAGGACTCAAAGCTCTATCTGCAGCACAAAGGCAGGCTCAACAAATGACTTAGCATCTTTGTTCCTTTATCACCACATTTTATGGCAGCATTTTCTACTTGGTGCAAGTCAAGGTATACTTGTGAAATTAGTAATTTTTGCTCTTTATTTTATATAACAATTATGCATCTTCATTGAAATGTCATATAATGGTCAATATCCATCTGAAATTGCTTCTAGCAGTGTGAGAATCACTCTATGAATGAATGAATGAATGAATGTTTTTACAGCACCAGATGACAAAATTTCCAATGACCTATCTCTTTATCAAAATGATTGTATGGGAAGATATTTAAAATGAGACATTATTTTTAGGACAAATTCAGAGAGACACACTCCTCATCAGCTCTGTGTGTAAGATACAAAAGGTGAGAGGATCCTGCTATACCTACCCTTTTGGGGGGTTGATTTTTAAGAATTTCTCTTTCAATATGCACTTGGATCCACATTAGAAGCAGTCAGAGGCTTTTAAGGGGAGAAAATCTCAGGACAGTGTACAGAATCAGAGCCAGGGTCGTGACCTTGACTATTGATCCAGCCTCTCTTATTTCCACAGCTTGCTGAGGCTTGTTCTTCCAACCTGCTGGTGTACATTAGAGCAGAAATCCATAACATGGCCATGTTCATCCAAGCACAGGAAGAAACTAAATTAAATGTTAAAAAACAATCTGAGGCTGGAGTTGGAGACAATTCATCATGATCCTAGACGTCAGGCAGGTAGGATGACCAAGAGTTCCTCAGCCAATAGACCCCAAACAGAATATGGAGGGTCCTCACTGCCTCATTTGTCAGGTACAGAGCAGATAGTCGGAAAAACACTGAGGGGAAAAAAGTATACCGAAGGTCAGCGTTTTAATTCCCAACCATGCACAAATATTCATCTTTTGGAATGCAGCCTGTAATTGAGGTTTAGGGGAGAAAGGGAGGGCGATAAAAAAATACCTGACATTAATAAATTAGCAGTCAAAACTAGAAGAAAATAAAATTTAGCATGGAAGTAGTGTAGTAAAAATTGAGGTCCAGCTGTGTTCTTACAACTCTGGAACCCAGGTTCAGCGGAGAGAATTTGACTACAGACTTGAGTAACCTATTAAAATCAGCAGTCAGTCTCTTTCACTTTTAAAGGTTATCTTTGTGGACTGCTAACCTTCCTTCTTGATGAAAAGGGTTTATAGCTGTATGATCTGTGATGCATAGAATGGAGAATAAAAGAGAGATTCTGTAGGCTGGTTGAACTGTTTAGAAGCTGCTCTTTGCTTCGTCTGAAACTGTTGTTATTTGCACTGGACAAAGAACATGTCCCTTTATGTACTCACTCAAAACATGTAACCTGAAGAATCCTACTCAGGCAGCAGTATTTTCTTCTGGGAGCTACAGAACACACCTTGGCAATACTGTGCAAATATTGTGGTGATTGAAAACATTCACAAACCCCACTACAGTCTGTGTGGGTGCTGTTCAAATTTAGCTGGCTGATGAGAAAGAACTTGCCAGTTTTGTGAACATGAATGAAATTTCCTGTTGTGGTTGAATTGTGTTCTCTTTCAAAACATTGATAAGCAGGTATCTGAGCTGAAAATAGTCTTCTGCACTTTAATTTTATTCCTAAGTTATGTTACACTGTTTGTGTGTTATCAGCATGTGCTGTTAAACCTCATCATGCTGAATGCCAATCTGATGAAACATAATAAGACATAACACAGTTTGACAGCTAATATTTAAAGAAGAAATCTTATCTCTCACTATCTAAATAGCAAAGGGCTCCCATTCAGACACTTAGAGATTCTTAGTGGATATCTTGGGAGAACAGTTAACCTGAGCTTTCTCGGAATGGTTCCCCAATATAGACAGCAGCTCTGTACGTGTGTAAGCTTAAAACACAATGCACTCTTACAGATTGGTAAATTCACAACGAACAGTTTCTGAACTTCCTTTTTCATTTGTGCTGCTCTAAGCAAGAATATGTAGGAAATAGGGGTGAACTGGTGGAATTTTGTTCCATAGATCTCTCTTTCCAAATACTCTGCAATATCCGAATGAGATAATGTATTTTAACAAGCCAATGAAAAATGAGGTAATTTCCAGTTTAAAAAGGGGGGGAAGATGTGACATATCAGGTATAGAAATTTGCTGAACATATGTGATGCTGTGCATCACAAATTGCTATGTTTTCTTGTCTGGCTCTTTACAGTTAGCCCAGGGTGATTATAATTTCATTTTCCTGCATTATTATTACTTTCTATTCACACAGGCTTACCAGAGTACTTGAATATCTACATTTTGGTAGAAGATCTGTATTCTACTGTTAAAGGTTTATGCTTTGCCATCTTTTTCAAGTGTCTCAGTTTTTGGATTCTTACTTTTCTCCATCATTCGCCTGATCTTTACCACCAAAAACTAACTTACAGTTAGTACTGTTAACTTACAGTAATTTCAAAATAAAGAAAAATTATGGATACTTATGGTAAATATTGGGGTAAAAATACCACATGCTGAGCACTTGGTATAAGAGCTTCTCAGATTTCCTTATTTGGAAAATTTGACTTGAATATATCTGAGTTTCGTGATAACTTTCTGAAGTGTAAAACCCTTTGAAATTATTCAGGTCGAAAGGAATTCAACTACTAGTGAAAAGATCCATCTGCTTCCCAAAACATTTTTTTCTCTTCTGAAAATATAGGATCAACTTTATACCTGGCAAAATCAAGCAGATTTTGCTTCATGTGTACATCTGCTGCCACTGAATTGCAGAAACGCCCCTGATCCAGACTGCCAGGCCTCTGTAATAATCTCTGTGTAGCTGATGAATTGTGCCCGTCCAGAACCCACTCTGAGAGAGATGTCAGCACACACCTCCTGCTGATGCCTCCTGCCCTCACCTGTGCACACACCTGTCCTTATCAGCACAGCATCAGATAAACTTGAATCGTCTGAAAGAGCTGAAACAAAGTGCAAAGCCTTTCTCAATTCGTCCAGGTAGGAGCTGTTCTTATGGCAGTTCTGTGGCATGCTAAGTAAGGGGTGCTTCCCAATTGCGCTGATAATGCTTCATGGCTGTTCCCTGCAAGCCTTTCCTCATGACAGTATTTAACTTTCTTGTTCCCCAACAATCAAATAACAGAAAGCCACACCAGCAGGGTCTGGAA
Source organism: Struthidea cinerea (assembly GCA_013397865.1). NCBI lineage: Eukaryota > Metazoa > Chordata > Aves > Passeriformes > Corcoracidae > Struthidea > Struthidea cinerea. Next base: position 210,507 of record VZTI01001507.1, read on the forward strand.
TATCCTTTCAGGGAAATTCAGGCAAATTTGGACAAATTCAGCTACACTTTGCAATATTAAGTTCCCCTAGCACACTAGCAGCTTGAATCTACGTACACGTTTGTGTTGTGTTAATGATTTAGTGTGTTTGAATGAGCAATAAGAGACAGAATGAAGGAGAAATGTGTTAGAAGTTACTGCTCTGAGAATCCACACAATAGCATGACCTAATAAACTAATTTTTTAAATATCAGAAACATGTATTTCTGAGAAAGTTGATGTTACATGGCAGCCCTAGACAGTTTAGGGAGACAAAAACACCAATGACACATAAATGACCATTTTGCACTGATTTTGCAGTCACTGTTAAACCATATAAATCTACATTTTAGTGTCATAATACAACGTTTACTGCACCTTAATCCAAAAGATTTTGCAAAGTTATCAACACAGCCTTAGGGCACCTTCAGCTGTATGTGCTTTCCATAGGCTGAATGTGATCCTACATATTGTTTCACCCTGAAATAAGAAAATAATACATGAATAAAACAGGTGTTGTTTAGCTAAATGTAAGCTGGACTAGACTGTGTCTTTTACTGCATCACATAAAGACTCTTGAACATTGTTATTTGACCATATAGATTCCTGAAATGCCATAAAAGACATTTTCCCATTTCATTTGGAATTGGTATTCTTAACTTTTATACCCAGTTAACATCTTAAAAAATAGATTTGAAAACAATTTTGTGATACAGTACTTAGAATGAGAATCTCTGAGGATATGTCATTTTAATTGTTTGCTTAACTTAGCTGTGAAATTTGACCCACCTTTTTATTGCACTTGAGCCCACGCTTCCTCTTCAGAATACATCAGTGCAGTTCCCCACTGCTTAGGTAATAGGCAAGAGTGTGTCTGATAATTTTCTTCACTGGAGTCCTTGTATTTCTAGCGTGAAGGAAAGTGGCATCAGTATTTAGATGTGCAGCAATAGAAACAGAACAGGGTTTAAATGTAAGAACTTAATTCATCGTGGTCTCTTTATGGAGTGTAATCCAGTAGAACTCAATAATGTTCTGCAGTGAAAAAAGCACCATCAAAATTGAATTTTTTTAGTAGTACTGCACAGTTACAATTGTCTTTTTTAAGACATCACTGAGGAGTTAAAGGACTATGACAGATAAATGCAGTCTTTAAAGCTACTCATGCATTCTTAATGGACAGCCTGTTAATTTGAGATCTAGGTCAAGAATTTGAATGCCATTCACTAAACACCTCTTTGTCAACAAAAGCTAGTTTTCCCTTAGGGTAAATTGTAACTCATTAATTGTAATTAAATTAAACATATGCGACAACTAGAAAACCCAGGGTGCATTCTGTGAGGAACATCATCCTAGTAGTCCGTGGCTGAGTGCTGGGATGTTCAGGGGTTCTGCAAGTGAGGAGACAATACGTCTAAAGCTAAATAATACATTAAATAAAGAGGGCAAGTAGTAAATATCTTAGCCATTTAATATTTTTTTTTTCCATTGGATAGTAAATATAACAAAACTTTTAACATTAAATATCATTTGGGGATTTTTGCATATTTAAGCCAATAGACATGATACTCAAGATATTTCTCATCCTGTATATCAACCGTAAGAAGATATAATCAATTTTAAGCCTGTATTTATGTTTATGGCAGCAATTAAACTGTGTTAACAGCAGAGACCTTTGTATTTGGAAGCTTTGTGTAACCCATCCTTAGATTCTAAGTTAAATCAGTTTGGTTGTCAAAGATGAGTCCCTAATGGGCAATGGTCCACATCACAAAGCCATCAAGTAATTGCCACTATTTGGCATATTTGGCAGTTCCTATTAGGCGAGGCCCAGGACTGAGCTGGCACACTGAAGCGTTACATCACTGCAGATTGGAGACAGCCAAACAAGGGCTGGCATGAAAAGGATATACTGGTTTGGACATTGCTTTTTTTGGTCAAAATGTGGAAGCAGATTTTATTCATGAGATTTAGAGGCTTTTGTCACTTTCTGCATGGTGAAGATTTCTGTTTTGATCTAAACTGAAGTAATTGGCTTTTAGGGGGTTTTAGCATTTTCATTTTTACAAAAACTATTTTTTTTCCAATTAATTTGCTGTAATTATAAATTTCATTAAATGCTTCACATATTTTTGGAAGAAAGAATATTTTTATTAGAATGTTTAATCCGCTTTCATGTGAAAAAATATAGTTGGCTGAGAAACAGTGGGCTGAAGTCTGATACACATGAGGAGAGGGCTCTGGTGCATACAGATGCTGCAACTGCATTTGTGATCTGACCAGTAAGGGGTTAACTTGAAGACTGGGGACATTCAGAAACAGTAGATAACTGACCTTGTATTTTTGTTCAGCTGAGATATGTGCTTATAAAAATTCAGTTAACATGCTCTCTGCAGTTTCCTAGCTGCAACTCTGTTGGGAGCACGTCTCTATTTAAAACATGTGTGTTGTTTAGCATCGCTATTTGTATCAAAATCCCCACTGTGAATAGTCAAGTGACAAATATTAAAGTGGGGAACCATGTATAAACAGGAGTGCTAGGCCCCTCTGAATGTGTTTAGAAAATGTTAAATGGAGTGTAGGTGGAAGATATACCTCATGGAGGGGAAGATATACCTCATCTCTCTCCTATGTTATTTACTCAGGAGAAACATAATAATGTGTTATTATTAAACACCCTGGTATTGCAGATGTATGAGCTGTACATAAAAACTAATCCATGAACTCCTGCTTCTAAGGTTTCTTTCACATTACTGACTATACAATCCAAGGATCTCTCTCACCTTCATCATGGATCTAGTCATGAGAAGAGCATCTCATCAGCAGCAAACATCTCACATTCAGGATTCTGACTCAGAGAGGCAGTTTCACTAAAAGACTGCCAGCACCGTAAAAAGTTTGAATCTCTCCCTGCTGTACAAAATGCAAGTGACTGTGCTACTGATGTGAGTACATGAGAAATGCAAACTCTCAAAGAAGACTGAAAAGCATAGGGAAACAGGAAGATAAGTATCAGGTTGGCTTCCTTTGCTGGCACTAGAAACACAGTCTTGAGAAGAAGCCATTTCCTGGGAGCTAAGCAAGCCTTGATGTGAATGCTGGCTCTGTCACAACTTACTCCTGAGGTCTGGGAGTTAATAATCCTACCTACCACAGGGAGTTCCTTTCTCCTACTTCAAGTTACAAGTAGCAAAGCTTAGATAATATAGGAGTAATGAAGAGCAGGAATTATTGTTTCAGTTGACAAAGCTTTGTCCAGCTTTCATTCAGCTCCTTTAATAGAGCTTGGCATGAATCCTTGTTTCTTCATGTCTTCTCTTTTCTGTTCACTTCCTTTGGAGAGCTTGCCCTATCAAAAACTTTCCGAGAGATCGCTGTTTAAGCTCTGGAAGGCTCTGTTTTACAAATAGCTAAATGGAAGCTGGGTGGGGTTATATACACATCCGTCTCAAGAACAACTTAGGAAGTTCTCTGCTGTGTCCTCACTGTGATAAGCTCTGCTTTCCCTTTCTCTATTAGTGATCATTGTGCTGTTGGCTCAAGTCTCCCGCCTGTCTGACACAGTGCATTTGTGTGACTGAGTGATGATCAGGAGGTGGCACACCTGTTTTGCTTTCCAAGGTGTTGTAGACTCCTCATCACTCAATGTGTGGAGTACACTCCTGCTTGCTTTGTTCTCTGGGGGGGGTTTCCCATCTGGTTTACTGCACAAGATTGCTTTCTGAGTCCTGACACTCGTACATCCAGTCACCTCCTGTCCTGCTACCACAACCTGAGCGAGAATGCCCTCTCCCAATGGACTTGTTGGATTTTCTATCTAAATCCATAGTTTGGAAACCGTGATTGGGAATTTGTTAGGCACAATATATAGTGTGAAGCTTTGCCATGACACTCGGCCTTGTCTGGAAGTCAGATACATGTAGGAGAGGCTGCTCATATCTCAGCAGGTACCACTCCTCTGTAGGCTGGTTGAACTGAGCACGTTATGGCATTTTCTGACCATGGATGGACACAGTCTTGAAATTGCCCATCCATTTTCCCAAACCTCAAGGTTTACACTAGCATTTAGCACTGTGGCCATGGCCCTTGACCACAGTTTCTTATCTACCCAGGTGGCCATAGGCCACTCGATCACATTGACCTTTGTTACTGAAAATGACCTTTACTCACTCAGTTGGGACACGTTACAAAATGTAGGTTTTGAATCCCATTGGCTCTGGTTTTATTGACATTGCAAGGAAAGAAAAAAATACCTGACTGGTTTTAGTCTATCTGGTCATCTCAAAAAAATCCCCTTTTTTTACTTCTGCAAATACTAGGCATCCCGTAGCAAGTATCATGCCATTTGTAATTATACCATGATGACAGTGATCACAGCTTTATCACTGTGGTCACAGGAAAATAATGGAGGTTCAGTAAGTGCAAGCAAAATACCCCTTGCTGGCACCCTTGTGGGGCTGCTTGTGACCAGAATCTAAAGTCAGGAAGGACTGCAGTGGACTGATGAAGGAGTGGCCACAGCCTCCTCCCAACATCCCAGGTTTGTCAGAACCTCCCTCTCCACCCCGACTAAGCATGGGCATGGGACAGCAGTGCCACTGCTGCTGGTTTCATTAAATACTCTATAAAATCTTCCACACATGTGAAGAACAGGAAATCATGGCTAAAGCTAGTAAAAGAAAATAGTTTACACTGAGAGAAAGCACTGATGTAAGTAATACATCTTACTCATGGGCTGGTGTTAGCTTGCTTGGGGGTGTTGAATTTCTGGCTGTCTGGCTATATGATTGCCATTGTTAAGACCTGTCAACTATCTGTGATTTGATGAATTAAGGAGTGCTCTACTTCTCCATAAAATGAAGTTTTATGCAGATACATCAGTGCCATGGGACATCGTTGCTCGGTTTTTTCTCCAGTGCAAGCATCTACTGTCCAAAACATTAGATCAGATGTTACTGAAAACACTTTCCAGTGGGAAAAAAAAGTTAGTAAGTCATTTCTGTGTCTGTAATAACTCTGAGAAGCTATTTTTAACTAACGGTATTAATATTTCCTTTCTTGCGTCAAGAATTGATAACATTTTTCTGTGGGCATATGTGCGTATCTCTGTTAGACTACTTCTCATGTCAAGAATCTTCATGTTTCTTGACAATTTCAGGCAAAACTAATGTTCTTTTCTGCCTTCTTAGTTTACTCTTGGGTGATACCAACTAAGACAGAAGAGTATGGAAACAGAAATTCTTTCAGAATGTGCAAAGAGAATATTAACAGCCATCTTCAGCCATTTTTAAAACAGCCTTGCAACAGCCGCTCATATTGTCCCACAATGATGACAAACAGTGACTAAAAAAATTTGCATTCTCAAGGAAGGCGTAACAGAAAATCTTGCCTCATGAAAGCTATGCACGGGATAAAATATTCCTTGCTGAGACAGCCAGACTTGCTGCGTGCTCATTGGCCTCACCTCTCGACAGAGCTGGAGCCGCCCCCACTAACACGCTTCTACATTTCAAACATTTTCAAAAGACTAATTTCTTTAAAGAAAATATTTTTTTAAAAAAAGTTGTCATTAAAGTTAGCTAAAAACGTTGCCACTATCACAAGCAGGATGCTTGCCTGGTGAAGGAACTGTTACGTGTTGTACCTGCACATGGTTGGGGCACAGCCATGGCCCACGCTCGCCCTGAGGCCCACGGCCACCCCAGAACGCCCCGTGGGGCCCTGTGGGACACCTCAGGACTGAGCTTTGGGCGCAGCGGGGCCCCTGCCCCAGGTGGCACTGGGGTCACAATTGCACTCCTGCAGACCTCGTTAGGGAGTGCCAGTGAGCTAATGGGCCTCCACAGGTGTCCCCCGTCAACGCTGATGGGCACCTGAGGGAGGGCACCTGAGGGAGGGCACCTGAGGGAGGGCACCTGAGGGAGGGCACCTGAGGGAGGGCCCCTCAGGGGGCTGGCACTGGGACCTGGCAGTGAGGTGAGGGGATTTGTGTGCTCCTGAAGCTGCCAAAACCCATGAGAAGAGAGGTGCTGTTGTCCTGCCAGAGTAGGGCTGGCAGTGGCGTTGGGGACCTGGTTTGGGCTCTGGAGGAGCAGTTTGTGTGTGCAGCACGCAGCCGCCTGGTGCCACAGGGCTGCCGCAGCTGTGTGGGGCAGGCCTCAGTGGGTCCCAGAGCAGTGGGTGGCTGCTGTGCCCTTCCATGAAGAAGCCAAAGGTTTTGCTATGGAGGGCTGTGCAAGCCCAGCTTTTCCTGCTTGTTTCTGCCGGGCCATGGGGCTGCACAACGGCTGAGGCTCTTCATCTGTCTCCAAGGCCATCATGACTGAAGTGAGCAGCAGCCTCTTGTCTCCTCCATCCTCCAGAAAGAGCTCTCTCTGTGTAGCTTATGAGCTTAGTGACCATAATGACTCTGGGACAGAAAAAGAAATACTTCAAGGAGCTGTACTGACAAAGGAGGATGGATAAAAGGCCTCATATGCCTTTCCATGGCAGACTGCATAAGGACACTTGAAAGCCAGAGTGGTGTGTGGTACCTGCTGGGCTGTCTGAGGAGAGCGGCTGAGACACAGGTAAGAGATCTGTTGGGTGCTGTGGGTGCTCACCCCTGCTTTGGTTCGTGTGATTGAATCCTCCTGGACTGAAGGAGTGTGCAGCACCAGGATGAAAAAGTGAGGCAATTGATGACAGAAAATATTTAAGAATACAGAGAATGTAGTGGAAATAGAGGGAACAGGACTGTGTTGCCACATCCCTGGCTGCAATACCCTTCTCCTGCTTTGGTTTCTTCATTTTATATTCTTCGGTGTTTCTTATGAAAAGTAAAGGCTCAGGAATTCAGGAGCAATGGAGTGTAATTAAAGTAAGGCATTTCACCTTGCTAGAGTTCTTGTTTGCTATAAAGTCAGGAGACAAATATTAAAAAACCTGATCTTCTTAGGGGTTGATGCTATAGTACAGATTAAGGGATAAGATATTAAACAGCAGAGTTATTAACTGTTTTGCATCTGGTTTTACAAATGAAGATGGTGGAGATTTACTTAAACTGCATCAGATGTTTAAGGCTAACAGATGAATAATTAGGAAGTGTGCAGATTAACACGAGTGATGATGAAGAAAAGCTTACAGGCTCTAAACCCTATTAATGTTTTTGACAAATGACAAGTGATACAAGAAGGATATGCATAAATATGGTTTGAAGGGGTGAGGAAGACCTTGGAAACAGGCAAAACTCTGCCTCTGGAAGCAGAGCAAGGACCGCTTGGTTTGATTTTGGGCTCTGAACGTCATTGCAAGGATAAAAATGTTATACAGCCTTATGTACCCTTTGATTGCAACAAGTAAAAGTTGAAAACCAAAGTGGTTGTTACAATTGAATTCTCAAAGCTTTTTAAGGCAATGCTTAAAAAGTATTACAGTTATCCATGTGTTTTAACAGTTAGAGCCAGTGAAATAAGGGCTGTTTTCCCTCTGGTGTAACCTGACATGACCAGGGCCACAGCAAAGTCTAACCAGGGAGTCCTGGCTCACAGCTCTGATTAGAGGGGTTTGTCTCCTGAGATACCATTGGAATGGTTGCTTCACTTTTGAAGATGGTCAGCTATGTGTCGGAAGTGAAACGATGCTTTTCTGAAATTGTATTTTTGGCAAATCTTTCCTCTTTCTACTGAAATTGTACTTTAGGTTCTATTAATCCAGCCTCTCCAGATACTGCCTCTTCTCATGTCTTTGTGACACATTAGCTGGGAAGCAAAATTACTGTAACTGAGATTCTTACACAGTCTTATGCTGCATGCCCTGAAAAGTGACTCTGATGGTTTTGTTAATTTGCAGAGATAATAACTTCAAGAGAACTTTTTGCTGAAATGGTGACTGAACTTTGTTGATACAAAGAGTTGGACTCTTATTTTAGGTCTGATCCAAGAGCTAATGCTCTGCTTTTTTTTTTTTTTTCTAGGTATAGGTGACACTTTGTCTTGCTGCATTACACTCAAGTTGCTAAATCTGATTGAATGTTTTAAAATTACCATTTTATCAGAAAATGTGGTTTACCAGAAAACTACACAACAGTGACGTGTTATCGCCCTAGGCCACATGTGTATTTGCAGACCGTATGTGTACCTAGTGATTGAGCACAGGCTCTCAGTATTGCCTTTCATACTTTGATAACCTTGATGTTGGAATTATTGACGGTGCTGAGGGCTTTTTTTCCCAAATAAGCAATACTTTGCTAAATATGCTGAGTGAGAGAGGACTGGGGGAAGCAGAGTTGTGCTCCCTGGATGCTGGTTTGGCTGTATAAATGTGGGAAGCTGTGTCCCCATCTGCAAGGAGCACCACTTAGTGACCCCTCCTGTTCTGGGGGCTAGAACAGGGTGGGGGGTGGCTTCCAGGCTGATGAGGTATCCCAGAGGGTATCAGGGTTCACTTTTTAACATAAAGTTGGTATAGAATCTCTGCCTGCTGTTCAGATACAGCACAGAGATCCTGGAAGTTCTCAGAGCATGGAGATGATATGTGAAAGTGAATCTGAGGTTGTTCCTGTGGGAAAGTGAGCGTTACCTCATGGCAGTGAACTGCTGACTTGAACCACAGACTGTCTTTAGAGCCATAAATAATTTTTAGCCTTTGAGATTGAAGGGGAAGTTCAGCTGCTGGGCCAAGCACTGGGGGAGATGTACAGTGAATGGTAAAAATTTTTCAAGAAATAAAGTTTTAAACAAACAAAAATTTTTCCATAAAAGCTGATTGGAAGGGTGCAAAGGAAGCTTAAAGAGAAAATGTAAATGAGTTCAACTATGTCATGGCTCAGGCTTGTTCCTAAAATCATTGCAGTAGCTGGAATATGTTGAAAAGCTGAGGCAAAAATTCTGAAAGCTTCTCTAAAAGGGCAATTAAAACTGAAAAGCAATTTACAGTACAAATAAGTTTGTTTTTTACGTTCACTGCAATAAAACAGTAGAGATGCAACTTAACAACAGGTTTTTAGTATACTAGAGCAGGTAACACATACAGGAGCATCCCTGTTTTAATTTTAAGTTGTGTTCCCTCTCTGGTGTGGCGGTGATCGCAGCGTCACCAAAGACTAGTGACCAGTAATGAATGTGTCGCACTCAAAGATCCCTCCAGGGTTCTGATTCAATCTTTTGAGTTATAGGATCAGGACAAAATGAACTATTTTTCAGGCTTGTAAATATGTGACAAATGACAGTGCAGGAACTATTGATTCCAATCACACTGATACAATGTTTCATAGTCAGGACAGACCCGCTTTACAAATTACTTGCAAGTTGAAGAGCAAAGCCATACATAACATGCTTCAAACCGTATCAATCTTCCAGGGTGTTTCTGTCACTAGTTGCCTTCAGATTTGAATAAAGTGCCCAAAATTGAAATGTATGTTTTAAATATTTTTCTGGATTAAGTCAGTGCAGCAGTGCTTTGACTTGAAGCAGAGTCAGAGAGTGAGACTTGGGCCCCTTACGCAGGGTTGGGGCTCCTGTACAGCAGTGAGCACATGCTGTCATTTATCTAATGCTGACAACGTTTAAATAGCCTGTAAATGTGAATAATGGGCTCTCCTCTCTGTAGAGATTGTTACTGCAATTATTGCAGTACAAGAAACATCTGAAGATGAGTCTAGGACATGTCAGCTGACTCTGAGGAGCAAGTTAAATTTTTGGGGCATTTCTTTAAACAGTGGGTGCAATTAGAAAATGTGATTGAATTTTCTTTCTGTTTCTAAAGCTAAGATTATAATGGGATGTAATTGTGATAAAACACCTGATTATGAATATTTAAGATTGCAGGCTAATAGATTATTTGTTACCATCTTGGTAAAGAGAGTCAGTAATGAACAAAGAAAAATTCATGTTGCATGCATATGTGGAATACGCAATTTTCTCCTGGGAGGTGCTCAGAGGAGCCAACTGCATGTGGCAAGTTAGCAGTGTTAGTTAATGTATGAATGAAAGCTGTCTGGATGCTGTGGTAATGAAGGCAATATATAACCAATACGAAATGGAAAAAACGCCTCTAGTCCAGTGCCTGTTGTATAAAAATAGCTTTCTTGGTGGTAGTTATTTGTTATGGCTAGGGACCTACACTATTGATAATGCTTGAAATCTCCCTCTGCTGTTCAGCAAAGTCAAATGAAAGCTGAAAATAGAACACCTTTTTTAGGTGGGGACAAAATTACAGGAAGTTTGTAAAAGCTCATTTGATAAACTGGTAAGGGCTTACAGTATTTTTTAGTGGAACATGAATAAATAGCTTCACCTGAGGACAGCCCTTGGTCAATAGTAGTCATCTTCACAGATGCAGCAGGAAAGAAATTAAAAGAAATATCCATGTTTCTAGTGAATTATCATGTGTGCCTTTGGTTACAGGAAGGGATGCATTAATTGGAGCTATGTAACCATTATTTTTGTTTCCTGGCTCACTACTATTATCCAGAATTCAGTCCTAGTTCACCATGCTTATCACATACCTTAAAGGAGCCCTTTGTGATGATTTATTATAGACCTTTTTCCCTGCTGCTTCAAGGAATAAGCCATCTGTGTACCATAAAGGTATTATAAAAAGCTTTACAGTGTTGTCTGTGAGGCAGATCTGGGCAGTCAGTACAAAGAGCAGCTCTTGGTTTAGAAGGTACTTCTACCACTGTGAGCTCTCTGGACCAGCTGGGATTCAGTTCCATCCTTTGCTTTACTTGCTTTCCCCTCCTTACTTCTAGTCTATTTTTCTTCTCCATTAAAGTGTGATAAACCAAAAAGCAAGAGAGATTAGGGAAACAGTAATGCTACAACCAACCTCTCATTAGAAAGTCAAGCTTCTGGCAAGACTGTAATTAATTAGTGTTTTGTCTGACCACATAACTATATCAAACCATATTATTGGCCCAGTCCACTCAAGCCAGGTCAAGCTTCAACTACTGACCTGACTAAGTGAAATCTTGGTCAGGAAGCTATTTTAACTGCAGCATGCTTCTAAATCTAGGCTGTAATTGTCTGGAGTTGGCTGTGCAGGCTGCAGTCATAACCCAGTCAATGCACAAAAAATTCAGTTTTGTAAAGCCAGGCTTGCAGTTTCCCAAGTGAATTTTTCCTCAAGCTGGAATCCATTTTTTTGCTGCTTCACTTGGTTGATCAATGGGTCCCATTCAATGATAATATTGACTTAAACTATCTCAGAATGTCAGATGAAGTTCATACCTCTCTGGCTTACAGGAGGCAGTGGTAATCATCTGCCCTTCTTAGACCAACAGCACAAAATTAATAGAGATTTTATTTACTCCTTTCCCAAATCTACAGGAGGATGCTGCTTCAGTGCTTTGTCAGGGGTTTGGGGAACTACTTAATTGCAACTCTTTCACTAGCTTCTGTTACTCCTCGAGCCCTGTGCTTACTGTTCCCTAAGTGTCTAGGGTTATTGAAAAATAAGTCTGTTTGGTGTTGTATACAGCAATTGGTTTTTAATCTCTTGCAGTGTGAGATTTTGTGTTGGCATCCATATTTTGAAAAGGGACCTTCACTTATGCCTTTTTATTTCAAACAGCAAGTGAAAAGGCAGAAGGATATTCCAAATCCTCTTTAGAGAACAGCTGTATGGCTTAGAGCAAACCTCAGAAAAACTCCAGTTCAAATATCACAGGTTCTTGTTGTTACCTCAGTAAATTCAGATTCAAATTCTATGTTATGGTAATCTTTATTTGATGTTAGCTAGTCAAAAAAATTAAAGGATGAGAACAACTTTTTTACTCCCTTTTCCTGTGAGTTGTCTGTGAAAGTTTGACTTTCCTGAGTTTCTTGGCCTTTGAATGATACAGTACACAGGGTAATTTGTAGTGATGCAAAGGTGTAAGAAAACAGAAAATTTCTTACTGCTCCCTTAGCATCCCCAGCAGTGTTGCTGCGGATGAAAAAAGCAGCTGCTGTAGTAGCTCCATAAGAAAAGGGATAGACTTGGCTCCGCTTTCCCACGCTGCACTGGTCATTTCCACTGATGCCCTGGCAGAGTTCACATTGCACATAAACCTGAAGAAAAAAATGTTTCCACTATGTCTGTGGGAAGGGGAAATAGACCAGCACTGTGACCCTCAGCTTTATGTTCTCAGAAACACATACTCCAGCAGAGAACCTTCAGGAACAAAACATTTCAACCTCTTTCTACTTGTGGTCTACGGAGATCTCTTTGCTGGAAATGTTGGTATCAAAAAGCTCTGGGAGGCTGTATAAGTAAATGTGCAATGCCTCCTTGGGTAAAGCACTTCCTGAAACTCTCATCCAGTGTGTAAGGTTCTGTTCCTGAGAACTGAATTCCTAACAAACAAAAACTTCTGTCAGAATTTTAAGCAAGCTTTATTACTCTTGGAATCATAGAATGGTTCAGGTTGAAAGGGACCTCTGGAGATGGTCTTGTCCAATCACCCTGCTCAGGCACGGCCTCCTAGAGCCAGTTTCCCAGGACAGAGTCTTTGGAATATCTCCATGAATGGAGACCCCATAACCTCCCTGGGCAATCTGTGCCAGTGTTTGATCACCCTCACAGTAAAAAACTATTTTCTGATGTTCATACAGAACCTCCTGTGTTTCGGTTTTTGTCTATTGCCTCATGTCCTGTCACTGGGCACCACTGGAAAGAGCCTGGTTCAGTCTTGCTTGCACAGACCCTTCAGGTATTTATATACATTGGTAAGATGCCCCCCAAACCTGCTCTTCTCTAGGCTAGAAAGCCCCAGATCTCTCAGCCTTTCCTTATAGAAGAGATCCTGCCCTCTCTGTTACTCAGTCATCTTTGTGTCCCTTTGTTGGACTATGTCCAATGTGTCCATATTACTCTTTCCAGTGTAAACTTGTTGATTCCTCAACCCTTGGCGAAGATCTGTGCCTACACCCCAAATCTGGGCTTCCCGCCTGCCAACTCCTTTCCTTGTAGCAACCAATAAAACTGTAGGAAAGCTGGTACGTGGGTCTCCTACAACATTCCCTTCCCGACTGTCATGCTCTGTGCCATGTGGACAGTTACTTGCTAAATTTAAGAAGGTAGTAAGAACCTTTAATCTGTTTTTATTTTATTTAAACTCATGGCATTAAAATTAAAATCTAACTTATTCTATGCTTTAGAATGTGAGATTACAGCCTTGATGCAGCCATATTAGTGAAGGGAACACTAGGGGTTCACAGCAGTGACACCCAGAGTCCCAGTGCTCCCTGAGCCTGGACTGCTGGTGAGAAGGGATTATGTCCTGGCAGGGTTTTTTCACAGTCCTGGAAGGGATATCTGCTGTCTCTGAGCAGGCACAATTGCAAGGCTGCTCCATCTGCATGCAAACCTTGGGAGTAGCAGATGGCTGACTGCTGTTAATAAACTGTGCATCTTTCCCTGAAGAATTAAGGTTGTCCAAGTGTAATAACCTTTCCTTTTTGTCTCAGAATTCTTCTTAAACAACAGTTAATAGGGCAAAAGCTGCTGATAAAACATTATCCCTTCATCTTGGCTACTTATTTAGATAATTTGTGAACTTTGTATGATGTAGACAAAGAAAAATTTAAGTATTTACTTAACATCAAAATTGGAGGAAAAGCAAGGAAGAAAATCTGTTCAGTTTAAATGGAGATCAAGTGAACTGCATGAATAAAGCTCTGGTGTGTAGTCTTTCTACAATTATTAAGAAGGGAACATGTAATGCTTATTACCACTTTGGTGCTGCCAGGATTTTACAACATCACTAAATGATCCTCCCATAACCTCTGGCTCCTTAGCATTTTTCCCCACTCAGAGGGAATGTTCTTTATTATCCATGAAAACATAAAAAATTATTTCATTTAAAATTAAATATGTACATCCTCAAGTGTTCTGCTATATTTCATTAATACTGAGTAATGTCACCCTTCTAACTGATAAAATCCATCTCTAATAGAGCAATATTTTTGAAAGATGTAATAAAGTGGCCTTTGAAGTGTCCACTACTTGTAAATTCATTAGCTATTACTTTAATTTTAATGGCATGAGGTCCAGTAATACTTGGTTTCTCATTCACTCTAGACTTTTCTACTGAGAAAAAAAATAATTTAATCTAACTCATATTCTCAAAATTCTTATCTGTTTTTCAATTTAGTGTTTCCAGAGTCTTGTATATATTGCTATTTTATTCAGTGCTTTATGCAAGCTTGTGTGCATGATTTTGCACAAATAGGTAATGTGCCGTTACTAATAGTCCAGTTTTTAAACCATATCAAGCCACTTCTCCCAGCATGAAACAAATTAGCTATTGGGGATCTAGACCAGAAATCATTGATAGATCATAGTCAGGTCTTCAGGGTTAGCTTGAATCATAGTGCTGGGGGTGAAAGGTCAGAACTTCAAATACTTCCCAATTCGTTATTTCCTGTCTTAATAACATTCGCTTAGGTACAGCTGTTACTAGTTCCAGGTCCAAATGTGTGGCCTCGTTTGATAAAGATAAGATTTCGTTCAGGAATAACTATGTGCAGTTTCTCCTTAACTTCGAGGCTGAAGCACTTAGATGATCAAACCCATTGCCAGGTCACTTGTACTCACCATTCACACACAGCCCTCCAGCGCACCATCACATGCATCAAATGCTGAGCAGGGCAGGGTAGAATAGGAAAAACTCCCTTTGCCCTTTGGTAATGAGCTATTTTGGGTCTACTGAAAAAAAATTAGCTGAAAATTGAAGGAGTTAAAATGGATCCTTGGCTGAAGTGAATTTTCTCATCCCGTTCATGGGCACATCCACGAACTTCTCTCTACACAGGAGTAGGACCAATGTCTCTATTGGTACTTGAGCCCTTGTAGAGATTTTGTCTTTAAAGGCATGTCCAGGAGTAGAAGGGATATAAGCAAAGTCTAATAATCCCTTCCTGGCAGAATGGGTCCCCAAAGGGCCAATCCAGTTGGTGTGTATTGGACCAATCCACTGGTTCATCTTGTGGTTTATGAGGTTGCAGAGCCCAGCAACCTGGTGGGTGTGTGTTGGGGGGGCTGTCTAGCCTGTTCTGCACAGAGATGAAGTCTTAAACGTTGCTGTTGTGAGCACCTTGTCCTGGGGTACAGACCTTGTGTGTGGCTTTTTGCATCAGCACAGCTTGCACAGTTTGCCAGAAAGCAGGGTGTTGAAGCACTTTTATATTGGAGATGAGTGTCATTTGTAGGGTGTTCTCCCAAGAGAATGTAACTGCTAGCAGTGGCCTTCAGGATGCGGGTTTTGTGACTAGTAGTCTCTTAAAGTAGTATTGTGTCATTTGCCTTTGTCAATGTTTTAGAACCTTAATTTAATCAATAGTTTACAAATGGTTGGAATTAAATGTCAAGTGAAATCTCAAAATCTGGGTAAATGCATTAACTTTAAACAGAAGCTCTCCTTTCCTATTCCAGGTAAACAATTAGTGTCTGGCCTTCTGGCTTTTTCTCTCAAGTGGTTTTATTTCCCCCTAAAATGTTGGGTTTTTTTTTTTATTTTTCTTCTTCTGACTGCTAGGAAATGTATCATGGTGGGGTTTTTGGTGGCTTTTGTTCTTTGGTTGTGGTTGTGGTTTGGTGGTTTTTGTGCGTATTATTTCATCTTTCTCATTTCTCCCTCAACCCACCAGTCCCTAAAGTAGTAAGTCACTCCCCTGTGGTGCAGTGCATCCATCTGAGTGCAAAGTCTACTGCTTCCTTGTTATGAAACTTTTAGGGTTAGCTCTACATAGGTAACAGGTGAAAGCACACCTGGGTCCTGGCTGCAGCTTCCACCTGGAAATTCACTGATGCCAACAAAACGTTGTGTTCCCCAGAGATATAACACTTTATTAACTTTCCCAAAAAGGACTTGCAGTTCTGTCATTGAGTTTGTCTACTAAAAAAATACTGTTTGTTGTTAATCTTGGCCACCTCTTGCTGCTTCTATTTAAAGTCCAGATGTGTCTTTAGTCTGTAAGAACTGTGTTAATAATCAGCTTAATGAGCTGTATGTATTCATTCTCATTCTTCAGCACACTGAAAGAACAAAATATGTACCCAAGTGAAAACAGCTGCTAGCATACATTGCAAATGAATTCTTGGAGACAAGTTGTAAATTTTTTCCTCTTTACTGAAGACTTTGTTCATTAAGTGTTGTATTTTTCTTTATTTGTCAGATACACTTTTATATGATCAGCTGAATGGATAATTCCATGTCTGTTTTTTACCTCTGCATTTTTTTTTTTTGCCTAGCATGGCACCCAGAATACTGTTACTTTACAGTTCAACATTAATTCCAGGAAGCAGATAACATTTACTTGTCATGGTGCTATAATACTTCCATTGTTTTTTCTCTTGTTTAATGTATGACTCTAGAGACAGAGTGACTGTAATTTGCTTCTATCTTTTCTAAGCAGAAACATATGAAGTGTCATTGGTCAGTGGTAGTAGTAGGAATGTTCACAGCTTCATAACTAAAAGTTGTGTAATTTGAAGGAGAACAGAAGGCTATTGAAACATATGGTAGGTCATTGTGATTGACCTTACAAGCATCCAAAGTGATTTCAGGGCCAAAACTTAATCGATAAATTCAGTTTCTCTCTAGAATAAGTTTATTTCTGTCATTGTCAGGAGGTAATCTGTGTGTATCTGAATTCTTATCAGTGCTTCCTGGTTTAAAACTTTGGATGCACATTGTGCTCTCAAGCTGAAACTTGAGATGCGACATTGCATTGCACGCAACCAGAGTTGAGGTCAATAGAGAAACAGAGCAAAGCCCATGTGCACGTTATCGGTGTAAATTGAAACACAAACATGCTTAATTTATGTATAAACTGTTCACACTTTCACTATGAGAAGAATCCTAATCAGAGTATTAAAGCAAATGTTAATATAAGTACAGCCAACGTATTCAAGATTTATCCTATAACATTCATTGGTTGTTAGTCTCGTCAATTCTGACTTCTGCAGTTCGCAGTATCCTGTTTGACTTGCCTTCAGAGGGAGAATCGGGTAGAACACTATTAGGAAGGAAGTCTAATTTGTGTAAAGTAGAAATTATGAAATTAAATAATTAGCTTAAATTATTTAAAACTGGGGCTAAACAAATCTGTAGGTTGTAACTGCTGTCACCACAAATCCTGCTTCTGCAGAACAGCTAAAGATCTGAGATACTGGGGAAGAAATATCTGGTTTGAAAAGTTAAACCTTGAAGGCAAATTAGTGGAGAAGTTAAAGCTACATAATATTTCCGTAAATTCTGATTTGTCTGTAAATACGCACTAGTGCAAAGACTTTAAAGGAGTCTTTCCATTCATTCATTTATAATGGGATTATTCTAGTATACACTATAGAAGGGATTTTCCATGCATCAGCTGCTATTGTATGACCATACATAATTGGGTCTAAATGCTTACATCAGCTGTCTATTATGTGAAATTAATTTTTGGAACATATGCTGTTGTATTTATACCATTGTTGCTTCATGCTAGATTAATTCTTCAAGGGTTATAATCACATGACACTTATCATTTTAATTATGCCTCTTTAGTTGCAACATATGACAGCTTTTGACTTCTCACCCTCTCCTTCTACATGTGTGACAGATAAAATTATTAATAAATGCCTGTTTATTATGTAGTTATGCTGTACATGTCCACAGGGTGTAGGTTGGCCTCATGTATTTTACCCAGAGTACAGTGTCAGCAGAGCCTTTGTGGTTTGCTAATGAGCTAAATCCTGCTAACACCACACACACTCTAAACTGCCAAAAGCCCTTTACACATTCAAACACATACAAAGACTCAGCTGGGTCCTTTGTATAAAAGATTAACTCTTTATACCAATTAAAGATGAGCTGGCCTGACTTGGTCCAAACAATTAAGAACTGGAAATGATGAACAAAATGATGAGCAAGGTGGTTTTTTAGCAACCTTCAACCCTGTGATAGTAAACAGATCTTTTTGCAGATTTTTGAACTTGGTGGGGAGAAGAAGTTGGGTTCTTGAGAACACTTCCTTATGTTGATCTCAGAGATGACATTTGTCAGACATCCCAGTTTTGGCAAGTCTCATTTCTAGCAAGGAGGTAGATTTGGCTGGTGGAAAGGGAAATGCTCTGGGATGGTTTAGTGCACTTAAGCCTTAATATTCTCTGTACCATCACTTCCTGCTGAGATCTGAGTTGCACATTACTTGACTACATCTTCAATTAAGGGCAACTTCTCTTAGTAATTTCAAAGCATTTTGGCTTTAAATAAAAGTTTGAAACTGTTGAATTTGGAGCCCGCTGGCCAAATTTTCTTATGCTGTTTTGTCTTTTCCTTTAATTTTCTGTGTCTCGTTACTCTGAAATACCCAGAACTAGTAAAGTGCGTATTTTGTGGAACTGTTGTCAGCTAAGACTGGCCAAGTGACAGTGAAGGGCACTTGGCTATATGCGGTGACAACAAGTAGCAGGGACACAGTGCTGCTCAGTATGTGAAGAAACTAAAAGGCATTTTCAGCAAGAGTATCTGATAGGTGATTGGTGATACCTTTTTGGGCAGAAGTACGATTTACATGTTTTTAAGTGCATATAGATAAGTAGTGCTGCTTTCAGACATTGTCCGATTCCATGTCTGGTCCCACAGGACCTTTATAAACTCTTGTGCCTGAACTTCATTGCAAGCAATGCAGAGTCATATGCCAAGGCCTCCAGGAGGAAATTTGTAGTCTATAATGAATATAAATTTGTCTGATCTTTTTAGAGATCCCTGACCTGTGTAGGCAGAGATTCACCCTGTTTGCTCTCAGCTTGTCTCAGCATCAGACCTCAGTGTCTACCTGCCTTCCAGCCGAGCACTCTGAGGCTCAGGTGTGGGGTGGAATAACATTCCCTAATGACTTTCTGTTAGAGGAACAATTTGATCAAGTTTTAATAGCACAAAATAGGAAAACCATATGGTAATTATTTATTCATTTATTTAAAATAAATAAATATCTGAATTAACAGAAGTCGTTTTAAAAGCTACTTGGGCAAGATATTATTTCTTGTTAAAGCAACTTTTAAATCATTTGTCTGTCATATATGTGTATTAATACAGCTCTTGACAGAGACTGAACAAATTATTCTCATGTGCATTACACACTCCTTTAAAAAGGATAAGTATTGACAGAAAATTCTATGCAATATTATGTGATTTGGCAACCTTATGAAAAAAGATACCTTGTGGCTTAAGCACTACTTTAAGTGAGACATTCATTGTCTCAAAATATGGAGCAAGGTCTATTTGTTCTTTTTCAAAACCTGAACCGACTACTGTTCTAGTTAAATTTGACTTAGTAAGATGAAAGAAAGCAAAACTTGTGCTAGTGTTACATCATTTCAATGAGTAGAGTTGCCTGACTGGAAAGAAAGGGGTTCATGTAACCTGCTAGTATTTGAAACTGATTCTACAATTTTCCTTAGTTGCAGTAATAAAGGCAAAAAATCTTCAACTTAAACCAATTCTGTAAAGTTATTTAAATGCCAAGAATGCTGATGAGATGACAATGGGCATTTTAAAGCTGTCACTAATAAGAATTACATGTCTAGGCTCTATTAAAATCCCAGCAGACACAATCTACTGGGTTAAATGTATGAATACCTTTGGGGGAAAAAAAAAATCTGTCTGTAGGTTAAAATCAGTGGAAAATTCCTGTGAAATCAAAGATGTCTCAATACTTTCAGGGCTGGATATAAACCACCATTAACTTTTAATGAGACTAAGGATTTTTTGAAATTATTTTTGTAACATTGTAGCAACTGTAACACTTGTTTGTCATATTTTATAATCACAGTAGATTCCATTGTCACTTTGAAGGCTGGCACAGAATAACCTTCCCAATGCATCAGTTAAAGCATGTCACTGGCAGCTGGGGGAGGGCTGGGTTTCATGTTCTTGCTCTGCTTTTTTTACATGTTCTGTTTTTTCACCTCCATAACCTTGTCTGATGGGCATCCCTCACATTTACAATGCCTGATGTGCTTCCTGACATCTGTTCAATTTGATTTTCTATAATTTCCATTGATGCCCCTGTTTTCCTGCCATTAAACTAGTATATTGCCCAGCTGTATTCTGGGTCAAGAATGGGCAATCTTTTAAATCTAGTATAAGGTGAAATATTACTGTGGGATGGGAAGGGGAGGAGGGGGAAGGCAAGGATTATAAAACTGACTGAAGGTCTGTCTGTCCTGGAAAGGGAAAGTATGTGTTTTATCTGGGAGAGAATGGAAGAGAGGGAAGGTGCATGTATATTTAAGGGAAGAGTATAATATATTTCCTGGCACTGGGAGGCTGTGCATCACCAGCAGCTGAAATTCTGGGGCTGTACTTGAGATGAATACAAGCGGATGATATCAACCTTTGTACCCCACAGTGACTAGCCATTGACCTTAACCCTCAAGGAAAGGGGCACTCTCACTAGGGGAATTGCCTGCTTACTCAGCCCTAAGCCACATCTGAGCCAAAGCTGCCAATTTTGCCAAATTATGTGTGATGCTTTTGAAATGTGGACTATTGTCCACCAGGGACTAAGCTGGAATGACTGAATTTATTTCACTTAGGTTTTCTATGGCTATAACATTATTTAAAAAAAATACCAACTATAAAACATTTATCATTCTGATTTTATTCATCTTTGTCATTTACTTATGTTTCATGGTAGTTTGTAAAAGGCAGTGAAGTTAATGTCCCATTATTTCAAACCCCCAAGGTTAGATTTTCAGGCTTAAATTGAATTTAAAAACCGCATGTATAGTTAATTCATACATTAACAAAATTTCTATCCATCACGAGAGCCTTGAGCTTTTGCAGAGTTTTTTGCATTTTACTGAAATCATTAATAGCTGAAAAAGAGCCTAGAGATACTGATATAGGTACTCTGAAATTTCCCTGAGCAATAGACAAATAAGTGCTTCCTTAGGTGAATCTGTAGCATTCTTCACTGTTCAGCATAGCAAAAGAAAACTCAAGAGCTCATGTACGTCTCAGTCATGGTGCCAGGACTGTCAGAGCATCCTCTAATGGTATTGCTAGCAAGTGTAATAACACAGCATTTAGGTAGTGGGATGATTTTTATATTTTTTTAAGAAAACTAAGCCACAGACCTTTTAACTAAGCAACTTGAAGGCCTTCACTAAATCAACTGGTAAATTTTGAAATAGTTACTCGGTCAGGAAATCTACCATTTTTCCCTCCACTGAGAAAATTTTAGAACTGTTCTGTCATGTTTTCCTGCAGACAATGGAAATTGGTCACAGGAGTTATTGGTCTTGGAGACATAATGATAATGTGTTTTGTATT
This sequence comes from Struthidea cinerea, assembly GCA_013397865.1. Taxonomy (NCBI): domain Eukaryota; kingdom Metazoa; phylum Chordata; class Aves; order Passeriformes; family Corcoracidae; genus Struthidea; species Struthidea cinerea. Next base: position 231,811 of record VZTI01001507.1, read on the forward strand.
AGTGTTTAAAAAAACCCAGACTTTTGTTTTTAAAGCAATGAGGTTGTAGGAAAATCCTGCTGCTTGTTCAGTTTTGAAAGGAAACAGAAAATGCCCAGCGATAAAAGCTGTGCTGCAAATTGTGTCCAGCACAGGTGGAGAATGGCTGTACTGAGTATTATCTTCCAGACCTCAACTATGAGTCCCCACACATTTGGCTGCTTGCAGAGCCACGCGTTTGGAAATGCCCATAAAGCTGTCTCTCATCTTGACGAGCTGCAGAATTAGAGACAGCCTTAAACTCTGTCTTGCTTCAGCACTCTCTAAACCTGTTTGAGGCCATACAAGCTCTGAGAAATCAATTATTTGATAGCCTATTCCTCTGTGGTCAATTGCTTGCAGCTCAAAACTAACTTTTGGCAGAGCTGAGGATGAACAGACGTAGAGGCAGCCAGCCCAAACATTCGAACAAAGAATGAAATATGAGAACTACCCTGAGGTAGCCAAGGGACCCAGGATGATCTGTGTTTAAAATAAAAAAACCTTGGTCTTCTCCAAAAACTTTGCTTTCCTGCTCCTACAAAAGGCCACACTGCTGTCACACACTGTTCTTTCTGGAGACCTCTCTTTGCTCAGAAGCAAAAAGCAGATAGTGACCCAGCTGACAACTACGGACTTGCAGATCTGTTTGCACCATAATTAATGAAAATATTCACACCTTCACTTATCTATTGCCTATATTCATATTCCAGAAAATTGTACCTGAAAAAGCTTGTTTCCGTAGTATCTTGCCTGTTTCTGCTCACTGGCTAGGTTAATTTCTTGCACTTGTTTCTATTGTGCTTTTTAGGATCTAATTTCTCAGGAGAAAGATGTATATAACTCCTTATGCTAGTCAACTTCTGGTGGTGGGAACTGCCCAGGAGAAACAGTGCCCAAGCCACTATGCCTACAAAACTGCAAAAGCCACTAATTGTGGCAGGAACTTTTTGAGCACTGATGGCTTGTCTCCTGCTGTATTTTATGGTCTGTGGACCATCTCTTCCCATACAAGGAGAAAAAGCATAGTATTTGTGGGTTTCAGATCCATGGAAATGAAATACGCTGATTTGTATGTATAATTATTTTAGGTTTTGGAAGAGAAGTGGAAATAAATTACCTAGCAAACATTTTCACCTCAGTTCATCTCAAAGCCAGCTTCTTCTGTGGCTTAGTAAGGGTTACAAGAAAATGAATTTGGCCTCTTGCTGATAGTCACGTTTCTCCTCTACATTATTTAATGTTGCGTTAGGAGTGAAAACTGTCCTTCTCCAGTTTGAAACCACCTTGACAATAAATACGAAGCTGGCCTTTGAATCAGCTGTGCCTTAGGAAAGCAAGTGCGAAGGTGGTGTCAGGCTGCTCTTCAGATGACTCTTTGCTAGCAAGAGGCACGTGCTGAGCTGACACTGCTCATCCGATACTGCTCATCCTGCAAGCATCAAGATCCACCAGACCCTGAGCAGAAACAGAGGGGGCAGTAACCAACATATCATCTTCTGTGAAAAGGCCCTGAGTTTTGCTGTGTGCGCTTTTACTCCGTGCACCGGGCAGTGATGGCACATCTGGGTGTGTTACGGGAGTTGTGTGAAACTCTGGGTAATGGAGCACAACACCCTTTCAGAAAATGCATTTTGGGGAAACCTTGGAGGGGAATCTTCCCACATCTTTTGAGTGCTGCCAGTCTTACTATTCAGATGGTAATCTTTTTTTCTTATTACCCTAAGTTGTAATAAAATCCTTATCTATAGCTTATAAAATGAAGATACAGGGTTGCAGTAGAAGATGTGGGAGAATGATATGAAAAAAGTGTAATTTCATACCCATCATTTTTCATCATTGAGTTAGGCTGGCTGAAAAGCTTCTATCTATCCCCATCAGAATCTCATTACAGGTCAACTTGCAGAGTAAAGTAATACTCGGAGTAAAAGTGACAGAATTTCTCAGCTGGCAGATGGCCTGATTCCACAATTATTCAACTTAGATGGTAGTTGTGAATAATATCAAAGAGCCTGTTAGTGCTTTACCAGCAAAACTTGTTAATTTACACAGCTATGTGGTGATGAAATGGTTCTTTTCAATTTGGAACTGAAGAACATACAGTTTTCTTGTGTGTTTAATTTAAATTACCTGAGAAATGGTGAAATGTAAGAATGGCCATACTGAGATGGCCTTGAGGTGATTCTGAGTCTGTTATCTGGCCTCTGAGAGGAACCTAAAGTAGATACCTAAGAAAAAAAAACAGAACAGGGCAAGCATGTAGTGATACTTCACTAAATGGATCTATTCTGCTATTTCTGGCTTTGAAAGGCTTCTGTGGTGCCTTTTCTATTCAGTAGCTCTCAATGAATTTTCCTTCCATGAATTTGCCTTGTTGCACTTTGACCCTGTGTGTAGCTAATAAGCAGAATTTCTTAGTCTGTGTTCAGTCCAGATTAAATCTGCATTATAATCATTACAATGAGTCTGCCTGAACATACGTTGGTTTTTGGTTTGTTTTTTTTTTTTTTTTTCTTACCACCAAACTGTACCCTCCTAGAAAGATTCAGGGAGAAGATCCAGGGAGATTGGTTGAACCTTGATGCATCTGAATTGTTATCCAGCACTGGGGAGAGTGCTATGCATGCATAACTATTGAACAATTTTTAAATGGGTAGAAAAACTGTACATTTTTATGTGCAACTGAATCCTGGCAAAGCATAGTAAGCAAGGGGTGGGGGGCAAAATAATTAGAAGACATGGAACTTTTTGAATCTGCAGTGCTCTCTATTTTGAGGAAACTCTGGTATAATATTTTAGAAACTAGAGAAAGTCATCTTGTATTAGTTTTTTCTAATGAAAAACGTGCTTCCAAGGAAAACAGAGGAAAGAGAATTTCAGGGCAAGTTTTTTAAGCATCTAAGGTTGTATTTTAAGGATTTTGACTAATACTGTTTTCAATGAGTCCTTTTTACAGACAAAATTTTGTATGTGTATGCTCATGGTACGCACAATGATTTTGTTAGCTGCCTGCAGAAGTTTCTGCCTTTGTAGAATCTTGCTGATTCCCCCAGGTCCAGTTTCTTGTCTGAGGGAAGTGATGCTTCCCAAGAGCGCTGCTGTTGCTTCTCAAAGCTGGTTGCTTCCCCAGAGCTCTCCAGCTTCCCTGCAGGATTAAAGCCACTTTGTCTGACTGAAGACATTGAAGTCCTACACTCTGCAAAAGTTCACTTTTATTGTTAAGAATCACTGTTTGCCTTACTTGGCTTAATACTTTAGACACAGATTGCTTTTCCTCACTACTCTAATTTTGGCTGTAGATGAATTGCCTCTTCCTAGAGAGAAATAAAGATGAAACAATAATAATCTTTCTGTCACAAAATAATATAGTTTTGGGGACTATTCTTACAGATGGAAAAGGCTATTTTTTAAAAGAAAACAGACTGTCAGTCCCCAGTGTATTAGCTTCACTTGAATCTTTACCATTCCAAGATATTTCTAGAAAAGGCAGAAATGCTAAATTTTCTTATTTTCCAGTTCTTTGTCTCCTGTGCTATAACCAAGAACACTTTGCTGTAAATATTTTTGTTTAATGTCCTAACTGTAAATTATGAAAAATGTCAGATTCCCTGGTTGTTTCACTCTTTTAAAATATAAAACATTCTTTTCTATCTTTCCTGGGGTCTTGAGAAATGTGCCTTGTTGCAAACAGATCTGGGTCACTCTCCAAAAAGGGTTCCGTCCCTAGAAAGCCAGCATAATGGGGAATGTTGCCTTTCCCAGCGCTTGTTGTTTGAGCTCATATCCTCTCTGTCACAACCTCCAGTCTCATGGGTAGGAAGGGGATCGGCAGGGGATGTCTTCTGCATGATTCAAAGCAATAAGCAAGCAGTATTTCCCTCTTTAATGACCACATTACTATAAGGCAGATATTTTAACTGTCTTCCTTTTCCAGGGTGTGGCTTCCTTCATCTGTTTTTCCTTGACAGTGACAAACTCGGTTCAGTCAGGAAATGCAGTGGTTGCACAGCCCCTTGTATAATGTGGTAGTTCTGAGCAATGACACCCCATTGCAAAGGGAGAGTTTGTAGCGAGGCAAGGGTGGCAATGTTGAGAAAACAAGGAGGTGTCTGAGCCCAAGAAGAAGAAATTTGGAGCACCCAATTAAGAGATCTTGTGGTGCTGCTACTGTTTAAGGCAAGCAAAAATTTAGACAGGTGCATGGACAGACCTTGTACCTTGTATATCATTGACTCCAGCGATCTTCCTGCTTCTCAGGGGATGCTGTGTATCCACATCACACCTCCCAGAAGAAAGAGTTTTACAAGGAGCATAACCCCACACACACTACAGGGCCCTACCAGGTTTCTCAGGAAAAATTCTTCCTGATAACTTTTTGCAATGCATTCAAATATTGGTCTGAGGAAAAGCTGAACAGTGAAGTTCTCCATTTCTTCTTTGCACGTATTTTTTTGGGATGTTGAATTTCAGGCGTCTAAGTGTGTTTGTTGTTGACCTCAGTTTCAAATGAGGAAATCTCTGCTGACACTATCCTCTGAGCTATTGGCTGTAAAAATGATGCAGTTTTCATTTTGTTGACCTTATTTACCATAATAAGGGCAAATGCAGTAATTTTTTCCTCTGTTCCAACTTCATAAGCCCACACAAGTCTTTTTTCAGCTCCATTTGAAATCAATGTGAAGAAATTGATTTCAAAGCCCAGTGAATTTAGTAGGAGTTACTCCATTGACTTTTAATGTGCTCTCAGGTGTGCTCTGTAATAGTGGCATGACCACACCAGAAATAGGAAAAATTCATTTTAAAAATATGCAATAGGATGATGAAGTTCTGATTAGAATGAGATCTGTCCTGTGCAAGGTGGACTCTTGGGGTAGTGTTTGCCACAATTTTAAGTGTACATGGCCCCCACTGGGGAAATAGTCTTATTCAATCAATTCAATGAGTGTAGAATCTGAATCTCCAAGGGCTGGGATAGGCCAGCTATAAGTTTAAAAAGCTGAAGAAAGTATTCCTGAACTTCAAAAGGGAAGGCAGTAATACGGGTTCTTTCAACTCTTTTTAACTTGCTTTAAGTTAAATTATGTAGCCTGTTGCTCTAGTACCTTTGAAGTGCCTGGGGATGCCTCTATGTGTAAGCAAGTATTGAAATGTTAAAAAACCAGGAAAAATAAGATTGGCCTGGTTTTTGGTGTCAAAGTGGGCTATGCTAAATTCCATCTGTATTTGAGACAAAAAGTAAGAAAATATTCACTCTAAGCTATTTGGAGTCTCCTTTTCAAATTAGAAATGAAATTTGAAGGCAGTTTTTTTGTGCTTACATATTTAAGACCTTGAGCCATTTGCAGAGACATTATAGCACAGTTTTTGGGGAACTAGATCCATTCATAACAGCTCCACAAAGGCCCAGATGCTTGTGTTATTTCCTGTTCTCAGTGTTTAGTGTCAATCTCTTTTGATTTTTTTTTTTCTTTCCTGCACCAGGGCAGGGTGTACATAACTGTATCTGCAGATTCATTCCAAAGCAGCCATTAAATTATTGCAGTAGGCAGTTGTTCCTTCAAACACTAAAAAGATGCTCCCTAGTGAACAGGGCAAATGTCACCTGTATTGGATCAGGCTATAGGTTATTGTTCCTTCTGCAATTAAATACAGACAGCCTTCAAATTCAACCTTATGTGGAAATGGTTGTGAACATGAAGTGCTCAGACAAGGGTACAAATAAATATCAGTGCCTGTTACTGGGTTCAAGTTTAAAGATTTTCATTGGTTTCCTTTATCTCGGGCCCCGAGGTCTCTTAAAACCAGAAACTTTACTCCAAGAATACTTCTGTGTCACTTTCAAAATGTGTTATTTTCCAAATACAGCAACTAGTTCTTTGTACAAATAAGATATTTTGTGTTGTTTTAACTGGAGAAGCAGTGACAAAAAGTAGCAAGGTTTTCTGTAAGTAAAAATAATAGGTTAGTTCTTGTACATGCAATCAACTTTAGTTTCCTTGTGAGTCATGGAATCAAAATTTGCTTTGGTGCACGTAAGCTCTCTCTTCTCCAAATCCTGCAGGAGAGAATTAACTTTACCCTGTCTCCTGTACTGTTCTTTAGCATATGTGATCAAACTTTGCTCTCTTTTACCTCTTATGCTTATTAATATAAAAGATTACAAACATATAACACACCAGAGTAGAAAATAAGTACTAAAATGGACCAGAATGAACAGAAACCATGTTGGTTAAAAAGTTGTATCTCCAGGTGACGTATTTGCATAATGAACAATGGACTGCTTTTGTTGTATCCCTGGCATTGCTTCTGTAAGTTTTCCATGAGCAGAGTTGATGAATAAGAGCAGTATGAGGGAATACAAAAAATATTCCCGTTAAATTTCAGTTTCTAAAACCAGCTAGCCAGTGGCACTTGAAAAGGAAGCCTGGAAGTGTTATATACCACATGCCTCAGGAGGACAAAGCTTCCACTTATTTTATTAGAAATAGTTTGAGTTCTGGGAATTTTCTCAATGACTATGAACTGGAAATATGTCCAGGTAGATGATACCTCTACACCTTCTATTCTTGCTTTAACCTTGTATGTCAAAAGGCAGGAAAATAGGAGGGAGCAATATACTATTTTAAGCAAGTTCTAGCTTGAATTTTATTGTACTCTGATCTTCAGCTGATTTGTCATTAATCTCTTAAAGAATAAATTAAAAAATCAAAAATATCTCGATAATATTTTCCAAAAATAGCTCCGTATAGTCCAAGGTCAACATTGTTGAGAACTCAATACAAATTCAAGAACTTCTAACGTAGGGCTTCTAGCAGAGCAGTATATAAAGCTTGCAATGTCTGAATTAATGTTGAAATAAATTATATTGCTCCCATTCAGTTGAAAACACCTTTATGTGAAGAAAGGGTTTGCTTCTATTGGCTAACCATTGGAAAAGTCCATAAATTCAAAATAAATAGGGTTAAGGAGTAAAGTTTGGAATGAGAATGCAAAACTCCTTAGGGCATAACCTTGGAGTGATTCTGTGTTTCCACCTGCTGGAAGCTGATTTTCCGGTTGGCATATACCCTTTCTGGGTAAGGACAGGTTAATGCCCAGCTGCAGACCTGCTGAAGGGAAAATAAGTTTATTCTTGTAAACACAGCAGTTTCTATAAAACCACATAGGTCAGTGCATGTTTGTCTAATACATATGGGGAAGCTGCAAACTGCAGCCTTGAGGCAGCGATGCTTTAGTTACTCCACTAATGCAGTGTGCTAAAAAGAAATAAAAATTAACTTGCCAATGATTGCTGCTCAACTTTTTATAGTTGCTGCAGATGCTGTGATATTTATTTATTTTTGCAATTAATAAGCTTGAATCAATTTTTTAAGCATCTTACTCTTATGATTTACAGGGGATATTGAGCCATCAAAGCTATCAAAAGCATTAATCTTTAATACGAGGGCAATTCAGTTATCTTGCCAGAAAGTTTTAATTAGAAGGAAATTCTTCATCTCTGTGATGCTTAGCTGTATTAATCTTTCTGCATCAGTGTATCAAGTTTTGGCTGCAGGAACAATGTTTTAACTTAATTAATTCTTTATGAAAAAAGTTGCTCTTGAAAATTGAGCTTAGATCTTGCTGGCTAGACTGCTGCTCAGAGTTTCTTCTGCCCTTAAGTCGAAACTTACTTTTATAAATTGTACCAATTTGAAAAGTTGAATGAGGTTTTTTGAAAGCATGTGCTTATTTGGAGTTTACAAGTGGATCTGCGTGTGCTGGCAGGAGAGGAGAGAGACCATAACACTTCCAGGTGGGCTCCTTAATCAGCCTTCTCACAGCAACAGGACTCCTGATCATTACTGAGATCAGGAACTGGGGCCTGTAGACACCTAATTAATGTAGAAGACTCCAGAAGTCATTCCAACTGTAATGGTCAGAAATGGTAGTGCAATTAAACCTTTTTTTTTTTTT
>VZTI01001507.1:246133-291719 GCA_013397865.1 Struthidea cinerea
TGTTTTTTTTTTTTTTTTTAACTGATGTTTGTTTTTCCTTCTGAATTTCTTCTAAAATAATGGTTTGGGTTCCTTTAGGACTTTGGAGGAATGCTTGATATTTTTCTGTGCCTCAGTTGGTACATAATGCACCTGGTATCCAGTTCTGCTGTCTAACCTGCCCTTCATGTGAGAATGCTGCTACCAGTGGCTCTAATTCTGTTTGGGAAGTTTCTGCTCTTTCTTCTTGTCATATTAATAGAAAAAGCATATAATTTATTACGCAAATCTTTAAAAGATCATTTTAGAAAACCCTTTAACTCACGTGGTTAGGAATGTTCTCCTAAGCAGCTATTGCTAACCCAACTCTTAAATGCCTCCAGACTATTAAGTGATTATACAAAAAATCAGAAGCCTTGCTGTAGAACTCTGTAATACAGAATAAACATAGCCTGACTAATCCAGGATATGAAATGGAGAAGTCTTTTCCTTAAAAAAAAAAATTTACTTTTTCAGCAGTGCCTCTGCTGAAAGTAGGCTTTTTTTCCCATCTTACGTTTATTCCTAAAGACTCTCCCCATCAATGTATGACAAAGTCATTCTTTTACCTTGATTTTTGTGAAAAACGGCTTTTCCCTTATGGCTTCTTTTGGCCTAGAGCTTGTGAACCTTCAGTCTTTGTCAGTGTGGAGTGAAGGAATACGGATTTTTCTGCAAATTGCCCCAGTGTATTAGCACTAAGGCTATGCAAAGCTTTCCAAGTGTGATTTGAAAGGGTTACTTTCAAACCACGACTTCTGTGGGGGATCCAGTTCATATGGGTCCACAGGCCAACCAGCTAAAGGAAAGGTTTCAGGCTGAGCCGCCCGCTCCCTTCTCCCTACACGTTTTCCCAGGGGTTGGATCTCATTACAAACCCACAGGCAAGGTACAGGGTCAATCACATCATGTTAATTCATACAGGTTGACTGGTTCACTGGGACTGGAAGCTGAAAAGGTGAGAAGTTTATCACAGCAACAGAACTCTGATCTTAGAAAAACAAACATCTCTAAACTAGGTCTCTTCTTATCATATGAATCAAAACCTTAAATAAAAAGATCATTTTAAATAATTGAGGGAATCATACAGGGAATCAATCTTCCCCTGCTAGGAGTACTCAGAGGCTGGCTTTACTTCTAACACAAGAAGACCTCTGATCTCAAGGAACTATTCCTTTCTGAAACTTGGATATAATTACATGGGCTGAAATATAAAATAATAATGAGTCTGTTCTATATACCTGGGAGAATTACAGTGTGAGGTACACAAGGGGAGGAAACATTTTAATGACTTTTCTGGCTGGAGAGGTGAACTCAAGTGAAATGTTTTATCTTTTTTGGGGCAGGGGGGGGGAGGGAAGAAGTAAAAATACCCTCAGCTGATCAAAAATGACACAAGGCAGCATTGATCCCATGCATTATTTTAAGTTATGGGAAACGTAAGAAGCATGAAATACTTTTCCTCCATGAGCTCTCTTATGGAATGTATTTGAAATGGATTATAAACATTATGAGTGTTACTGTGCTTGGTCTGAAAACAGCCAATGGTATCCCAAACAGATTTTACTTCATTTCTCTTTGCTTCTTAGTATTGCATTATCAGAATGTATTAAAAGGCTTTTAATTCTAGACCTAAGCAAAAGCAAAATTTGGATTGTTACCCGTTTGTGGATATCCATGCAGATTTATACACATCCTTTTTCTTCATGTTCTCACTTGACTAGCTTGCCCCTATCAAAAGCTGAGTTCAGCTTGATTTGAATATGTGCTTTGCACACCTGAGTTGTCTTTGGCAACCGTGGGGATATGCAGAAATGGGTGTGTAATATGTCTGTATGTGTACTGTACCTAGCATTTGCTCTGTGTTGGGAGGTAGTGCTGTACAGTAGATTTGAACCTAAAATGGCTGACTAGTTTCTAAATAATCCCTAAGGAAACAGTTTAGTCTAGGCCATTATCTTGATAGTTCATAATTAGGTTCAATAATAAAGCTTGTTTTGCTGACCTAGGTCAGATCATGGCGTCCACCGCATCTGTGCACAGTGACCTTGCTCTGAGAGTGTATTGTTAGAAAATCCATTATTATCATCACATACACTTCGGAGAAGTGGCTGTTTTGTGAATTGATGGTGTGATGTTGCCACTTTAGATAAAAGAATCCATGAATTATTGACTTAATGAGTTAATGTTGCTTGATTTCACAACAAGGTCTTTTTAGTCTGGGTGCTATTTACTGAACACATAATCACAACGTATGAAGGAAGGCACAGATAACAGTACAGTGCATTTACAACCCTCTTCACTTCTAATAAAGCTAAGTGTTAGCTAAGAATTTTTGTTTCCTTTAGTAAACCATTAAAACTTGGGTAATTACAAGCAACTCCTGTTTAAACAATTAGCAAATAATATGTTTATTTATCACTGATTTCCCTTCCTTCTGTTTGGCTTAAGGTCTGTCCACAAGAACCTGCTCATTTTTTAGAATCTAAACATATCTTTGTCCCTATGACTAAGCCTAATGCTGCTACCACGTGGAAGCCCAGGAAAGGCTGTTAAAAGTCAATCAATGTCATCCAGAGTTCATTGTATTAGCTTTTTTCTTTTAAAGGAGAGTTTTCTTGTAAATTTATGATATTCAGAAAGCTTGAGAATATAAAGGTTTTACTACAGAATATAACTTGAGAGGGGAGAGGGAAAACATACGGAGCGTGTCCCAGAGCAGATATTTTAATGGTATGAGCATCAGGTTTCAAATACTTATGCTGCTTTGATCCCAAGGTGTGAATCCCAGCTCTGTTAACTGCTCACTCCTATGTGATAAATAAAATAAGGTCTGTTTGCAGTATCTTGTGGAAGTGTGTGTCCTATGAAAATATAACTCTCACTAAAATTTAACAGAGACTGAGGACTGTAGAATTTAGGTCTTACATATAGGTCTTTCGAAGGAGACCATATCAACCAAGACCTTCACATTCTTCTGAGATTTACATTAGTTTTAAGTAACTCTATGCAAAACCAAATAACTGGATAGAATTGTCCCAGTGGGTATTTATCTGTATGTAACTCTCACACTAGAGTTCTGTAGAAATAGATATAGGTAAAGTATGCTGGCTGAGTATGACTTGAAATACCATCATGAGAAAACTTGATTCTGGCACTTAATGTTCTTTTTTGTTTCAGTCTTCAAATAAATAGTGTTAATTGCATCATCCCTTGTACTGTTGTCCAGTGGCCTAAGGATCTGCCAGAAGGTCTGCATGTGTAGGGCTGCTCCTCCCCCAGGTCTCACAACTCGCTGGATCGTGCTAACTCACCAGTTGTAGGTCAGGGAGATGACAGACAAAGCCTTCCTTAGGAGTGTGTGTGAGAGCTTTGGGGTACATAAAGGCAGTTTGATGTTTTACAGTGTCTTGTATCCCTCCTTCACAGTACATTGCACAGAGGTGGAAGGGAGGTAATGGTTTCACTGGTTTTGGTTGAATGTTATCTCTGCGTGCCGTGGAAGGATGTGCTGCTTAGTCCAAGTTCCCAATGAGAAGTGCCTGCCTTCCACTGAGGCAGAGCACAGACCCTGATTTCAGCAGTTCTCTGTACATGCACCCACTTAATGGAAATACTGGCAGTGTGTCCTGGTATTTTGTTTATGCCACAGAAGAAAACAAAATTAAATCCAAGTGTGTGACAAACTTCAGTTGTACTTGGAGCTGATTTGATGTGAATAAACTCAGACTGGTGAAGCATAGGGCCATGTAGCAGTAGATGTATTTTGCAATTTTTAAGGATCGTGTGTGTATGCCCTTCTCTTTACTTCCTTTGTACTGACTTCTGTCAGTGTTCTGAACTTAATTTTACAGACCTTTCAAGGCAGAAAACCTGAATAATTAACTTTAGAGCATTTAAACATGAGCTGATAGCCTTTCTGTGCCTCAGAGCACTGGAAATTGAAAAATTGACATCTTATGATCTACCATGACTAAAGTAAGAACTTTTACATCTGGTCAAGCCTATACTGAACAATTAGGGGAGTGAATTTGTACCTCTTCCCCATTTATATAAAGTACTCAGCTCTAACCTTCAAGTGTTCTGAGATATTGGACTTTAAACTTGTCAGTGCTCCAAGAATGCCCTGAACCTCAGACCAATACATTTTGGGGGCAAATTCCTCATTTGTAGGAAGGAAGAAAACATTTTTTTTAGCAGGTTATTATCTGAAAAAAATGATGGTTGTCTGCAAGCAGCTGATAGGTTTGGAAGGTTAGAGGTAGTCCTGGCAAAGATGGATTAGTGGGCAGAGTGCAGGTGAGGTGATCAGAGGTGCTGGAGAAATGCAATTTATCACTTGGTTTCAGAGTTCAGTACATGTATGTCAGTGCTGCATATGTGCTATGTGTAAATGTTACATGTGAGGGACAATACTGGTGTTAGCCTTGCTTTAAGCAGAAGCAGTGCCTTTATTAGTGAGATTATATGAATTAGCAGAGGAATTGTAATGATACTGATTGGAAATCCTTACTGGAAGCTCTTTGACCAAGCAGATCCCTATGCTTTGTTAAAAATCCATGCTTTTATTTGCCATTTTGTGTACTTGCAAAGCAGAATCTTTATAGTGAGATTTGGGTTTCATTCTGAGTTTGGGTTATATATTCCAAATAATTTGAATTATTTCATTACCCACTCTTCCAATCAATCTCTTTCTCACTTTCCTTTTGGTGTCCTGTAACTCCATGTCCTTTAGCTCCCACATTAGTCAGATTCATTTGGGCTATGCTGTCTCCTATAAACTTCAAATTCTTATATAGGTTATGTTGAGGGTTACTTCCTCTTTCTGAAAGAAAAATAATTTTAATTTTAGATGCCTTTACTGAAGCTATTAGCACTGTAAGCAAGAGTGGCAGAGTTTGGCTCATTTGATTTACTACAAAAAAGGAAATTTTTCCCCCCATCAGTAATTGATGTATTCACAGCTAGGATACCTGCAAGGTATTGAGGAAGGTGCTAAGAGCATCAGATCATCTTTCTGCTCTTGTCTAATAAAATAATAGTACTTGTTGAGAAATCTTCTGCTGGGCTGACTGTACTGTTTCTTTGTAGTTTTCTGTAGTAAGTGGTCTGCTTTTATAATTGTGGGAAAAAATAGTAGAATACTGGCACCAGAAGAAATCTTGCTGGTGAGGGCAGAGACAGTGTTAATGAGAACACATCTGCTTTTCAAAAGCATCAATAAATTATTCAAAATACTAAAATGCTTCCTGTTCATTCCTACCTATAGCAAAACAGCACAGTGTTTTGTTGCATTTCTCCACTGGTATAATTTTGACATCTGCTTGTATTCTCTGGTGGAAATGGGGATCTAATGTAATTTGCGGACACATTAAACTTATATGGCAGTGAAAGCAATAACATGTTTAGAAAAAAACGCAAGCCAAACAAACACGTAGTTTGGATATAATTATGTGTAAATTAGTCTCTGTTTTGATTTTCTAACTGAATTAATTTTTTACCTTGTATAACACACAGGTTAGTTTTATTTCTCAGACAGATGCCTGCTTTTCAGCCTGCTAGAAGTCACCTTGTTTGAATCTTGCAGGGTTTTTTATGTTTCTCTTCAGGCAGACACCTGTCACTCATCCTCAGAAAGGCTTTTGAGCAGCATTGACAGCAGGCATGTCTTTGCAGGGTATGCTCTGTTGGGCATATCTCACATCTCACGACACCGTGGAACTCCCTTAGAGGGGGTGAATGTGTAGCTGGGGGAGTGAATTGCAGTTCTGTGAAGGAATTAATACAGATGATCCATTACACCAATGGCTCACGCATTGCGAACAGTGTCATAGAAATCACAGCAAAATCGGAGAAAGTAACTTTTAGGGAAGAAAGCTGTCTAAACTTTTTAAACACACATCTTCAACAGGATCTGTCATTTGAGACAAGAAAATACTGAGCACAGTGCTCGCTTCTGTTCTCAAGTGTAAATCAGAAGCAACTTTGGTTTGTTACTTAAACCAGCACAAGCAGGGGCAGACTCTGTCTCCGGACTCTTGTAACAGTGTCAATGGCTCCTGACACTGCAGTAACCGGGACCCAAATGTGATCACTGCTTCAATTACATTTTCTTCAAGTATGGTCCATGCCTGCCTCTGCCAAGCAAAATAACTTCAATTACTGTATTCCTCATCCTTTCGTGAATCTCTTCTTTTCACGAGAAACTTGACCACTGGTTCAGTCTGGACCACCAGTGAAACACTGAATTGACTCACTGTAGTCAGACTTGACTATAGAATGTTTTTGCAGATGAAGATGTCAAAAGGCAATCTGTAGTGAGAATGACAGCATGATTAACCAGACTGAGACCTAAGTCAGAAGTAGCATGGACCACTGGGAAATTAAGGCACCAATTTTCACCATCAAGATTGGCTGTGATAGGGCAGCATATCCTAGCAACAGCATAAACTTTAACCTGACCATCACAGCAAAAACTAATTTTGTTGTGTTACCTGTTTCAATATCTTTTAATCAAAAAAGTCTTTAAGCAGAAAGTAAACACTCACATGTCACTTTTCCTGGAAGTGCTTTCTTTTCTAATTGGGAAATACCTAATTTCATTAATTATAGGTTACAGAAGCTTTAACACAGATTTCTTTTGCCTTGTTGTCTTGAAAAAGTGCTATGGGAAAGGCTTAGAATGCCTCTTTGCAGCTGCAACAGGTTAAGAAAGGCTTTAATGGGTAATGGTTTTATTCATGCTCAGGATAAAATCTGTATTTCAAAATCCATTGCAAAGCTGCATATTGTAGGTTGGACTCATCATGAAAACACTTTTTAGGAAAATTAGTAATAGATAGTATGGTCAACTTTCATTAGAAAAACTGTAGTATTAAACACTTTATTTTTATGAAGGGCCTATACGTTACATATGGAGAGAAGTATAGCTTAATCCTTTTATTTAAAGGATAATGTAGCTGTCTTCAAAAAGCACACGTTGGTTTGCTTCTTACCTAGTGAAGGATTTCACAGTCAAATAGTCATTAGTGGATTACTTTCTGTGTTTTTAGAAAGGTGTCATGTTCTCAGAAGTACAGGTTTTGTGAGCTTTGCGTGACACTGGTAAATCTTTGGGCAAGGCTTATATAATCTGGGGTGGACACCCATGATACTAAACTTGGGTGTACATATATTTCCTTCAATTACTGTTGTGCAAAACATCTCTATTTTCACACTCTGTTTTTCTGATTTGTGTGTACATATATAAAGGCTCATACCTCTGTGTGTGTGTATTTGTGTAGTTATAACCTGTAAGAACAGGTGAGGAGCCTGCTTCTGTGTCCTGCCAGTTCCAGAGCTGGTTCTGCAATGACAGTGTGACAGTCCAGGACTAGAGCAGCAAGCAGGTCTGAGACTCATTCATTCCCCTTTGGGGGAGATTCCACCCCACAATTTCAAAAGTGGGCAAGCTTTCATCTAGACAGAGAGTTTTCTGGGGTTACTCTCTTTAAGCAGTTTTGAAAGCCTTTAGAATGTGATAACTTTTTTGGTCTGATTTTCTTGGAGATATGCCAATACATCTTGGTATTTATGAAAACTGGGCATTCCATAGACTTGATATTAAAAGGCTATGCACAGTTTTCACTGTTATGTGCATGGTAACCTCAATAATACAAACATTTTTTAACATGGTTACCTAAATGTAGATTCTATCCCATGCTCCTGCATCTAGGTAGAAGAAGCTATGTCTCACAAGCTGTGAAGTACCTGAAGTACCTCTAATTGCATTGGGATTTCTGGGCATTTATCACTCCTGAAATTAAAGTCAATTCTAGCAGGAATTCTCCCCAAATTAGGTTCAGAGTTTTGTGTGTTCATTAAGATTTCCAAATTTTGGAACAGACACCAGGAAGATAGTATTTTTAGCACACAATCCAAACATGATAGCTTTGAATAGTAGTAGTTGTTGCAAGACCCATACTCACAAAAAGTAAACCAGATACTCCTTTCCAGTCTACCAGTTCTGCGAGATGGGAGCTACCATTTTGTAAAATTTGCAAGAAAACAGAGTAGAGCCAGAGAAATACTCCACTGTCCTCCTGCTATACTGGTTAATTTACATGTGGAACATGTATTCCTGTTAGCTTCCAGGAAAAGTTTGAAAATCTAGATGTGAAAGTTTGTCATGCTGTGAGCCAACTGTCCCATATTGATGCAAAAGGGAGAGAGAAAAAGCCAAGAAAATGCTTTAATTGATTCATCAATGCACCAAAGTGTGAACAGGCGTGATGAAGTGTAAAGAGGGATGTGACACCAGTGTGGCAGAGCTGTCACAGTGGAAAGGATTTCCTGTAAAAGTGATGGCACTTAAATGTTATCTAGGCCTCCTGTCTGAGCTTTCATATTCCCTGGAAACTTATATCTTAGGGGAAGTGTCTGACCAACTTGTGAGCAGCCAGGCATCGTGCCATCTCAACAGGTAAATACACGGACTGTGAAGAACCCCTACTTGTATCAAGTTTGGGAGTTATGGGGAGTAAGTAATCTCACCCATCCACAGAGATAATCTTGGGAGAGAGGTGATGATCATTAGCAGTGATTCTCTGTGGTGTATTTTGCCCTAAAACATCAATTTAAGCAAAGTTTAAATTAGGATTAATATCCTTGTTATTGAAATGATGCCCTCTGCAAGGTATAATGCAGCAGCTCCTAGGCATTGGATATTAGACTATATTACAGAATGGTAGAGTAAGACTGTGAAGGAGAGGCTATTGATAATGAAATATAATTATAGCAGATGGATTTGAGCCAGACTGTTGTACTGAAGGATTGTTGCAAAGTTCTCTAAGGGATTTTTACTAAAGAGATGGTAGTGTGCATCTCATCCAAAGAACAGGAAATCAAATTGGGTGGAAGCCCTTAGAGTCACTCTGAGGTTTTGGCTCTGGATTCATTTGATTAACTGGGTATGAATGTAACTGATTTAATATTGATGCTTCTTACAACACCTAAAATCACTGCTGTGGATATATTCAGTATGTTAAATTTGCTTGTAAGGAATTAGACATGGGAATTACTCTGAAAGGGGTTTTGCCAATTTTGGAGGAATATATTTGGGAAGGAACCCCTAACATTATGGCTTAGGCCGTTTGCTTTTGCCTTCAGAGATGCATCAGTTCCTTTATAGCTCTGGGAAACCAGAGATTCAAATACAGTCCTGAACGGAAAACCTTGGCAGAAGTACAAATGCGAGCAAATGTGTGTTGTTACTGCTACAGTTACTCTGCCACTTTGAAAATCGCTAGTCAGGTTCCATTTGGAGTATCTGCAATTCTGCAATGTATTATAGGAAGGACATTGCTGACTGAGCTTGTAAAACTGCAGTGGAAGGCAAACAAATGCATGATTTAAGGTTTTGGAAGTATGACTTATAAAGAAGGATTGAACTGACCTGTATTCTGTAAGTTAGAGGAAAAAGATTTGGAGGAGTGAGGAATCCTGGAATGGGCAAAAAAATACTGAAGTCATCTGGAGATAGATATATGTTCTAGTGTCACGCAGATCATATAGCATCACCAAATCAATGGCATGTCTGAGGCTAATTTAGACCACTATTAACTGTCTTATCATAAGATGGATGACTGCTGATCCAAGACCCTGTGCTTGGTGCTGTGTCCAGCCAGGGAGCAGGCTGGGGGGCTGTGAGGTGCCTTGGGACAGAACATCAGGCAGTAGCTCAGCATAGGCCTGAACGCATTTTATCAAGAGCCTGGCTGGCATCATACAGGATAGGGCTTTTAAACTGATTTTTAGGTGAAAATCCCTCTGTAGCTTTCCAGAGGTTTCTGGAAAGCTCAATCAAACTAAGAAGGACAATACAGGAGGGGACATAAGTGTTCTTTAAAAAAAAACCAAAAAGGTGGGGGGGGTGGGATGGAGAGAGGCAGGAACTTACCTCTGTCAGTGAGACTCAGCAGATGTAGGGAAAACAGGTTGTGCCTTGTAAATAAGAAAGAAAAAAGTGGGTTTTTTTTCTTTTATTAATCAGAGAAGGTGGAGCTAAAGCAAGAGGTCAGAGGATGTAGAAAATTATCTTGAAGTAGGGTATGTATTTCTAAATATGTACATTTAGAAAGTGTGGCACTGAGTGCTGCTGTGAAGATGCATAATACTGGCTCAGAATCTACGAGTTCACAGCAGTTCATTTGGTTCCTGCTTGTACTCCAGCTAAAAGAAAAGGAGGGGCAGAGTGTGAATTGATGGGTTTATACATTCAGCTCCCTAATTTCTTGTGCAGTTGCTGTTGACTGCTGCAGCAGGAGAGGTTTGGTGTGTGTGCCAGCCAGCTACACACTTTATATCTTGAAAGATGTGCGTGTGATGATGTCATTGCTCCTCTCAGTGAGACCACACAGTGCATTTATTTTCTTGCACTGTGTACAAACTGTAGTGAGAGATTTTTTTGAAGCAATCCCATTTGTGCCTATTTTCTCCTATTTTCACAAATCTACAAGTGGATAGATGTCCAGTCATTCAAAGCTTATTTAACATTTCCATCAACTCATCACTTCTGATTTTTCTGAACTTTTAAGATCTGAATCTTTATGTATATGGAGACAAATGCTCCTCTCCTGTAAAACAGTTGTGATCCAGGTCTTTAAGGATGAGTTTGTGAGATGGCTAAAAACACTTTTGCTGGTAAAAATGGATTTCCAATCAGTATGATATCTGACGAAATTGAGTCTTTGATTTAAAGATAATTTGTACAAAGACCAAACAATTACCATTGATTTTTTTAAGTTCCAAATTGTACCTTTCTTTCAACTACAAATATAGCAAAGACAGTGATAGGGACATAACCCAGAACTGGGGTTTCTCTGTCAGTAGTAAGGAGACAGCTCATGTTTTCCCACTGTACAAGGAACTGCTGGGTGGTGATGAATTTCTCAGCCAGCCATGTGTTCTCTCTGCAAGAAATGAGAGATGCTGCTAGAAAAAAAATCTCAAAGACAGGTACTGGGAATGAAAAAGGGGAAGAAATGAAACAAAAGGTGTAAAAGGTCTTTAATTAGAATTTAAGGATTGCTGCCAAAACATCACTGCTTTAAAGGGACAAACTGCATTTTCATGCCATATGAGAAACTGGAATCTCAGGACTTTATAAGGAAACTGACATTCATCTAAGGAACAAAATCAGTATAAACAATCTGAATATCTACCTTTTTCTTGATTTGATACTCATCTATCTAAGGAATAAAACTGTCCCATTTCAATGATATTTGAATATCCTGCAAGCATGACTATCCAACTCTGAAAAGCATTGACATGCTATTTTTCCTTACTGACTGTCTGGAAAGGTGGATGAGAAAATGAAATGGTGTGACCACGGTCACACAAAAAATTGTGACAAATTGTACAGCTTACTCAGACTAATACCCTGTCTCCCTTCAGCAGCATTCTGTGAAAAATGCTGATGTATCATTTTGGGCTAGGCATTTCATGACTGGTAAAGCACAGGTACAGCTTTAATGCTGATAATATCACAGCCCTGTATTCTGTGTTTTCTGTCACATGTTCTTATCTATCAAACCAAACAGGTGAGGAACCCCAACTGGCTTATAGGCAAGAAACCTAACATACATTGCCAAGCTCAGAAGACACTAAAAGAATGCATGGCATTGGAAACTTAAAAATGTTTCGGCAGCTGAGTTATGCAGAATTTGTAGCAGTGAGGGGGATCTGTGGCTGCGGACAAGCCATGCAAATAGAGTGGTGCAGGTCTTCACATGGTGCCTTGTGCCAGGGACAAACCAGGCTCAGCTGCTCTACAGCAAAGGATTGGCCAATCCTATGTGCTGCTTAGCTCCTATACTGGGTGCTCTGTCAGTGCTGGATTCCTTCTATGTTTTTGGGTTCTTTAATTTATAGTAAGGATTTTATCCTTAACCAAGTTCCTGTTTTCTGCAGGACACAATTCCTGTAAGGACACTTGCCCCTTTTTTTCTTCCTTTTGCATCATATATTTATACAAAGAGAAAGCATCTACAGCTTTTTAAATATCTTCAGCAGTGTCTCTGTGGTCATGAAGAACTCATATCTGTGAGCTGCAAAAAGGGACATTTTTTTCCTCGGTGGGTCAATAAAATGATAGATGGATTTGAGTTGAACTGCAGTAGAAGGCACACATTTCATTCGCTGTAGAAATAGCTGAAAAGAAAAGTTTATACTGAAGTGGATAATATTGGACTGTCTTGCAATGTGCTAAAATAAACTAGAGAAGATTGCCAGGACTATGCATATTCACTTGCATCAGCTGTTACATCTCTGTATAATGCACATTGTGGTGAGCAGCAGATTTGGATACAGTCTCCATTGGGTAAAAAGTAAAGGTAGCTAGGTTTTTGTAAAAGTAATCCATGTTGGGTTTATATTTAGATACATCAAAGTCTGATCTTCCTCTCTCTGTGATCAACCTTGCTTGATTTCAGAAGAGATGTTCCTGTTTTGTACTTGTGGAAAGATGAGAATCCCACTCCTGAGGCTGATTCCCCCCCCCATTACCCACATACTGAACATCATAGTTGTTCCTGCCAGGTGCTGAACCCCTCTAGGGATGTCTTGGCTCTCACTGCAGTACCCAGCCCACTACAAATTCTGCATTTCAGCCCAGTTGAATCCTGCTGTCCTATGAAAATGTACAAGCGGTTGAACATTAGCAGGCAGTATTTTAAGTCAGCAATTTGTATTCTGCTTGGTTCTAAAGTAAAGAAGTAACATTGCTAACTTTTCCCTACACTGTTTTGAAACTCCTAAATATCTGCATGTAACAGATTGTATTACAACATTACATCAACAGCAGATAGCTAGCTTAATATTTTAAGGACTTTTATGAGTACTTTTCTCAGGCACAGTCAATGCTGAGCAGTGGTGTGCTCCACTCTCTGGGTCAGGTTTACAAAACAATGTAGGTGTTTTAAGTTTTTGTCAGGGAAAATTCATGGTAGATTGGGGCAAATGTCTAAGCACACACCTATCTGCCCTCATAGACACTTGCATACCTTTGGTTAGTGTGGCTAGTCTACAAATATGTAAACTGAGGTATGCTAAAAAATCATATTTGAAATATGTCAGAATAAATCCTCAATTGAGTACGCTGGGTATAAACTTTTTTAAAAAAATGTTAGCATAAGCTTTACATGTATTTCATGAAATATTTCTATGTGAAATGTCTACAATTAAAAACTAAAACCCTGAGCACTAAAACCCTAAAACTCCTTGTGCTGACCCAATGGAAAAGTCTGAAAAATATTCAATAGGTCTCAGAACTCTTTCATTTCTTTCCCTTAGAGGACTGCCTTAGCCATTAGGCAGAGCTGCTGATTAAAGCAAGTAGAGTCTTGCAGAATTTCTGAGGTAGCAAAAAGTAACCTCAGAGGCTCTGGGGGTTAGCGGAGAGTGTTTCACCTTGGGTGGAAACGTTACCCCAATTCAAAGGGAATTTCAGCCCAGGGGCTCGGGTGAGAGCTGCCTGCCTGGAGCACAGGAAAGAAGGTGGCAGGGCTGCAGCATCACTGCCTGGGCCCAAGTTCCAGTGTAAATGCATAGCAAAATCCCTTTCCAAAGAGTCTCTAGAGCCTCCACAGCAAGGTTCACGTGCTGTGACTTAAAAGCTGTGAAAAAAGCTCTCAGGTGCTGCAGATATCTTGGCTGACGTTTGCTTCACTTAATAGGCTGGCAAATGCTCCAGCTCCTGGTAATGATCAGGACTGAAAGAGGGTCCTGGGACAGCTGCTGCAGTGTGGGGGCTCATTCAGTGCCACTTCTCCAAGAGAGAGACTTGAATCTGTTTTGAATTTGCAGATTGCATTTCCTGCAACGCCAGCAACAGCAGCTCTGCCACTCAAAGAGCAAAGCAGGTGAAAAGAGATGTTTCTGTGCAGCTGCAAACTCACGCATAGATTTAGGAGTTCCAGGGATAGTGGGACTTATGTCTGGGTTGGAGTTTTTTTTCCCATTTTGTCTGTTCTGAATACTGCTGCTCTTCATATCTTCTGTCTGCAGCCTCTTGTGAAGGCTTACTGCTTTTAGAGTTTGTGCATCTTGTGTTGGGCAGTGTCTTTAATCTGGAGATGCTTTACTCTACCTCCATTGTATTGCAAAACTTCCCCTGTTTAAGGTGTTAAGGTAATCAAGAATAAAAGGCCTGATGTTGGCCAGATTCCCTGGTAGAATGAGCAGGTAGAGTTCCACTGACTCTAATGGCTTCTGACAGCTGTGAATTTGATCCCATACCTTCCCTGCATAATAAGATTTAAAATAATGTGAGTTTAAGGTAGGGCAGGAAGCCCTGGATGAAATATCTTATTGCATTGATTTGTCTCTTATTTTCTGTCCTAAGAGAATACCCAAGTTGCAAATAAAGGGTCAAGAAGGACATTTAGCAATATATGGTTTATACAGTATTAAAAGACCATCTCATAGTTAATCATATGATTAATTTCTACAAGAAGGCTCCACTAAGTCTGCAATAAAAAGAAGTAATGAGGTTTTATAATAAAATTGAAAAGCTTCTGTGGTGCACACAGAAGTCTTTTATATAGAAAGGTAAGAAAAACCAGTTGTCTTCCTTTCAGTCCACAGATCGCTGCAATAGCTTTCTCTGTGAGAGTCTTGGGCCCTGGAATGACATCTGCTCCTGGCTTGAAATGGTCAAGTTATAGGGTGTGTTTTAGGACCCTTTTCCTTTTGCAAGATGTATTTAAAGAGTGAGAGGAGTTTCATAAACTGTCTAATGTACTGTTATTAGGTTGCTGGCATTTTATAGTAAGGGCTGTTGATCTACTACAGGAGGGTTGACTCTGAGGTGTATAGGATGGCACTGTAATTGTATAAGAACTGCCTGGTCCCTCAGAGATTGTGTGGAGGCACACATTCACATTTCAAATGGCAAGCAATACATCTTACTGCAATGCTACACCAGCCATTGTCGTAGTGAGTTGGCACTCATGCTCTGTATTATGAGGATTTTCAGCAAGCACATTAAATTCCACTGAAAATCTCAAGATGTATATAAGGACATCAGCTTTCCTGAGGTCTAGAAAGGTCAAGGATTTGTGAAAAATGCTTGGTTGAAACAGGGAGTCCAGAATAATGCAGCTGAATACTAATCCACTGGCAAACCCTGCTGTAAACTGGCTTTGGTTGGGTCCTATTCCAAACTGAAGGGAGTTTGCTTGTATGGAATCCAAATCCTGGGGCTGTTGGGGGGGAAACCCTCAGCTCGTGAACTCCCTGAGTTCTCTGTTCACCAAAGAAGGTGCTAATTTTTGAGAACGTCAGAGAGGTTTCATGCACTCCGTTTGGGATCCAGCCATGTGCCATAGCAGCTATTTCAGCTCACAGGAAGCAATTTTTCTGCCAAGTCACATTTTCAGCCCCAGTACTGAGGCCAGCAGTAGGTTTGACAATGCACTACTAGTGGTCCAGGTCAGCCTGAGGTTTGAGTCTGTTAAGGGGATTTCTGTAGCACAGTACATTTAATGTTTTTGGATATGTATTTTGCTAAATTTACCATGTCAATCTACTCACCAGTGATTAGTCAGTATATGATGTTTCCAGGACAGTAGTTACTGTGACATTTGTTCTTAATGTTCCTTGCTTAAATTATATTCTGAAAAGTACCTCAGTTTACCTCGTTGTTAAACAGAAGCCTTTGTTAAAACACTTTGTTAAACAAAGTGCCTTTGGCCACTATTTGCACAGAGGCCACTACTTAAAGCATTTTATCCAAAATTAACAAACTCTCCCAGGCTCCAGAAGACCAGGAGTTCCTAACTGGAGCAAGCCATTAACTCAGTGACATCCTGCTTGGCTGTAAATATAATCGTGAAAAACCTGCAGAGACACTTCCAGTCTTGTCCTCAGGGAAGGCCAAAAAAACAGTTGTGAGGCCAAACTGACAGTCCCACACATCCTGAATCTGAAATGCTTTTGGTTGATGGGTCAGAAAGGCCTCAAATCCTTTATGAGAGTCAAATATTACTCAAAAATTTTCACTACTTGGAATATTGTCTGATTTTTTTTCCTCAGCATAACTTTGAACACAGCCCCTTGAGATGAGGCTGTTGGAGGGTTCTGACTCTTTATAAACAGAGTATGTTGTTAAAATAAAAAGGACTTTCTCTCTGTTGACCAATGTGAATGTTTTGTAGGAAAAACTACTACATGACTCCAGTTCTAAAGCCAAAGACCCTCCTTAAGTCTACAGAGACTCTTTTAGGGTTAGTACCTCAACTGGAGTTGAAATATGCCTTGTTCTGGGTTTTGGTAGTTCAGGAGTAGTAGGAGTGTCTTGGGTTTTGCAAGTAGAAAGGTCTTCAGGGAATTTTGTGATAACTCTTCTTCAAAAAGGCCCCCAGATTCTGACTGATTCATGTAGAAAATGTCTTCAGGCAGATTAAGTTCTTTGAGAACCTCTACAAACTTCAATACAAAGTTTCTCCCTTTAGTTTACCCTAAAACCCTTTTTCCTCTTAAGAAGTGTAAAAAAAAAAAATGCAGGCGAGATTAAGGCATGGCAGATACAAAGCTGGGCAAGCTGGAATGAACACATTGCAAATATGCAACCATAAAATGAGCAGTTTGAGAGACCAGCCATAGAGCTGTATGCAATTTCAAAGATTTACAATGAAAGTAAGCTAAATAATTTTTAGAAGCAACCAAAGAATGTCAGTGTCTGCAGGTCTCAAGTAACACTTAAGGCTGAATATCAGGCAGAAACTGATCTCTGGATTTGTAGTTTTGTTTCCTGTTATGGTTTTTACAGCATGCTGAGATAAATTGATGTTTCTGCTAAAGGGATTACATACCTTGGAAATCTCCCAGACTGCAGAATCTGCCTTTAAGAAAGCATTTCTTATGAGATCTTCCCTAATGCACTAAATATCCTTTTAGATTGAGGGCAAACTGGAAGTACTCTATGATCCCTCTTCTGCATTGCTTAGTAAGAGTAGAACAAATCCCTGAGTCCTTATAAAATCATTACTGAAATTATTAGGCATTTTGTCTGATTAGGGATCGACTTTAAACTGAGCAGAGGCTTCATGACTTTTCCCCATGGGACTTCCAAGGCTGATCAAAGTTAGATTACTAATGCTGTGTGACTTATTCCCTTATGACTAAAATTTAAAGGGCACAAAAATAGGTTGAAACAGGAGACAGTCATCAATTCTAAATATTGGAAAACCTGTTAATCTAAGAGGCACAAGTGAAACACATGCATATGTATTTTGTTTTTCATGTATTTCATACATGAGTGTGAACACATTTTCATTCTCATCTTTCATGTGTCACCTTGAACACATAAGCATGTGAAAATATGAGAAGCAGACTTAGTATTCTGTTACCTGCAATACTGATGTTGAAACTGAAATACATAACAAAACAATTGCTGCCACAGAAGCATCAGGTTACAATGTCACACACACCACTTCAAACTGTGGGAAAACTGTTCATATGGTTAAAATGATGGAAATTTTCCTCTTGTATATATGAATTCTTTAAATTGTGGTACAAAGGATGCAGCCAGTGTGTAGGATAATAGCTTTTGTGGGTGAAATCTTTGTCTATTACTGTCAAAGGGAAAATTCCACTTTGTCATGGGAACAAAACTTTATTATTTGTCATCACATCTGCCCTGATAATATCAACGTTGGCTGCTTTCCCCAAACTGCATGAAGATGTAAGCAGTTAGCAGACCTGATGACAATATGTAAATTACTCAGAGTGAACCTAATCTTGTATAATAAATGCCAATTTGACTCTAAATTTGTTAACAATATTTTAATGTGGTAATTGAGGTCAAGGGAGACTCCAGTTAAATGCGAAGCTATCTGTAACTGTCAATGTTAAATAGTACTTAGGTATCCTTGCTGAAAATCAGATACCAGGTTAACATATATCATTGGTTTTTGCAGCCAGAAATCAAATAAAGTGTATTAGTCTTGGCAGCATGTACGTATATTAGTTTAGAAATGCGCAGATGCGATTATCCATAGTTTTCTGGACTTGTTTTGTATCACAACAGACCTGTAATTGCACTTTTTCCTGTTCTGTATATAATTTTGATTAGAAATCAAGTAATAAATACACGCCTAAAGGCCTCTGGAAATTAACTGGCTTGTCTCTGTTCTATCAGCTGATTGACGAAGTTCAATTTTAACCATTCTATTCATGGTTTCACTTATCATTGCTTCTTTAAAAAGCTTTCCAACATCATGATAGACATGTGAGGGATGAACTTCTGTATCAACTACACTGAACTGAAATGATTTTGTCTATTAAAATATTCTGATTTCCCCTGAAGGTGTTGCCATTCATTAAACAATGTGTAGGTAATTGTGATCCTCTATGTGTCCATCTCTTGTTGCAGCTTGGGTGTAACTGCAGCAGGTCTAGGGGGGTTTATGCAATAATCTCCCTCATTCCCCCTCCACTTAGCATGGACAGTAAACATGAAAGGTCCTATCTTTCCTTTATACCCAGGCACAAATCCATAAAAGGTGACATGAACAGACTCTTGTAGGCTCAAGGGAATCCAAAAACTTATTTTTCTAAATGTGGAAGAAGATGGGGATTTTTGTTTGTCTGGTGCATTTATTTTTTTTCTTTTAGTGTATGTTTCAGCTGAGTGTTGTTTCAGCCAAAGCAGAACTGTGCAATTTCCTTATCCCAGCTTTGTCCCTTGTTAAATAGTCTCTGTGCTCAGCATAAGAGAAAACATTTTCTCCACTGGAAATCAGCCTCCCTTAGTGTCATCAGCCCCCTGTTTGCAAGGGAAATCAGTGACTGAGAAGAGTCGTCTGTCTCCTTACACTCCACAAGGCAGCACACAGCAGCTCTGGGACCACCAGTGGAGTCTCGTGGAGTGTGTGTGGAAGAGATTGTGTAGAAAACACAACACGAGTCCCTCATTTACTTTGGTCCCAGGTAAGGAGAATGGGGCATGCCCATGCAGCCCTTGGCACCGACGGGTACTTTCTGGGCACTGTGGAACAGTTACAGGGTTTCTTTGCACCACCCTCAGTGGTGAGGAGAGGCAGAGCAATCAGATTCTGCATGCACAGATACTGCTCTTTAAAACAGGTCCTCAGACATTTTGCATGCTCAGGTACTGGGAGCTAATGATGAAGTGGGCACAAGGCCATGCTGGATGAGAAAGATGGGTTTAAAGTACTACAGAATGGAAAGGAGTTTAATAAAAGAAATAATTTTAAAATAATACTGTGGGAAATGTGGAGGTCCTAGCTCATTTGGTTCTGACAATACCTGCTCAAGAAAACAGCAGCTGCTTCTCTAGAAATCTTTACCACTGGGGCTCTGTTCTTAGTGGAGCACTGTGTGTGTTAATGGCCTAATAATAGTGATTTCCAGTAGGTTTAGAGGAATTACTGTTTAATTCAGGATTTCAAACTTTAATAAACAATTCTTCTTCAATTTTGATCCCAGGAAGGGAGAACAATATCTTATTCATCTGGTCCTTTAAATATAAAACATTGTCTTCTATTCTGAACACTCGGGACTCTGTAGAGGCATTACTGCCTATAATTACCCTGACATCTATCTCAGCTAATCTGGTTGGTTTGGTTATTGTTTAGCACCTTGTAAACTTTGCAGATGTTATAGGTCTGCACTGGCTGAATCACAAGATAAGTAGTAGCTTCAATAAAATCTCCTTCAGTGGAAACACTTCATGATCAAATTTACAGAACAAGTAAAAAAGTTCTGTGTATAATTCCTCCCTCCTTATTAGTGCTCATAAAGGGTAACACTACAATAAAGTGTGTTTATCCAGGGAATAAAGGTACAGCGTGATAAACCAGTTAACAAAAAGCTGATGTTAAATTTAAGCAGATTCGATTATTTCTACTTCCTCTGATTTCAGGCTCCCGTTGGAGGCAGTGGGGATGTTTGTCTGGGGGAAGAAGGGAAGGGCTGGGCAAGGACTTAGGATTTAGCCCCAGGCTTCAAGTGGATTTAATAAAAACAAGTAATAACCTGCAATACACAGTAAACCCTGCAAGGTATAAGGAAGGAGGAGGTTGGCTGAAAATGACTGTGCTTTTCAATACCAGTGAAGTGTGGGCTATTCAGAGTTAACACAGTAAATCTTGAAAGTCTGATTCAAATCCCTTTGAAGTCAGTGCTTGTTACACTGACTCTGAATCAGGTTAGTGGTTTGTGCATTCACTGATCAGCATAACATTTCTGGAATCATCAGTCATTCTCTTTTAGTGTGGTTATAATTTCACTGATTCCCAAATACATTAAAAATAGCATCACAGATGCTGTTAGATCTCATCTGCCTGTTTGCAAATCGCACGCCAAGTATTACTGTCGCACCTGAACAAAGATTGTGTTATAATCTGGAGAAGTAGCACTATCAAAATCCCCACCAGGACTGAATGCCATGTCTTGATTATCACACCTTCACATGTCATTTAAGAATAATGTCCTTGTCTTTATTGGGAGCCAGGGCTGACATACAAAAACATTATTAGTAGCTCGGGTAGAGCAGCTGCAGCAGTGCAGTGGCACTGAATGCAGAAGAAGCAGTTCAGCCACAGAGCATCTTTTGTCTAGCAGTATTTCCTACTCATCCTCAAGGGAATCCGACTAACCCTGGACATTCAAACCCAGAAAATTGCTCTGGCCTTGGCTGGACTAATAGAAGTCAAAACTTCAATCAGGCACTTATTAGTTACTTTGCGCACGCAATATAAGGTGCCTTTGTTGGTGGCAAACAAGTGCAATTGCAACTTGGAATTGACAATGAATTTTTTTGCTATCTTTGACTGCTCAATATAAGGTTAGGATTGGGTCATGTACCAGGGCTTTTACCAAATTAATGCTATCGGGGGAATTACACTTAAATGGAATTCTTTCTATCTAAACAATTTAATCTAGTTTTTCTCTGTGGTTTTTCTTTGTCAGTTGGTATGAGTTTATAAAATAATTCAGACAAGTCAACAAATGAAACTATACATAAAATGTCATGTTTTGAAAGAGAAACAATGGTATAGGCATCAGATCTTGTGTTGCTGCTTAAACCTTGAAAGTTCTAAGCAGCTTCTGGGTTTTTTCAGTCTTTGCCTAAGAATTTCCAACTTGCTTTTGATAGGAGATACTCGTTTAGGTTAAATGTAGGATATTTCCCTGAATTTTAAAAAGGTGATTTGCAGTTTTACTGAGTCCTGTGCAACATCGTCAAGTACTTACCGTTGAGTAATTCTGTACTGCTATAATGAGAAATTATTCATACACAACTCAGTTAAATGCCACTGCAAAGTTGTAGCCACATAAAGACTATTTCTTTATAAATGAAATCAGAAATCAACCAAAGATGCACCTTGTGCATTTGCCTTTCAGGGTGATGCTTGGTCACATGAAATGACAAAGCTGTTCTTGCCCCAGGGGTTATTCCAGGTGTATAACAGCACCAGAAATAGAAAAAAAAAGTACCATATAAGCAATATAAGGATTTTGTGAGGTTCCACAACAATAGCTGACTTCAGATTCCCAGATTAGAAGAATAAAAACAAGTGTGAGCATAGACTTTCTGACTTCACGGTTGATGAACTGATGAATGCAGAGCTTGTATTTGACTGATGACTCCAAATCTCGCTGGAAGTAACTGAGGACTGGTATCTGCCTGAGTCAGAAAGGAAACTGTTTGAAACCACCTTATCAAATGCCTCGGGCTGACCATGGGCATCATGGTCAAGGCTCTCAAAAGGAACCTGTTGGAATTATTTAGGTCTTCAAACCTTGTTTGTGTCAGGTGGAAGTTAAAACTGACATTCATTTTTCCTTAGCTACATTTCTGCCATTTGAGCTGAAACAGGACTCTGCAATACTCAAACAAAAATGGGGTTTGCTCACAATTACATATTTATCATTTTATTAGACTTTGGGTTTGCTTTGTATCATCCCCTTCCATTTTTGGCAATACTTACATTGACAGTACGCAAAGGTAACTTTAAGCAATAGTTTAAGTGAAAAATATTTCTAATAGAAATGGAAAATGGTTTTCATTTATTAACATGGCTCTATCAGCAACAGGGAGGGAGACGATGTTATTGAGTCAAATCATATGTTCCAAGAATTTAAAATTAAGGGAATTGAAGGATAAAAAGGAGTCTGGGTGATAGGTTTTCTGTACAGTTATGTCAAAGCTAGGTTTGAAAGGCAACAGTAAATAACAGCTAATAAAAGGTATAAATAATCTACCAACAAAAGCCTGTGTGACCTAAATGGCAACATACAGGTTTTCTCTCAGTGGTGCTGTTTCTTCTTTATTACATTAACAACATTTTGCATGTGTTTAATCAATGGATTTTTAATCAGTTAATTTTGATTGTATTTGTGTGCTTATTTTGATAAATTATTTTAATATACTCTAATTTTAACTATGCAAGTATAGGCTGGTAGTCAATGAAGTTTAATTTGAAAGGAGTGCTTTCACCACTGACAAGAATTTAATTAACTTTTTATATTTTTCATGGCTAGGAAGCAATCCTTTGTTGTCCTACCACCGGGATGAATTGTGCATGATACTGGAACATAGCTAGAGCTTTGTGTCTCAAGATACCTGCCAATTTAAACCCCATCAAGAAGTTCAAGTACATCTCTGTACTGGTTGTTGATTGACAGCACTTTATAGATTGCTAAAATTTCTGATGACATCATGTAAATAATGTTCCTCATTAGACATACCACATGATTATTTTGTTAGATGTTGCTTAATCATCTTTGAAATAGAAAGAAATCATTTTTACTAACAACATTTATGTCAGCATCCTCTCCCAGACTGTGTGAAATAATTTTAAAATGCTTTTAGAATATTACCTTTAGATCAAGCACTTCTGTACAAGTGTGAACATTTGCACCATAAGAAGTGAAGAAATGCTAGGAAATACAGGGAAAGAGTTGAAATCAGTTGAAATCAGTTGTAGGCAATTTCTCTCTAGCTCTGTTTTCACAGTGCATACATTAAACCAAGATGATACAGCTGTTCCTCGGCCTTTTTTTAAGTGCTGAGCTTCCCCCTCCCATCACACCCAGAAGAGGCAGTGCAGACTGGCCACGTGCTCTTATCTCCCTGCACCTCTCACAGACTTTCCCACCTATCAGTCTCCATTTCTCAGTCGCACAGGGATCACTGGGGAGCTTCATCTGCGCCTTTGTGCTCCTGTGTCCTGGGTTACAGAACAGCCACAGGCTGCTGGGGTGACACTCTGGATCTTCACTGCGGTTCCAGGTTTGAAATCCCGTTCTTCCACATGCCTTATGAGGCTCTCATGTGGTTCTTGATTGTCACCTGGGAATTCTCCGGGAAAGAGAAAGAAAGGCTGACTTCTCAGACCCCCTCATGTCTCTCTCTGCATGATTCCCTGCAGTCTGGTCTCTAGGTCTATTTCAGTTAAGCGTCAACCTTTCTGCTGCTCTCTCTCTTATCTGGACCAACCATTGAAGGATCTTCAGTGGTTCTTGTCACTTGTGAAAATGGGTTTCCTGGAGGTTGTCCTCATCTTGGATAGTTATAAGATCCTCAGGTAACTTACTTTTCTTTTTTTTTTGTATTTCAATGTCCATCAAGACTGGATGCATTGGTTGACTGATTTCTGCTCTCTGCAAGAGCCAGTCTCCTAAAGTATTTCAAAGAGGGAATGCCTTAGAACAAAACCTACCATGAAAGAATGCTCAGAGCTGACATTAGAGCTGGCATTTAGCAACACAGAGGGTGATGAGGTTGTACAGTGAGAAACAATTGTGTTTTATCTTAGTTCTGTGGTATGGGAGTAGGCAAGAAACCCAAGACGACACTATAGTACCTAATTTTGACATTTTGATAAGTTTTTTTTTACTTTATTGCTTTCAAGGATTTGTGAATTTTCCTGCATTTCTGCTGTCTTTTGTTCAAGCAATAGATGAAGTTTATAATCCTTTGAAGTTTTTGACAAAAATCACTATGCAAGGGAACTGTACTGCATATTTACACCTCCACTCTAGTGCAGGTGAGATAGATACACATTTTCCGACCAGAGTGAAGATTGTCTATGATTGGCTATCAGTTGGGGCAATAGTATATCAGGACCTATAAAATCAGAATGTTTTTGTGTGGGCATCCCATGGTCTTGTTAAAATTCCTAGTGCCACTACTTTTATTTATTTCCTTTTCTAATTTCTTTTTTTATACGTATCCCACAAAATAGGCATAGGAAGTAAAACTGTTAGTAATGACAATTTGTGCAGATTTATTGAGTTCTAAAAAGTAAAAGGGCTTGAAGTGTTGATTTGAAATATCAGTAACAGGTATTACCTTGTAATTATCAGAGATGGCAAAGTATAAAAGAATCCTCTTTTACACTAGTAATAAACTTTGGCAAATTTGTAATTAACAGACACACCTTGAGCAGTAACATTTTAAATGGCTTGAAAATTTGCCAGTTTTTCATGCATGTGAGAAGGAAAACAGTTACCACATAACTAACCAGCCTCAAATGCTTGCCTTGATATCTAGTGCTATACAAGTGACCTACAGCTATTACATTCAAGTTTGTAATATTTCTTTGATAAAACTTGATAAAATTCAAGTTTAATCCAATATTGAATTTTTATGTCTACTTAGAGATGCCTCAAAGTTTGTTTCAGAATTTCTGCTGACAGACCTTTTAACTACAGCAGTGCATTAAATTCACTATCATCAGAATACAATTATTTTACTGATATTATAAAACAGCTATGTTACTGCCTACTAATCTGAAAGAAAAAAGGAAATAAAAATCGCCTACCTTAAATAGTAGGAAAACAGTGATTAATCATCCTGTTCATGTAAACAGGGTTATTGTTCTTTTTATAACATGACATCAAGCCAAAAGTATGTGATTGATTTTATAAATCAGTCACTACCCTGTTCATACCATAATTTTTTTCTTTTAATGCACTCTGCATTAATATCCTGCCTCTGGCTTGTTTCATTTAATTTCTTCCTTGCCAGTAGAAAGCAAGCAGCTCTGTATGTTTGAAGGCAGTAAGCACTTCTCTGAAAAAAAAGAAAAGCACTGGAAAATAAAAGAGAAAAAACCCACAAGAGAAGGTAGAATTTGGGGATCTTCCAGTGGGAATTCAATGATAAGCATGATAAGCTTGTTTTGTGTTTGGAACTGAAGAGTTAGATTTTCTGTAGGCTTTCAGAAATTGCTCCTGCAATAATAGCTTTACTGCTGTTAAACCTCTCACATAATATGCAACACCTTTCTGACTCTTTATAAGGATTTCCAATATCTAGCAATAGTAGATAACACTCAAGACTGCATCCTGACCTTCAGCTCTATGACTGACTAGGCCATTTTTTCACTGTCCTTGCGTCCTTGTGAAGCACTAAGCTTTTTCTCAGCCTTTGTTTTTATTCTGATTGCTAACCAGGCAATAACTCAGCTACCTTTTTACTTGGTCATAGAATCAGGGAATTTGACCAAGGCAGAAAGCCAGAAATCCAACAAGAGGGAATGTGAACTACAGTTCAAATTCTGTTTTATTTGTGTTAAACTAGTTCTTGACCCTCATGTGCTGGAGTTCTTCATAATCCATTTGATAAATTCATAAAAATCATCATAAATACTTAAAATTGCAGAGGTTGTTTTTTGTCACTGGCCCTATCTTACTCAAAGTAAATGTTGTTTCTACTTTATGCCAGTGTAAATTCTACTTTATGCCAATTCTTCATCTTGTAAGAAAGTACTGGAAGCGTTAGCATGCATTTTAATATTTGATAGATCAAGAATACACTGATGGAAGTCTCAATTCTCTAGCTTAGCCTGGGAAGGTCTTGTGATCTACTGTTGTTTATGGAGACCACCTACCTTGATCTGCCTTGTGCTGTTGATACGGATTGCAGTGCCGTGTGGAAGTTGCTTCTAAGATTTCTCTGGAAAGACCTCTTGGCCTTACAGTTGTTGGTTTGTCTAGGATATCTTATAACTCTTTCTATCAGTAGCTGGTGTCCACATCCTAAACACACTCAACATGTCCTCCTAATTCTGGAGAAGACAAGTTGTTGGCTAAGATTTATTTAATCTCTTTTTTCTTATGAATTCTCTCCATTTAACATTCAGTATCTTTTATAAGTGCATATATTTTAGAAGAAGTCTTGTTTCCTGCCTAATATTTCAGTAGATCTCCACTTCTCCCCAGCTGTCTGTTAATATTTGTGGGGTCAATCATATAGATTGGTCTTGGCACTTGGCTCTTTCAGATGTCCTCACACTGGTCTGTCACATCATGAAACCTTGGCTTGTTTTGTTGTCAACACTGCAAGAAACATCTGAAGAAATGTGGCATAAAATCAGCTTGCAATTATTTTACTGTAAACATCATGTTAAGTGTATTGCATCAAGGTTCTCTCATACCATTTTAGTAAAACTATTGAATAGCGGTTACGTATGTATTTATGTATTTTTAAAATTTTCCATTCCTTGTGTCAAGAAATTAATCTTGTTATCTGCTAAGAAATCTTGATTTCACATTTCTTACAGATGGTTAAAAGATGGTGCCTCTTACTTATTTACTGTACCCTTTTCATTCTTCTGTCTTCAGTTTCTGGGCTTCACCCTACAAGCCTACCAATCTCTACTCCATATGATGGTTATGTAAAAGCTTTTGTTGCTTCTTGTGCTACTTTGTGCTGCTTTATACTTCTGTTAAACATCCGGATAATGTGAAAATTATGCATTTAAAACCAGTGCTTTTTTTCACATTGTGTCTTCTCCTACACCTGAATTTCATACCTTGATGTACCTTCCAGAACATTAATTTTGCTCTTAAGATTCAAAACTGACCTGGAAACTATTTCAGTGCCAATTTACCTCTATGTGTACTCGTTTCTTTTTTCCTAGAGTATGTGTCAGAGAATGAACACGCCTCCTCTTACCTTGTAGATATCCAGGATTTTTTCCCCAGGAAAATATGAACCTCTTTCTCCATTAGCCCAGCTGCTTCTTTGCCAGGGCAGTTGAGCAGCATCTGCTGTGTGTATGTCCATGCAGTGAGGCTTAGACGCCTGCAGCATCCTGGCTGAGCCAGGAACATTACTGCCATATGGAAAAACCCTCTGACATTTGTCATTCACTGTGTGCCAAATGCCTCTCTCTTCTCTTGTGACGCACTGCTCGCATCCAGGAAAACTGGCCTAGTCCTCCTTTTCAGTTATGTGTTGTTCTTTTTCTTTATTTAACATCTGCTGGCCAATGCTTTTAGATAGCAAAAGGCAGGACATGGCCTGGTTGCATTAGAGTAGCAGGCAATTTTTAAAGGTTTTATGTTTGGGATGGAAAAAAGGCCAAGAGCTTCCTACTAACCACATGATCAGAGTAGTTAAATGGGCAGGCACATATTTAAAGCTGAGGCAGTAGATGTGGGGCTGTTTGTTCAGTGCTATCCCATCACAGAATTACACAGCTCGCTGTGGTTGCAGTCTGATAATTATTATTGATTCACTCTCAGGCTGTCAATCTGGGGACAGCGCTAAAGCAGTCCATGATGGACAGAAAGAGGATTGGACAGCCACCATCCAACGAGGAAACTTCATCTTGAAAATGAACTTAGATGAGATGGTGCTAGTGGATAAGGGTAATTGATGATTGTTTCAGAGTGGAAGAAGGGAAAAAGGAGAGATAAAAAATTCTTCTTTGGCATTCATCCTTAGTTCCTGGAACACTCCAGGGACTGTCTGCAAACTCTATAAATTTAAAGTTCCTATTTTTAATGTTTAGGCAAATATATTGCACTTACTATAAGTAGTGATTAGCTTAGGGTCATCAGGATCCATCAGAAAGACACAACAGTACCTGAGGGAAATAACTTTTCTCAACCCAGACGTGTTATCTTGATCTACCTTTGAGTTCCTAAACGTAAGCAAATCTTAGCACATTTAGCCTGGCTAAAACGTTTAATAATTGAGGTGTAAATATTAGCACTATGGATCACTACATTAACCACTTGCACCAGCAGTAATGAGACAGTTATAAACTGTATTTTGAAGCATCCATATGTGTTATATTTTTGTTTTGAAATCTGCTCTATTTAAATGCCAACTCGTAAGAGAGTAAACAGATACAACAGAAGTGCTGGACAGTGTAAGCTGGCCAGAATCTCCATTTATGATGTGTTCAGCCTTTATACTTTTGAGAAGCCATACAAAATGTTTGAGATGGAGAAATCATAACAGAATAAATAAAAAGCTATCTACACACCCTGATATATCTCTTTAGATGAATTATGCCCAAGCTTTAATTTCAGCACTGATAATGCTTGTTGCAATTTCCTTTGCTCTTTTGCTAACTGAAGTTGACCCATTGTGGTTTCAGTTGGGGTTTTTCCTTCTTGGTCATCTTGCACGTGCAGAATATCTGGGATCTCAGATTTCCTATAAACTCCAGAAACCACAGTGTGTGAATTCAAAAGTGCCAGCTGGAAACAAGAATTACTGATGTGCCTGCCAGCTGATAGTAGTGCCTCTGAGTCTCTCCTGAAAAATAAACCTCTGGGCAGAGGGGAGCAAATGATGGCCCTTCCCTCTGCAGAAACACCAGATTTACTCCAGTGTAAGTGCTGCAGAGGGAAAACAGGATAAATAGTGTCTTTTGCCACCTGTGATGTCTTCAGCAGGTAGGGAGGGCTCAAACCTTCTCCTCCCCCTTGACAGGACAACAAGGTCTCTTGCAGCCCCAGGATCTGGGGTGAACACTGCTGGCTTGGTCGTAGGGTTGACTTCTTGTTCACTGTTGTGTTTAAAGCTTTCCTTCATGTTACCTTTCAACCTGGCAGCTGCTGCATTAATATAAGTATTTTCCCTGTTACTTTTTTTTATTTGACTTTTGGAATATTAAATATCAACCTCAACAGAAAGAGGTCATATACTAAGGAAAAATCACTTGGATTTTCATAAAAGCCCTCACAGGGACCTGTCTTAAATGCCTAAGGTATGACATCAGTCTCACGAGATTTGTATAGAGGAAGAGATGGGCTCCTGCAGAGAACAAGTCTGAGCAAATGTCTAATTTATGTGACCTGGGTTAGTTCTGTGCAAAGGTTCTCTCTTTTCCCTTTGATGCTGTCCCTACAAAGGCTGAGGCCATAAGAGGTTTTTTCCTCTCTGCAGCCAGGGAGAGTCACATAATGCTTGCTCTGACACATCACCTGAGTTGCTGTTAGATCTTCCACACTTCCCTAGAGTCCCCAAGCCAACCAAGTTTCCCCCTTCAGCAGTGGAGAAGGGCCTGAGCAGGTCCCTAGTTTCTAGCTGAAGGTAGAGTTAGGTGGAGCTTTAGCAAGAAGAGCATCAGACTGGAGACAGTGGGACACAACTGGGATGTGCAACAGAACATGCACTCCGTGATCAGAGAGGCTGTCCAAACTTTGATGCTCTGTTTACAAGGGTTTTTAGGATGGGTCAGGTGGTACCTACCAGGTACCAGCCTCTCCCAGGCTGTCCAGCTGTGTTAGTGTCTACATCTGCTTGGATTTAATGGCCATGATGCCCTGTATCTATAAAGTCCCTCTTTCACTCAGGTTTGCTGACTTTCACGGTCATGGCAAGGTCTGTCTAATCTTCCATCCTTTCCCAGAAATTGTGAATTGAATAAGGCTGTGTAAGCTGAAGAATTGTTTCTCTGATAAGATTGTGGTTTTTCACTGTGGATATTAACTTCTATCTTTATTTTATATGTTAGCTAGATTTCTTGGCTATCCCTACTTGCAGCAACAATAGCTGCTGGTCCTGGTCCTGGATCAAGCTCTGTAAATGCCAGGAGAAAGCAATCAGTTGTCCACAGACTATTTGTGTGCCGCTCAAAAATGACTTCAATATCACTGTAGGTACCTTGACTTCGATATCTTGTCCTACAACTGGGTTGCCCTATGACACAGGTTATTGTTTTGCAGTCCCCTGCCCCAGGCAAGATGCAAACCAAGGAACTGAGCTATCCTCCAAGGATATCAAAGGGAGATTTGTGGCTCAGAGGAACACAATTGCTCCCATCTTTTATCCACTTGGTAGCAGAAAGACTCTGTGGCTCTATAGATCCTCACTTCCAGGAAATAACGGCCCATCCTGTGAGCTTGTCAGCCTGGCTCTGCCCAAGCCCCTCAAATCCCTCCCAAATGAGAGAACTGAGGGTGTCTGGGGCCACATGAGGGTCATATGTTGTGAGGAGCAGGTACAGGAGGCTAGAGCAACACAGCGATGGTGCAGGCTGTGCTTTGACTTTAGTTCCAAGATGTAATTTGAGAACCTCAGCAGGAGCTGATTCCACGTTCTGGTAAATTCCTCCAAAGACATCATTGAGGAGTAGGGGTGAAGACATGGCAATAATGGTGATGGCTGTACTCCAAGTGCTGTGCCAGAGTAGAGGAATAATTGGCTGCATTGGGCAAATGATGGGAGATGGCTGTGCTCTGACAGGGAAGCAGGTGCCCCTCTTGTAACTGCTGGAAATAGAAAGTGGTGGCTACTCACGGAAATGATTAATACAGGAAAGAGACTGATCCATCAGTCCCTTTGAAGAACACCAATGATTAATGGGCACTAGCACTAGAATTTTCTTCTAGCACAAAGAGTGCTCGCATGCTCTTAGCTGTGAGTGGCACAGTGTTACAAACTGGTGTGTGGGGTGGATTTTCTGGAAGCCAGAGGTCTGCAATTGCTGGGAAGAATGCTGCAGCTGACAATATTGAATTTCTCTATATCCCTAAGCAGACCTGCAGGTATTATAAATGATCACAGAACATTGTAGGCTGCTCTGAGATGTGCAGAGATGAGGCAGAAAAATGTGCCGTTCCTCAGCTCCTTCATTCTGCTTCTGTCTCCATCAGGCTTTTTGTGTCGCATCTGCTGCCCTGGGTTTTTCAAGCATCTCCCACACCTCTGACCACTGAGTGGCAGCTATTGCCAGGTGATGACCATCACTAGAGGCTCACCTTTATATCTGTGTGCACATGCATTTTGTTAGTACTGTAATGTTTCAGATGAGTCCTTTCAGTCTGTCACACCACTATTTTTTTCTCTTATAGTACCAACGTCATAATCTGGGCAGGCATTAGGAAGCAGGAATTTTTTAACAATCAGGAAGCTTTTTGCCTAAGACTCAGTGGCCTAAAAGTAATGTTCTGCACTGGATAGTTCAGTAAGTTTCAACAGGTCTCTAAGCAGCATTGCTGTTCTCCTAGTAACAGAGTAATAATCCAAAATAAGACTCTCATGCCTAAAACTACTGTGATATTTATTCTGTACATTCCACAACTGTGAGTTGGATCTCTCCCAGAAGTATCATCTCTGGATTTCTGACCTGAGTTGGGGTGGGGGTGGGCAGCAGTCTCGTGAAAGTAGAGCACGATAATCCTGTAAATGGCTGGGACACACTTGTACATCATTTGAATGAGACTGTGTCAGTCAGCAGGTAAGCAGTTTTGTAATAGAAAAGAAGCTGGTTTGCAGGAGCTGCCCTGCAGTCCCACCACTTGCAGCAGGTGTTACGATAAGATAATGGTTGCTTGTAGTAACCCTTGTGAATCGCAATCCTTGAGGAAAAAGTAGGGACAAGCCCTTCAAATTGGGTTTCAAAAGCATATAAAGAGTTGACCTTACAGAGGTAGTTCAAGGAATAACCTAATCTTTCTGTCCCATATCCCCCCATGTACAAAAGCTTGCCTGAAATTGAAAGTGTGTGGGGGGGAAGCTTGTAACGGCAATGTTGATACCAAATAAAGAGACCGGTGTCCTCACAAAATCATTTACAGCCTCTCTCTGCAATCTGCAGGGGATTACAGGTTTGCAGCATTTTTATGTCTGGCTGAGACCAAGGAGGTTTTGCTGCAAAATGGTTATCAGTGTAGAATCAAAGCAAAACAACAGCACCGAAGTAGAAAGCCTAACGATTCGAATGAATTGAGTGGAAGAAATGATGTGTCTTAAAGACAATGTTGCTTGAAGAAAATTTATTTTCTGCTCTGGGTTTTTCCTATTATTAAGCTATAGCAAACCCCTGTGCACTCACAGACTTGCCTTCTGCAAAACTAACATAATTTTAACAATTAAAGACTGAAGTGTGGACTTCTGAGATGATCCCTTATGACCTACACTTTATTAGATTTATGTTACCTTTTGATATGTTCTATTTGCTGGAAGCCCCGGCATCCTATCATTATGATTCAAACGTGCTTTGCTCTCTGCTCACAAATAATTGATGCTCCCTTTGCACAAAGCATAGTTTTCAGCTGATAAGCAGCAGGGTAATTGGCACCTTCACAGGATATTAGGCAGAAAAAAAGCATCACGCTTAGCAGACAGGAGGCAAACAGGAGAAGGTAACTAAATAATTGTGGTAGTGTGTGCAGGGCTAAAGGCTTCTTCACAAGTTCTGTGTGTTTGCATTCTCTGTAGTAAATATTAAGATTTGTGTTTATCAGCAGAGGGGTGGGGGTGTGGAAGGGGGAGCCTTTGTGCCAGGAATACTTGTAAAGGAGGTGCATTGCTAGCAGTATATAGATGGAATATGGTTTATTCACTTGAAGCCACTGTGTAGTTTTAAATGCATCTGCATGAAGCACCTCTGTGGTCCCCTGTTAGCTTGTGGGTGTGGTGTAAATTAACAGCACTGTCGTACTGGATAGGTGGCAATGAATGATACTGACTGCAGTGGATTCCTGTGCAGATGCACGTTACACATTGTGCCTACAGACTCGCAGTCTTGAAAAAAATTGCCTGTATTTGAGGCAGCCAAGAGATGCTTTCAAGTCGAAAGTCTTAGTCTATCTACCCCGGGCAGATAAAAGCTGTTTGGCTGCAGTCACAGGCAGTGTCGCTGTGTCTGTCGAAATATTTTTGTTTGACTTTGTAGTGCTGTTCTGGTATGACTTTTGTGATGTCCAGCAGCTAATAGCTACACATTTATTTTGGAATTATTCTTTCGAGTTCAGCCATGTACTAGTTAAGACTAAAACCATCAAACAAATGAGTCATATCGAATGTGCAATCTCATCAAATTTAGCTTTTTAAGCTTTGAATGGTATTTTTAACAAGTGTGGTATTTCTCACCGGCAATTGCTTTTTCTTTATTTTTTTTTGTATATATTAGGGACTTCATAGTAAATGTATTGGTGCATCTTTAATCTTGTGAGTCACTTGGATACTACACTGGGTGCACTGAAAATGCGTATAAATAGGTTAAAAATCAGCATAACTCTTATTTGATGCACTATTTTTGGCAAAAACATTTCTTTTTACTAAGACACACTTTAATGTGCTGCTACTCACAACTTCCTCATGTGCTGTGTAAGTGTGCGAGGGGACGAGAATATTATATTTACGAAATAATTTGGTGATGAACTACTTTTTATTTTCTGGACATCGGCCAATTCTTAATGTTTAATAGTTATTAAAATATCCTTCTGAATGTGTACAGAGCAGCAATATATATGTATGAGGTTTAATTACTACTACCAGGTTACAAAGGCTGTGGTGATGTATTTTATTAGATAAGAATAAAGAGTGTCAGTGGAAATAAGACCTATCACATTATACAACAGCTTGTACCCAAGACAAGCACTTGTGTCTGTCCTGATGATGGTGTTGCTGTATTTGTTTTCCAATTACACCTTGAGTGAACTCAATAGAGCACAAGGCATGATGGGAGAAATCGCCTTTCCCTGCAATTACTCTTTGTGATCTGCCCAGAAATAGGTGAAGAAACATTGTGACTTCCCCTCCTTACCTGATTTCTGAGCACATTCCTTAGTTCTTGCGCTGAAAGATGAACCTGCAGCCAAAGGAGCCACCTAGCAGAGCTCTCGGGTTCGGTCCTATTTCTCACTTGCATGCGCAACAATTACACCACAGAAGAGGATTGATTTCTCCAACCAATTATGCTTAAACATGCTAAGCTTGTTATCGAGCCACGTTGTAGTTACGTAGAACACTGTGCTTGCGTGGTACAGCGCTTCCCACCAATGCTAATTATGGAAGGAGTTCTTGCTGTCTTCACAGCGCACAGATGGTGACAGTCTAGGTCTGAGTAACACACGTAGGGAGGCAGCGTCATAACTCTTCATGAAGCGTGTATGTGGGTAATTATGGCTGCGTGTCACTTACTGGAGTACCTGGCAAACAGAATGGCTATTTCAAAAACTCGCAAATTTGTTATAGTAATAAATTTCCTATTTAACATCTCCAGAAGCAACAATCTGTTTGAACAAACATTCAATTTTTCTCTTCCAGGCAGAAATATAAATACTAGTTTTGTTGGAGAATATTCTCAGCTGCTTCTTTAATATTATGGCAATTAAGGTTTTTCTCAGAATTGTGGAATACTTAGTGTAACTATAGAACTTTCTATTCCATTTTTTGAGTTTTATTTAACTGTTTTCTTGTGCTCAGCATTGAGCCTGTTACAGCACGTATACATGGACCCTTTGTATATGTGTTTCTCTTATATGTGCAGAAGGACCTTTAGTTCATCACAGTTTCCATTACTCCCAAGGTACTTCACTTCATTGGTGTCACCCTTGTGGTACTCAGCAACCCAGCTGCTGAATAACAATATTTCTGCAGCTCTGATTTCAGACTCCACCAGTGTCAGCTCATGGAAAGTCTTGCTGCTGTAGCTCATCAGGCCACCACATGGGCATCTGGAGCTGAGCTGCTGTTGAAACTTCCCCCGTGGTTCACTGTGCTCCTCCAGAGCCTGCTGTTAACCCCACAGATTTAACTCTAAGTTAAGACACTGTTCTAATAAAGGAAATACTATTTTTCCTCACACAGGACATTAACCCTGTATTGTTCATACAAATAAATCCATCAATTCAGCTGCAATTTGAGTTATAACAAGAAACCTACCCTAGTCTAAGGAACAAAAATCTTGTTGATATGCAATCCCAGCACCTGCCTTGGACAGCCGAGTTACAGCCCCTTGTGATGTCCAGCCTTGTAGCTCTCCCCATTGCTGCGGGCACAGCAGGCACTGCTTGCTGAGGGATATCAAGGGCTACAAGTCCCTCAGCTGTGAAGGGCCCCTGTGCTTTGTCATTCTTATCCTGCTGGGGCAGCTGTTTTAGGCAATCGTTTGCAGTATTCCTCTGCTGCTAGCAGGAATCTGAGTCAAGGTGTACGTTGTGGCTCTACTTCACAATCAGCCTTCTAATCCAGTGACAGTGTACTTAATATTGTTACAGACATTCATTTATAAGTCACACTTTTTATCCTCCCCTACATACTGAGTGTAAATTAGGATGATGCCTTCAATGCTGGGATGAGAGTCTGGAATTCTTGATATGATATGCAATAATGGAACAAGGGGAGGCAAAGCCTGCCTGTTTAGTTCACTTAATAGCATACTTACTGTTCATCTAAAATCATTGTTAGGCTCAGTTAGTACATTAAGTGGTTTGAGATTTTTAGGTGAGTACGTTGCTAGGTAGTATGTTATTTACTTCCTGTTACCATTTGTATAGGGAGAAGGGCTGGTCTGGTGGCTAGTGCAGAAAGTGTAGATTCAGAAGATGTGGCTCCTTGTCACAACTGTGCCAAAGTTTTGATTTGTGTTGTTTTGATTTGTTTTGGGTTAGGGGGCTTTTGTGACAAATCATTTAATCTCAGTGTTTCAGTTCTCCAGCTATAAAATGGGAATAATAATGGTGCCTTGTTCCCAAGTTTTGCTTGTCTTATTATTGATGACTGCATTCTCTTTGGGGGTTAGACTTTCCCTTGCTTAAAGGCTTAACACAAAGAGATCCTAATCTCAGCTGCTTTAATACAAATAACAGCTACAAAAAGTAGTGCTATTACTACCTGGGCATCAGCATGACTTGTGACATCAGTATCATGCTGACAAGCTCCTTACCTCTCAGGATTTGCTTTGCCCATCTCTGCCTAATCCTAATGCATTCAGTCCCAATGGCGTGGAAAAACATCTTCATGGTTAATACTCCTCCCTCATGAAAGGAGAATTACTCTGGTTTTCTGCCTATCTCTGCTTGCCAGGCAGAGCTGCTGGCATAGCCTTCTGCGTATGCAATTGCTTAGTTGTTACACTCCAAGAAAACTTTAGTTGGTCCTGGCATTTATTTCTCCATTGTGTGTCCAATTTAGAGGCTTAGTTCTTTTGAGAAGTGCAACCACCTCTTCTCA
Source organism: Struthidea cinerea (assembly GCA_013397865.1). Classification (NCBI taxonomy): domain Eukaryota; kingdom Metazoa; phylum Chordata; class Aves; order Passeriformes; family Corcoracidae; genus Struthidea; species Struthidea cinerea. The sequence continues at coordinate 282,372 of VZTI01001507.1, forward strand.
CTTCTAAGCATTTTCTGCAGCTCCTTTCATTTAAGTGGCACAATACTTCAGCTCCTCCTCCTCTCCTTTCCCTAATCATCTTCACTAGGTTTACACAGACCTTTCCTCTAACAGTGGCATGAAAATAGCAAAAATACCAGCATTGAGCTCATCTGTTTTATTCAGGGCAGAGTTTCCGGAAGCTCTCATTTGAGAAGATTTCAAGACCTTTCCTAGAGGTTCTTGAGGATCATATGCCCTGTAATCAGCCCCACAAACGCTGCTGCCATCTCCAGGTGACTGGGCACCAGAGTGGGGCCCGGTTTCTGAATAGTTCCCATGGCTGCAATCTGGCTCTCTTTTCTGGACTAGTGACCTGCAGGATTTCAGAGTGATCTATTTGGTCTGCATCATCCTCTGTGGGCAATGTGCAGCCTGCCTTAATGCAGTAACACAGACCATAGTAATAATGCCCAGGAACAGGACAGTTCCCCGCTACAGTCCTCGTTAGCAAGAGAATGAAATGAGCATTTATTCAGGAGTGGATTTGGCTAGCAAGGCTAGTACACTAAATAACAGTGAAGTCCACCTACCAGAACATGTATTATAGCCTTAAAAGATCTAAAATGGTAGAAATGAAAGCTACCATTAAAGAAAATTTAAGGCCAGGTTAAATGCTTTTATGATGGGTAGAAGTATCATAAATTAAAGTATTTCATAGTGTTTATTACAGTTTCAGCCAAAGGAAATAATAAATGCAATGACTGGCTGATTAAAAAAATATCCTATTATTGGGTAAATTATTAGTGGGCAGTGACCCTAATTAACAGGGTAATAAACCTGAAGATTTGCTTATGATGCAGCTGTTGAGACACCATATGGTCCAGGTAGAGATTTCCCTGAAAATGAGGAGCCCAAGGTTCCCAGAAGAAACAAACCAAACAAAAATTGGTTGATGAGGGTCCCTGAGTTACTGGAACTGACACTGCATTGTAGGTTGCAGACCATAATTGTCTTGTAAATTTATGACTTGAGTAATAAGAAGAGGCTACAACATAGTTCTTGTGTAATGCACCGAGCAAATGTGGAGGCCCAGATAACAAAGTTCATATCCAAGCTCTTCTGGAAATAAGAATGACTTCTATTTTCTTTATTACACTTTGCAATTAAGCAAATGAGTAAACATGAACTATTAATTATTGCCTTGATAAAATACATAATACAAGGCAATTTTTTGAAGGGAAGGGCAAGAAACAGTTGTAATAACAAAATTCAGTGGATCTGAACTTCTTTGCAATCAGTCTCCCCTTTTGGGGATGTCTCCCTTGCAATTTCCCTTTTTCCTGTCATTTATTTGCCTAGGTCTTTCTTTTTAGTTCCTAATCTCTAGGTGATCTTTGCATGGTTTGTACAGTGCCTAGAACAACTGGACCCTATCCCAATCAATTCCTTCATAAGGGTTTTTTTCAGCAACTCATCCTGAAAAACCCAGAGAAATCTCAAGTTGCTCTGTTTCTTTGATAAACTATAAACATATTTTCTGGGAATTTATAAGTGCCCAGAAGCATTCTCTGCATTTGTTTATGCATTTTATCTTTAGAAATAATGGCAAACTTTAATTATTTGTGCAGGTTTATAGATTCAAGTTAGGGATGATTAATTTAATCATGCTTAGATGTCCAGCTATCTGATTTGCATGTTTAATCTGGTCATCAGATGTCTAAGGGCTATAAAATGCTCCTGTACTTACTCTGGGTGCAAAACTGATGGATAAAATTAAGGTCATTTTCCAGTATCAGGCCTAATTATGTGCAGGGTGGCCTTCAGGCAGCAAAATTAATCTTGTACGTTTAGTGGGGCAAAACAAGGAGCTCCAAACCAGAGGGCCATCTCACTGCTGAGATGATTTGTTTCACCACAAAATAATGTACAAGTAGGAAATTCCCTGGTTCACTCTTCCTTCTCAGCTGCTCAGGGAAAAAAAGAGTTATTAGACAAGTCTGCTGTATGGATAGCTATATGTTCTGAATTTCTCTAGCCATTTTGTTTCTTGGAATTCTTCTTGTTTGAAAATGATAGGGAAAAATAAAGGATTTTTAATTTGAGTTTTGCCTGTAGTTAGGGATGGAGTGGTCCCCATTGTCTCTGGGGGTTGAATTAAATTCCACCGAAGCTTTTGGATGTTTCCTAACTGCTTGTGAGTGGTTTTGGAATAAGCTATCAATGGCCTAAAATGAAAGCACAGGATTTCTTAGCCAAAATATACATTTGTGAATAGAAATTTACGATTTGACTGTAGTTCACAAATGTATTGATAAATGGAGAAGGTTTTAAGGCAAACTCTTTGGAATACGGGTGATGCCTTACACATAAGTAGTTTCACAGCATTTTTCTTCACAAACATAACTTATCAAAAAAAGTCAAAGGCAAACCAATATTTTTACTGCAGCCGTTCCTTGACAAAAATCCCTGCTTCCTGTAACGCCACCTGACATTGCTTGCCCTGTGAAATTTTTACTGCTACTGTGGTTATTCAAAGAAATTGCTGTAAAATATACATTAATAATGTTCAGCAGTAACCCTTAGTGTTTGGGGCCGTGATCAAGCACGAAAGCTGTGTGTAACACGTTTCATTGGTTTCGGGACCTTGCATAAGGTGTACCTGCTGCATCCCCCATTAACAACACTGGCATGACTAGGATCTTGTGCTGTATTTCCTACCCCTGGTAACTGAGGCTCCACCTCCTGCTGAAATTTAGAGGCAACAAAGCATCATCATCTTCATCATCTGTGTGCGTATGTGTATGTAAGTATAATAATGTTTGCAAAGCTTTCATGCACTTCCTCCCTCTGCTACCTCCTTCCCCAGTGATTCAGTCACTTCATATTGTAATACTTTGTTGACTATTGATTTTTGGTTAAGGTTGGAGCCCAGTACAACTGTATGAGCATTCGTTGGCTTTAATTTGATGTTATGCTGCTGCCTTCCATTCCATATTGACAGACATCCTCTTATTTTCAGATTGGTGTCCATTCACTGATGAACGCGCACTAGGGGGATCATGACCTTTTCTCTTATCTGGACAGCTCTTGGCTTCATGAACATTTTTTGCTGCAGGGTGTTATTAACAACAGGGTGATAGAACAAAGAAATGAAGCAATGGGAAGCACATCAATGTATGAAATTTGCTTTATTAGGATTCCCCCGAGGCCAGAGCAGTCCCTAATTACAGAGGTGTTACATCCCTTCTTGGGATAACAAACTATATTTTTAGCAGTAATGAGAGCATGATTTTGAAATCACTGTGTGGTCATCCTCCCACTGTACAGATGCTTGTTAATGCACATTTTCCCAGATACTGATTTTGAGAGAAACCTACAACAAAAGGAAAGCTAAAATCTGTGAAATTACCAACCTCCAATTGAACAAAGCATCATGCATTTCAATGTATGTATTTTGAATTTTGAGCTTTCCTGCCATCCTATTTCACTCTTCAGGAATGCAGTGTAATTTGTAAAATACCCCAGTTTGTTAATATGCTTATGCAGAGTCAAGGCCACAATGCATTGGTGATGTGAATGAGTCTCTTGTAGCATCAGGATGCCCTGTTTTTTCATCACAGAAACCTCATCTGAGCATGCTTGAGAGGTGAGCTGGCATACTGAATTTCCAGGAATAGGTCTTGGTTGATAATTCCCAGGTTCTTCATTCCATCTCGATGTGATTCCAGAATATTCCATTTTTATCTTTTGGTCCTCCTGCTCCCAGGCTTCTGATACAGACCAAAGATAAAATGAAAAGCAACAAAAATATGTTTATTCTGCATACACCTGTGTCTCCTTCAGCTCATAAATACTTTTCCTCAACAATAAAAAGATTGTAAAGGATGGAAGTGCTCACGTGTGTATCAAAACTCCGATGGCAGTCCTGGACACTGCTTTTTAAAAATATGTCTGGCCAGAAGAGGGGACAAAATAATTTTTGGAGCTCAATAAGTAGGACCCTCATTTGGGTGAGGGGACAGGAATTCCTCTGCCAGGTTTCATGTATGATTATTTATATGAGAGAAAAAGGTTTTGAAAGGTGAGATCATGGAAACCTCACCTCAGAAGGTCCTGTGTAACGGGGTGAGTCACTCACCTGGGAGCTGAGGAGGACAAGTCCTCGTCCTTGCCCTGGGGCAGCCCCAGGGGCTGGTCCCTGGGCTCCAGCCCTGCCTGCTGCCTTCACCCAGCTCCCCAGGGAGCTGCCTCTGTGTTGCCATCACACTGTCCTTGCTGCTTAGGGCAGACTTCTTTTTTTCCAAAGTACTTTTCGTTCAAAATGCCAGGAAATTAAAGAAAAGTTTTGCTCAGCCTGAAATTTTTGAAAGTATGAGGCGAAAAACAAATGCAGTGTAAATAGAATTGTGGTTCTGTTTTGTTAGATGATTCAAACTTAATGTCAGAGAGGGATCTACATATGCAAGCACTGCTCTGTGCTCTGTGTGCTTTTTGAGGGTTCTGGTAGTTTTTTTATATATGCTGTGTACTTCACCACTCAGAATTGCATCGCAGGCATTTCCCTCTCTCTGACAATAATTCAGTCAGCCAAATACAAATCAAAGAAAACACTTAAGTGGCTCATTTCATTTTAAAAGAAAAATGATACCAATAAAAATATTTGGCTTTAGCCCTCTTCTGCCCCAGAAGCTCCTTTCAGTCTGTTTTCTCTCTCCCCAGATAGTTGTTTATTCAATATTAAGCTCTCCCTTCCCAGAAGACCAAAGCATCCACGTTCACACTTCAGCAGCAGCATTGTGATTCAGTAATGAGGATGAAATGCTTTGGGGATCCTGTGCTCATTGAAAGGCTGAACCTAAACCAATCTACTTGATAAGAAGATGACTTTGTTCGGCCAAGAAGTATCTCTTTACTGGGCTTCTAAAGTCCATCCTAACTACCAGAGAGAATGCTAATTAAAAGATGAGGGTGTAATTGCACCGGACAAGTAATTTTTATTGAGTAATTTTTCAGTATTAGGTGGGCAGAAACAGCAGAGTCTCCTATTAGTGTTAAGGAAAGATGCACAGCTGACTCCCAGAACCTGATAATGGAAGTTTTCCTCTTTATTGTAACAGTTAAGGCACATGAAATGCCTCTGCACTTAAAATACAATTAAATCCCTTCCTTTTTTAGGTGACTGACAAATTTACAGAGCATTTTACCCTCAAATATGTATCTTTACACTTATTGTACCTGTGAACGCAGCATTCACTGGTTTCATTCAAAGTACAGAGAAAAAAATACACATACTTAGTGCAGAAAAAGAGTCTTAGGTGGCTGATCTTTCAGATAAAAGAAGGTGGTTCTAGCACTAAAAGGAAGGGAGGGAGAGAATGTACAGCATCTTCTGTTGTATGCCTGTATTGTGTCATGAAAGGAAAATGGTGAAAGCAAGGGAAAGATAGCAACTCTCCACAGTCAGGTGGTTTTTTTCTGTTTTGGGGGATAATCTGATTTAAAAGCAAAATTTGAAGGTCCTTGTGTTTAAAACCATTTGATAGTGAGCTTATATTGGAGCCAAGGGTATGCTCGAATCTATAATCTACTGTAATGCAGTGCAGTTTATTGAAACAACCATGTCTAAGATTGCAGGCTCAAAATTTTACCTTAAATGCCATGGGACATTTTCTTTGTCTCCTTATAACCCCACAAACGTGGGAAGTTTTCTCTTTTAATGCAATAGTTAATTCCAACATCAGGGGTATGTTAAATTTTGAGGGCTCAGGTCTGTGTGTGATGAAACAAAAAGCCCTCATGAACACAGGAGAGAATTGCCGTGTCCTGTTCAGGCGGTGGGCACTCAGTGAAGGCAAAGAGCTGGCAAGAATGTGTGGTCCTTTCCTGAGTGCTGGCAATGTGTCCAGCAGTGGAACTGGTGCATGAGGAGATGGGATTGCTTTCCCAAGGAGTCCATAAATAATGCTGAGGGCATCAGGCAGGATGCTCCTTGGACTGTGTCAGCAGTAAAATCCCAGGTCAGCAGGGGCTCTGGAGTACAGAAATGCTGCAGGACATGGCAGCACCCCCACCTGCGCTGCTCTCGCCGGCTGAACGTGTGGCGCTCCCCACCTCTGGCAGCACGCACCCGAGGGAGAAAGGTGCATCACCTCCTCACATGGCATTGCTGTGTGCTGCCCAGGGAGGAACACAAACACGTTCATTCTGTAGACGTTGTGCAAGGTTTTTCAGCAGGGAGGATGAAACTGCCAGAATAAGAATTTGGCCAGGTAACTAGAGATACTGTTCATCTTCTGTCAAAAACAGTCACAGGAACTGCAGCCAATGCAGCTGGCAGAGGGGCTAAAAATAGCACCCAGCCCACTAACATTATATCGAAATATTGGTTCAGCACTGATTAACTCTCTGCTGCTCACCACCCAGTATTGAGCTATTGCAGCTCTGGTGTCTTCCTCAGCCTCACAGCAATGTAGAATGTGGCTTGTTAAAATGAAAAACTCTGCTTTGGGTAACTAAAAAATAATTTGTTTTCTATGCAAGAAAACACATACAAAAATGGGTTGTCTTGGAATTTCAGCTGTGGGCAAGGGAAAATCCCCCTCACTCTCCTGACAGTGCAATGCTGGGAATCTTTCCTTTGGCTCTGGAACATTTGCAGCACCTGGCGTGGTCTGAGCTGAGAGAGGTCAGTGTCTTGTAAGGTTTGACTTGTCTTGAAGGGCCAGGGTTGAAGGGGAAATAGGCTTTTGTAGCAACTGGCCTGTCATGTCATAAGCAGCCTTTAAGCTGGTTTTCCACTCAAAGTGGACAAGAGGGATCTCTTCTGTATTAACCTGTGCAAGATTATGAAAGGCTACTTTACCTTGATGTGGAGTAAAGTGCAGTAAAAAGAGGTGCTGTGTGTTATTTTCAAACCACAGCCAAATTAATTGCTGGTGCTATCAGTTTAGGTATAATGAATAAAAAAGGAATTAAGTCAGTCAAATAGTATCGACAAAACAAAATCTATATAATCTAAAATAAAGACAAAACAAATGTGTCAGATACATAAAAACCATATCTGGGTTTCAGGGCAAGCTTTCACTTACTTATTTTATTTACTTATCTAATTGACACATTACATTGAAATGCCTGAGATACTTGGACCATGTGGATGATTCACTGCATCCAAATTAAAATTGGATCTTAAAGAGCATTACTGTTCTTGGAGCTCCTGAGGCTTCCCAGTACTGGAACTCTTGCAACAGTCAGTTTGTGATGAACTGCAGCAATCCCAAAAGCATCTGACAATAAGCACGTTCACTGCTTTAGGGGAGGAAGGAGTTGGTGCTTTACTTGGTGCATGTTGTTTTCAGCTGGGACCATGTAAAGGTTTTGTACAAAGTCTGAACACAGTTTGCATTCATTTTAGCTTTCACAAGGACTGAGAAGAGGTGAAAATGCATCTGAGACTAGTGCATATGACCAGAGGATGAGAGCATTTATGATGCAGGAAAAATTTAGAGCTAACTCAGTAATATCCAGGCCAAAAACTTCCTGCTGAAGCCTGAGATAAAAGTGTTTGTATAAACTGGCAGTGGTACTGTACCATCATGAGAGTGGCCAAAAAATGTTTGCTGTGATGCAGATTTCTAGAAGTGCCTGAAACAAGGCCCACTTATTTTTATTTGGTTTGTGAGTTGAATCCTACAGTTTGCTAGCCACTTCCTTACAGGATTATAAATCCTTCTAGATTCTGTTGGCATCAGAGAAACTCAAGGACAGTCAACACTCTCAGGATATATTTTTTCAAAGCACTCAGCATTGAATTAAATGATTGCCGGGCTGGCTAATATTGGGTGTCTTGAAAAATCTATCTGCAGCTACAAGTTATAAATATCAACTATTTTGTAATAATTTTTGGAAACACAGGTCTTACAGACCAATGCTACTGGCAGAGGCTCCAGGGCCCAGGAGATCTCAGCCAAGGGAGAGAGGTCAGGAGCCTGCCCCACACATACTGCCAACCTTTCCTTTTCCATCTACGCTTCATACCTGTCAACATGAGGCTGCTATAGTCACAGCAGCACCGACAGCACCCTTTGAAATCATTATTGCAAATGCCATTTTAAAGCTTATTTTCAAAATCAGATGCTATGTTTTAATGACAAGCTTTGTAACTTAGCCAGGACAAAGCTTGGATGGGCTTGGGGATGCTAATTTATGTAAAATATACCATGCTTCAATAAAACCCAAGTATTCGTTCAAAATATCTCATCTGTTTTCCCAGCATTAAATTAATCATATCTGTCACTCTACATCAGCTAACATTGGATAGACTTAATTTTGCTTTCCTGCTAGTTCCATGGGAATGTTGTGGCAGTGAGCACTGTTGGTCCTGGTCTGTGTGCAGAGCTATGTTTATATAAACAGCAATATCTGCAACTCCATATCTGAACAGACATCGGCAGAGGAAGCCATACAAAGGTGTGGGAATAGATTGATGATTGTGCTGAAAAGGCTTTTTTTTGTGACTGAGGTGCTTGCAGTTTGTTCCTCTATAGAAACCACTGCAAAAATGCTACTTTTGAAGTAAGTGATTAAATACCAGGTTTGAGGTCTGACATTCATGTCATAGCTGTAACATTTTGTTGAACTTGACTGAAACTGTTGAAATTTTTTACTGCACTGTGTTTTACAGAAAAAAACACATAACAAAACATGCAGCTTCGGGCTTCCCCTGCATTTGTCCTGCATCAGTAAAGCGTCACCAAAGTCAGCCCACACAGCTGTAGAACAAAATTAGGTACAAGCAGATGAGGGTTAAAAGCAAAATACTCGTAATATCTCAGGTAATTTACACGTTAAAGAGCGCTGTGTAATGAATTACGATGTCATGTCAGCAGCCACGCTTCAACCCCAAATCTGCCAATCATTATAAAGCTGAGTTTGCTGGGCCTTAGATACAGGGACCTCACCAACTGCCTCAGGCAACATCCATACTTATTAGACAACATGGACCCCAGGGAGCTTTTCAGAGCGTGGCCCTCACCACCTGGCTAAAGCAGAGAGTAATGAAAGGCAGCAGTACAACAAAGCACTAAGTGACTCCAGCCTGGCTGCCGAGCGCCAGCCCAGCGCCTACTGGGGCACCAGCCTCAGTCCCAGGGGACACACGGACACGTTAGATTTGGGGTTCACGTCCTCTGTGCTTAGCGTTTTTGTCAGGAGGTGTTCCACAGTCCTCGCAGCCCCCGCGTTCCAAAGGGCAGCGAGCCCGAGGTCTGCGCGGGGCTGTGCGGCTCCAGTGGAGGGGCTGGGGCTGGAGAGAGCTGGGGCTGGATGGGGACGGGGATGAGGATGGAGGAGGATGGGGCTGGATGGAGC
>VZTI01001507.1:292128-406962 GCA_013397865.1 Struthidea cinerea
CTGGGGCTGGGGCTCGGGCTGGATGGAGCTGGGGCTGTGGCTGGAGGGGGCCGGGGCAGCGGCAGCTCGGCGATCGATCCCGGCCCCTGCTGTGCTGGGAGCAGGGACTAGAGGGAGCCCTCGGCGCGGGCTGCGGCCGGGAGCAGCAGCAGCAGCAGGAGAGCGTCCAGCAGGACGGAGCCTAATGACCGAGCTGAGATTTTCCTGAGCCTTTTCTTTGCTCTGTTAGTAGTGAATACTGTCAAGAAGAAATGCCTGCGTGATGCAGGTCTTACAGATAATTTTATACTCTGCTTATGAGAAGGATTGGAAATAAATCAGAAAAGCAATTTTTAAGGGTGAAAGAAATACCTAAAATTCTTATCCATGTCCCAGGCAACAGGATGCTTTCTTTCTATGCGTTTATTCACTGTTGTTTAGGGTACAGTAATATTTACAATTTTTTTCCCCCTAGTTAAAGCAGTTTGTCAGTACAGTCTAGCTTTTTTAAAAAAATTTTTTTAACCTCTTCTGCAACCTGCTTTGTGATATGTTGACTAGCTTTAAATCCTTCAAAGTACAGGACTTAAAGCCTAGCACGAATTCATACTTCAGCAATTCAGGCTGGGAGATGAAGTAAATTTTGTTTTCTATTCAGAGCGGGCTGGGGCAGAGGAGCATCCATAAGGCAGGGAGATACCATGCCGAGCACAGGGGCTGTCAGTTCTGCTTCCTTTATCTGATCACCTTAGATTTTTCCTCTCTTTTGAAATACTGTGGGAAGCACTTGCTCCGTCACTGTTTGGTTTTTACACCTAGGTTTCACCCAAATCCAGTGAACTGTTTGTCTGTTAGCAGATTGCAGCTATATTCAAGGCACTTTTGGATTTAATGTTAGAGAGAGTGCAACAACAATAATGAATACAGTTTTTTCCCAATTATATGCATTTTTAAGTGCATATCAACAAGGGTAGCGGTAACCAGAGATAGTTAACACTTCCTATTGGCTTTTTAAACCTTCCCATTGCTGTTTATCTGCCTTTCAGAGGCAGAAAGAGCATGAACGGGATGGGGTGTGTGTGAGAACAATTCTATAAAAGATTATCTTACACACAAAGCGAATGGCCCTGCCCCCATTGTGAAGGCAGAGATTCCCCCGAGATTAGGAGAGGAGGAATTGCTTGTGGTCAGAAGAGGCAGGAGAACAATAGAGCCCAAAATGGGCAGCAGCAGCGGCAGTCGCTGAGGTGGGTGGGAAGAGTGGCCAAATGGCCATTGCAGGCTACGTGGCGTTGTCACTGACACCAGAAATGGCTAAAAGGTCTCAAATTAGCAATTGTTATGATTAGCAGGTGGTTTGAGAGATAGGAGGTCTAGGGAAGTGATTGGTGCTTTAGACATCACATGTTATCTGGTCCAAAACGCTCTTCACTTGCTCATTAACAGAGAATTATGAAATTACTTAAAGGAAAACAATTCTGATGAAAAATGGAGTGTTAGAGAAATCAATTCCTTAAAGGGGTCATGACTTTTTATAAAAGTATTACAATTCCAGCAGATTTTATTTTTGTGAAGGAATTTCGTTGGGAAATTTGGCAGGGAAACCAGCATTATACAACAGTATTTCATCTGACTAGGAAAAAGGGATAGAATTATTCTGACACATGCATTCCTTTCATGAATAACTCATGTATTTAGATTGTGAATCTACTCATAAGAGAGGTCCAAAGACACATGGCTCAAACCCAAATTTATAAGAATCAAAGCTCATAAGCATTTTGGTCCAGAGAGTGGTACAGTTTAATCTACTGCACTAAAAGAAAATCATATATACAAAATGTGCATCCTCTTCTATTTCTTGACTTTGAAGATAAACTCAAGGATGTCAGGGCTTTATTATCACTGGCTCTTTTAAAAGCTAGGACTGGATTCTCCAATTTCATGGATGTGCAGATACCAATACTCTCCTGAGGACTGTCTGTGTTCCAGACCCAAAATCTGGAGCACAGCAAGGCCAAAGACACTCTTGAAATAATATCCATTTACACATTATCAGCCTGCTCTTCTCTTTCTTAAGACTTATCCTACCTACTCCTATTTTCACACCAGAGTGCAGTGACTTGTCCCCAGACTCAATGAGCACTCACTGACTGATCTACAGAATCCTGTCCTGTCCATGCTAGGGGAGTTCATTCTGCCAAAACATCTCTAGCTAGGAATTTTTTTACAGTATTTTATGTTTAATTGGGATTTTGGTGTTCCTGATATATGACAGGAAATACCAAGCTGACTGCATTAGGGCTGGACTATATCACTGCTATTTTTTCATGTGCTGCAGGCCACTGGGCAACTCTGAGACCCTCTTTGCATTTGCCAGAACTAACTCTAAAAGTACATTCTGGAAGCAAAAACTTCAGTGTCCTGTCCCTAATTCCAAGACACCTGACAGTAATTGGTCTGTCATTAGCTCAAGATAAAAAAATCAGATTGACATATCCAGTACTGGTGGTTATTTTGGAAAATATTAGCTCTACTGTCAGGAAAGTCACAGCACACGCTCTGCTCCCAGATCCTTCTGGGTACACCCAACAGGAGTGTGAGAGCAGCTCTCTGCAGGAAAATGGTGGTAGCCCGAGGCGATGTCCCTTGAATTTTAGAATTAGGCATCTAAAATTTAGTGGGACATATCTGCAAATTGGGAGATCTCATGAGAGAGGAGGTGTGGGCAGTTTGGCAAAGGAAGGTTTGCTTGCAGGCGCATTGAATAAGCATAAATAAACCTTCTGTCTGAAATGAGCAGTTCAGCTGCCCATGCCACAGGAAGGAAAGGGAATGGGTTAAAAGTGGAGAACATAAACAGTGTGCAGGACGATGAAGAAATGCCAGGTTTTAGTGTCTTTGTTTTCATAATTATTGATTTGCCAACATAAACAGTGTAAAAGTAGTTGTGTACGTATTCTGGAGTTATGATATGGATATTTTAATGGAGAAGGTTTTTTAAAATATCTTAAAATTAAATATTATAGTATTTGCCGTAACTCTGCCATTAAAGATACTGTTTTTTCTAAAGATGTCTTTTAGTGAAGCCCCCGTGGCAAACCCTTGTTTTATGTTCAGTGAAGCCAGAGGTGTTATTTCTCACAAATGAGGTAATTTCTGACTCAAAATGATATGTTCATAATCATATATATTCTAAATAAACTCTTGTCAAAACTCTGCAATTTCCCCATCTTTCTGTCATATAATTTATGCTTGCAGTTTGAAGACAGAAAATTATGCTGCAGGTACATGCCTGAGTATTTTTTCCTTTGCTGAGAAGTTGGGTGTGAAGGTATCTAGATTTGTACTCATAAATTAAGGGCAAGAACCCAAAATCTAAGGCAAGTAAAGTGACAAAAGCCACTCTTCCTTTTGAAATAATTTGCTATAAAACAAAACTATAATCAAGTACTATTGATAAAATCTTCCTCGTCAAATTATTTTTATCCTTGCTGTTTCTTTCTGAAAAAATTGTTCTTTGTTCTGTTTTATTTTTATTATACTTGGAGAAAAAAAGTGCAGTAATAGTTGTAGTACATCTACATGCAATAATTTTTCCTATTTCTTTCTGCTAAAACCAGGAACATTATCACGGGTTTCCAGTGCATGCTCCTGTTTCCCTTCCCACTGGGGCTGACACAGAACATCTATCGGCCTCTGTTCCTGGCCCGTAGCCACCCAGGTGTCCTCAGGTCCAAAGCCGAGAACTTGGGCTTCTTCCTGATCCTCCACTTTCCCTTCCTGTGCTTTATTTGCTTTTTTTACCAATGTACATACCGAGCACAGGAAAACCTTCTGTAAGTTTTTCAAGCTGTTGCAACTGAAACGTAGTTCTTGTGTCGAAACACGACAGAAACGAGTGTTAATGAGCAGTGAAGTGGGAGGCGTCCTTGTTGCTGTTGCTTTTCTCTAAGTCAGATGAAGTGCAGAAAATCTTGATTTTAAAAAAGACGGGTATCCTGGTGGTCGTTTGTAACAGAACATGGGACTTCCCCCCTGCTTTTTATAAATTTCCCTGAAATTTATAAAAGTTCCTAAACCTTGTAAAAGCCAAGCTGTGTACAACACTCACCTTTTCTCCTGTGGTGAAGAGAACAAGCCTCACCTGAGAGGTGACACCAAGCTGCAAAGTGAATGAGAAGGAAGCCTCAGTGTCATGGAAATGAGTGCTTTAAACTCTCTTCTCTGAGATTAGTCAGGTACCTTCCCTCTGTTCTTGTATTTCACCAGTTTTATTCTGAGGTTTGGATGGGTGGGAATCTGCAGGTTAAGCATCTGTCTTGTTCCAGAAAATATCAACCAAGCCTGGGAAGTTGTTACCCTAGAATACAAATCTTGGGTCCGATGACTTGGAAAATGCAAATTTTTATGGTCTACCTTGATGCTTATCTTACACCCTTCTGTGGGAAAGAATAACAAGGATTTACCTAAAAACCAGAAGAAATATATTTTGACTCCTAATTCAAAAAAAGAAATAAGGCTTAAATCTCCTGTTTAAAATTTATTTACAGAAACTAGAACTTTCAGCCCAAATGGATGACCTTTTGAGAAAGCTGCAGAAAAAGCTGAAAAGGAAACTGCTTTGCAGAGTTCTGCTGCTGCAGCTGCTGTTATGGGCATCCAGCAAAGTGTGTAGAATGAAACAGCACCAATAATCCTCATAAAAAATTTATAATGCATGCAGGGCTTGAAACTTTTCTGCCCTGAGTTGATTTTTTATTTGCTTGGTCCACACTGGAATACCTGAGGGCTCATCAAATGACTGAGAACAATAAATAAGGAAGTAAGCAAAATTACAGTTTTTCATTAGTCTTTAGACGGTTGAAATTATTTATCTGTTTTTGTCATTATTCTCCACTATTTTTGTGTCATGTTTAACTTGACTTCTATCAAAAGAAGCATACAAAAAAGGAGAATGATTCGAAAACTCAACTTGCTAAAGCTAATTTGCTGCCATCTATAGATTTTAAAGTAGAATTCAAAATGAAGTGTTGCAAAGAATTAAAAAAATATTTTCCTTGTAAGAAATCTGGATGAGGATGGGATGTTTGAAAATAATACCTTTGAGTGAGGCATCAGCCTTTTTCCCCCAGACCTCCAGGCATTTTGAGTACCACTTCTCATAATATTGTCATTGGCTAGGAATTAGACTGCTTTGTGCTTTTTGTGGCAGATCCTTCTTTGCTCAGGATGCTGTGACAATGAAGAGAAGCTGTAAATTTTGTTTAGATATACTTGGAAGTTTCCCCTTTTGAGGGAGGTAGAAGCAAAATTAGAGTGAAAATAAGAACATGTAGAGGGACTCCCAGTCCTCTCAGCTGGGAGAAACTGCCTGAGCTTTTCTGTATTGAGGAGTTAAAATACATTCAGAATTCAAAAGCAAATTAAGCACATTTTAAATGTGAACAAGGCTCTATTGAGTTCAGCAGCTTCTGTCAAAACGTAAGAGGAGTAAAAGTTTTCTGATCTGGGAGGAGAGAGGGAAGTCTTGCAGGATATGGGTGTAGGAAGGTATCTGGAGTGCTGCACGGGAAATAGGAAACTGCGGGTGCTCAGCTCAGAGGAGGATGGAGGAAGCAGGAAGAGAACATGCAAAGAGAACTTTATATTTCAATGGCAGAGAGAGGATTCAGAATACCACTGAGGTTCAAAGAAGCTGGACAACTGGAGATTTTTGTTAATGGAAGGGATATGGAAGGTGAAATGGAGATACAACCTTGAGCCAGAATGTTAAGATGTGAAAATTAATCTGAAAGGATCAAAATCCGTAACAGTGGAGTTGATTCAATACCCAAAGAACAGTAGGTCTGACTAGGATCTGTTAGTTTTCATTTACATGTGCAGAACTGCGCTGACCTAATGCAGCAGATTTGGTTCAAATCACTGCTGCTGAGAGCAGGACACCACTAGTATCTGTGGAGGAAGTGACTCAGTGTTCAGCATTTTCAGCGACCCAGCATTAGGAAGACTGAACACCAACTGATCAGAGACTTTGCAGGTCCCATTTTCAGGCATTTCAATCTTTGTAGGGAAGTATGACCTTGCTTTAAAAAGTGAGATAATACACAAATGGTCAAAACAGGAGAAAAAAAACCAAAACACATCAGAGTAAGCAAAACCTGAAATTTATTCAAAGTGTCCAGTTCCAATTGGTATTTATGGAAGTACACATGTGCTATAAGTGCGCTTACATAAAAGACATATTTATCTACACATGTGGCTAGTGATGCTTTAGTTTAAAGAAAAATATGTACTTTCCCTCTCTTTTTTAACCTTATCTGTGCATTCTTCGGTCATGTAGCCTTTGTGCTGACTCTAGACAAAAATCCTCCTTTGATGGAGGATACATGCTGAAAGGTAGAATTCTGAATTATGTTCTCTAAATTATCCCATGCTCAGAGAGCAAGTATTGATTTTAAAAATGACTGAGCCAGACCTCGCATTGCAGTCCCCCCAAAGCACAACAAACAGCAGTCATGTGTTCAGCTACCAAGAGGCCAGTGTGCTGGCATTGTTTCAAAAAATCAGAAAGTCATCAATCAACCAAATAGTAATCGGAATAAGTACATGGTATCTAAAGACACATTTTATCCAGTTACATGCTCCAATTCAGTTAGCAACGAGGAGAATTAGAACAATATTGGACCGATTAACAAGTCTACCTTGGGAACTGTGAGCTGTTAAGTTATTTATTTTGCTGCCTTGTATAAAAGAATGAGGAGAATTTCATCTGCATAGTTAAGCATTCAGTAACTTCCCACAATAAATAACCCAGCATATCTCTGTGCTGGAATGTTTTTCATGGATCCTGATTGAGAACACAGAATTTTACTGTAATTGGTTTCTGTACCTTTCAAGTGGTTTGGACACAATTGTGTTTCAGAGGAAGATTTTTATGTTTTTCTTCAGGTGCTGTTAGTCACTGGTGCCGCAATGAAACTTCACAAGCAATAAAATTATCAGGATCAGTGTATTCAAAACATCATTGAGTTCTATTTTAATGATACGATTTAAGGATCAATGCAAAAAGCGCGGTTTAGAATTTCAGTCCTGCACAATTCAATTGAA
The DNA here is from genome assembly GCA_013397865.1 of Struthidea cinerea. Lineage (NCBI taxonomy): Eukaryota > Metazoa > Chordata > Aves > Passeriformes > Corcoracidae > Struthidea > Struthidea cinerea. Next base: position 299,215 of record VZTI01001507.1, read on the forward strand.
TCAATAAACGACGGAGTTTCTATGAGGATGCACTTCACAATAATACAAAATACACCATTTCTAAAGAAATACACGGCTGAAAAATACACTGTTCAAGTGAATGCTCCAGCTCTGTATATTTACAGCTGTCTTTTGGGAGAGACAAGAGAGGAACAGACAGATTATACAAAATGCTTTGTAAGTTAAGGTAGTAGCTCATACAATTAAGATGGTTGAATTTTTCAGTATTGCTATGCAGTGCTTCCCATAATGAAATCTCTGATTTTTAGGTTTAGAACTCTCAAGCTCTGATTGCTATTAAATATAGCACAGGGTTTTCCCTGTAGAGGGAATTAATTTAGAACTATTTTAATTCAGTAAATCTGGAGTTTCCTAATGAAAGAAAAGGAGGTACATGCATGCTTAAGATGCTATAGTGCTATCTCCTAAGACCTAGGGTGAATTTTACATTTAAATTTTATATACATTTTAAGTGTCTGGAGGAGAGCAAGTTTTGCTGTATTCTTACTAACCATAAATACAAATGAGTTCATGTTTTCTTTCCTTGGAGCACCCCACCTGTCTGGGTTGTGTAATTACATATGAAAGCTGCGGGTTTTTATATACATTAATTTTTAGGGGTTTGCTGTAATTCAAATTCAGTTCCAGTTTGTATCGCACAGCCACTCCCTGCTCTTTGTTTCCTTAGCTTTCAAGAGATGGCAAGGTTGAAGGAGTGGAGCTTTAATTACCTTCTCACCACAGGAAGTGGTGGCTTTTCCAAATCCAAGTTGACAATGTGGAGCTGGAAGAATCAGAATTAATCTGTGTGATACCTGGCAATGTATTCAGCTACTTGTGGGTCATCATACCAAATGCTGTTAAGTCCCATCCCTCTCAGAAGTGCTTACTTCTGTCCCTTCTCCTTGGGAAAAACCAGGTTCTGGGCAGCAGTGCATTTTTTGAGCCAGATGAATAAGCTGGACGTGGGTGATGCTGATAGGAAACATTTTAATCTTTGCTTTCCCATGCGGAGCTCTGGAAAACATGCAAAGGGAGCATTGCTGATTTGTTCAATAGGCCTATGTATTAAGGAAACAGTATCCAGAAAGGAGATACGTGATGGTTCTTCCTCACTGTTTTCAGTGAAAATGCAGGTTTGAGAATCTGAAGGTGAAGTGTAGGTAAGATGTTCAGGTCTGCTCAGGAACTTTTTGATCTATCCTTCTCCAGATCTTTAAGTACAGTGGAAAATCCAGCCTGTGTGACTCAGAAGCTCAATCCCTTTGTAAGCAGGACCTGCTTTTTTCAAGAATCATGGTGCAGCTCCAGACTGTCCAGCCTGCCTGATCCTCCACTAGACTCTCATGGAGAATATCCCATCAACCATCTACGATATTTGCTTTCTAATCTTATTTTTCTGCTTCTCAGTGTACCTGCTAGATGTTCTCAGAATATGCCCTGAGGAAGAACATTTTTTCTCATTTTCGGACCCTATTAGATAAGAGAAAGAATAGGTTTGGCTCAACTTCCGTATCTGCAGATGTGTTTTCATCAGAATATGAAGGAAAAAAAAGTACAGTAAAAGGTCTTTGCCTATTCACTAGGCTGTTTATTCAATAGTCACTCAGGAATTACTTCTAACACATGTTTTCTGGTCATTTTCAGCCTTTTCTGTCCCCAGTATTAGTGTTGATACCAGTGCTACTGGGTGGGTTTTGTTTCTCCTAAATAAAAGCCATGTACAGAAAGGGTCATCCAAGTCTGCCAGTGACATTCCTACTCAACGGAGGGGCTGCAGCAGGACTCCAGGAGCTGTCTGCACCCAGCTTACCTGCTTCTGCATATTTATATTAAGACTGCTACATCCTGGTTCCTTCAAATCAACAATGATTCTCTCTGCACAATAAGATGCCCTAGATTCCTCATGGTTTTCCTATGTGTTTTTAGGGACTCTGCCCTTAAAATTCATGGCAGGCACTTGAGAGGTTATGTCCTTTTCATGACTCACTTCAGGGAGTTTCACAGATGTCTTCCGTTTGTTCAGGCAAGATTTCTACCTCTGACTCTCCAAGCAGAAGAGAATTGCCATTAGCCTTTTATACCAGGCTTAATTGCCAATTACCAGCGGGTGAACAGCCTCATAACACTGTGTTGCTCCAAGCCTACCATGCTTTGCAAAGGAGTTCTGTGCAGAGAAATCTCTGCACAAGGAGGGATAAAGGCCATTGAAGGACCTCCCCATTTCTGCCAAGGTTTCCAGTAGCTCCTTGTAGTTTTGAGAGCTCCTCATGCATTTAACTGGAATATTCCTATTAAAAAAACTCATGTTTCCATCCACAAGTAAGGGCAGAAAAGAATTGTCTTTCAAAAAATAAGACAAACGTATTTTGAAAATTGTATCAACACAAGAAAACATACTATTCCAGTTCATTTTTGAAAAATAAGAAATTGCATATGCAAAATGAAGTAAAAAGGGAGCAGCTGTTTTGTTCTGGTTTATTTAATCCCATTTCTCCATATTTTAAGCAGAGCAGGTCACAGGAACAGTCCAGTGGGGGAAGTTCAGTATATTAAATGCACCAGCAGTTTTCTCTTGCAAATTGATTATTTAAATTGAGCTACTCTCAAGTAATGGACAATACCGTGCTTACAAGTATGAGTTTGTGTGGAGATTTGCATTCCAATCCATTCTTCTTTCTGTGCTCTCAGAGACATCCAACTTAATTTCTTTGTGCTTATCTCAGCACTTACATCTTAAAATTAAAACTTATTAGGTGTTCATAAATTATTGTAAGGAATTTTTTTTTTTTACTGCTTTGTTCTTTTCTGCATATGGACACATACATTTATCTGGATGCAGGACTTTTTTTTGCTGATGAAACTATTGCAGAAATTTGGAAAGGTTAAACAAAAAAATTGCTTTGACATTTTCACTCAGCTGAGATATCTGTAGTGCAGGACTGAAAAGGAGGGATTAGTGATGATTCCTCCTCCAGTACCAGCTCCAAGGTGGGAGAAGACTTTTGAAGAGGAGATAAAGGAAACACTGGGATTGGGAATTCATCCAAAGATTCTTAGAAGGATACCCAGGCTCTAGTGTTCTTTACTGCTCTGAATTTTAGAGAATTCACAAACCAAATTAAGTTGTTCTCATATTTTCTGCAGTATCCGCTACTGTCAACAGCATCATCACAAACAGAAAGTAATTTTCTCATTTTAATTAACCACAGACTCTCCTGATTGCTGTACATCCAAACCTGCCAATTGCTGTTTCACTGAGGAGTTGGAATGTGAGTCTCCTTCACTGTAAAGGGTAGAACAATCCTGTTTGAAGCAGAGTTCCCATGTTCTTCAGGGTCAGCCCACAAAGGTTCCTCTGCAGATCTAACTGAGCTTCACTGGCAGATCCTGTCTCAGTTATGCTTTGTTCCATCAAGGGTGCTTGGCAACTTGGCCATATCTCATAAGCCTTTGCTTTTGGAGTTGGACTTGCCAACGCAGCTTTCAACTAAATGGGGCTGTAAATCAAAATGTCCTCATCTACAGTTCTTCCCTAAGCATCTGATTACAATCATGCTGCATGCTAGTTGTACAGGGGTGTTTAAAACTGCCTATAAAACAACAGCTAATTGCTGATCTGCTTAATTAAAGAGAGCCTTTTGTTGTCACATATACAAAGATAAATGAAATAATCAGCTTTGGACTAATGAGAGATAATTAGATTATGCAGTCTGATAAATAAAGACAAAAATCCTGCAGATTGCCACTGTACTCTGGGCAGCTGAGATCACCACAGGATTTAGAGGTGCACTTTCCTCTCCTTTCCTCACCATTCTTTTTGAATTTTTTGCATCCCAGAGTTAACAAGGTGATCAGATCTTCCAGGCATTAATGACGGTTGTTATGTACTATAATTTAGGATTTGTTGTTTAACAGCAGGGTGATTTGCTTGGACACAATTTAATTTACTCAGAATTTAAGTTCCCATGTAAAAAAAATTACTAGAGCTGACTGTTCACTGATGACCTTCCAGCCTGAACAGACACATGATGCTGACAGTCCTCTTCAGGGAAGAAGCTAAAATGAAATGCCTTTGTTTGTTCCTCTTGTTGCTCTATTTAGATTGATAAACAAAGGGTCAGTTTTGTCCAGAAGGCCTAAAATGCATATGCTCAGTGGGTGTTAAGGCCGAGGTCCAGTAACTAGTGGAAATTGCTCCTTTTAATGGATTCAAATAGTTTCTTCTAGAGTGGTGCCCAGAGCTTTTGGGGAATACCTGAGCAGCTTTCTTTATTTTTCCTTTCATTTTTGGTCTCTGAAGAAACAACTTTAGCTCACCAAAAGACACTCTTCAGGCACACACCTAAAGCATGCAAACCACAGGATCAGACCAGAGCTTTTAGAAAATTTACTCATCACACCTGTGCAGAACGGACATCATTGCACCAACTGTTTTATTCTTCTGATCTCTTTCTGTTATGCTGCACTACTTGGCAATGTTGGCAGATCCCAAGATTTTTTTTAACGAATTGGCAAAAAAAAAAAAATTGCCTTTAATTATCATTTTCCATATCAGTTTTGTAGCAGCTCTTCTTTTTACACAATGTGTGTGTTAAACTCAGCAAAACCTCTGTTAGTGTGGGGGTATCAACAGGTGACAAATTTACCAAGCAAGCGTAAGCGAGATGATTCTCCTGCATGGTTTCTGTGGCAAGAGTCTATTTACAGCTGGATTGTTTGGCTTCCTCCTGGAACTGGGGTTTGGTGTCAAGAACCAAGACACAGCAAAAGCAGTGGTTGTTTCCTAAGTGAGAGGGATGGGAGTTTCTTGGTCCCCTCACCCACATCATGTGATTGTCAGCAAACAAAGATGAGTCATTTATCAGCATTTTTGTCCTATTCACAAGGTCAGAACAAAATATCATTTTGACAAGATGTCTTCCTACTCCTATGGCTAAAGGCCACCATAAAGAGAGTCCTAAATCTGTAATCAATCCTAGGCTGCTGCTGTGATACCTGAACAGTATTCTAGTGATTTGAATAACTTTCACCATATTTGCCGGTTAGATTAATCATATATAAGATTAAAGAGCTGCTGCTTTCTCCTGTGTCAGCACTCACCATCCTGGTGCCACAGCCAGGTACTCGCATGTCCCCAGCATGTACCAGCATGCTGCAGCTGCTCCAATGTCTGGGATTAAGGTCACCTTCACAGGGATATACTGTCACACTGGCACCTATTTTCAAGCTATTTTTCAAGCCTCTTAAACCTAGATTAGACCAGTTAATTATTTTAATGCCTTCACATTCAGAGTTAGGATGTTGCATAGTATTAATGCCCATTTAATTAAAGACACCCAGCCAAATCTTCCATTTAAGCTTCATAAGTTTTGCCTATTAACAACACTGTATTTTGTCTATCCTTACATGGATCATGACACGGACACAAGGAAAAAAGGTGGAGAAGTGCATTTAATTAAATAGCAGGCGTAGGTCAAGTGTCTGCCTCGTATGTCATTGTACAGCAAAGATGACGGCAGGAAAATCCCGGGAAAATCAGCTGCTCAGTAAACTGAGTCGGCTGGAGAGCTCTGTGGTCTCTCTCCCTTGGAGGAACCTTCCACAGAGTCTCCTGCCCTGCCTTATACCTTCATCCATGTTAAGCCAAGTTTATTTTCTCAGGAAAGAGGAAGCAAGCAAGAGGACCCCCTAAAAGGGTGGATGTTCCTCATCATGAGCACAAGAAGGTGAACCGGACCATTTGTTACTGGGCAACAGCCTTTTTTCATGGATTTTCAGAAAGATCTATATACAACACACATCCTCTCTCATTAAAGGCAGCTCAAACACTTAGCAAAGGTCAACTCCTACCTGGGGCAGAGCTGTGGGGAGACAAGAGGTTAAGGCTGGTAAAATTCCCATGATATCTTTTATGGAGGTGAAGAGATAGCATATGAGAAGAAGAAATCAGAAGAACTATCATGTCCAGCTACTTAAGAGGAATGAGCTTTTAACTCTTGGAACTTCCACAGTAAGTATTTGTCAGCTGATATCTGGACTGTTCATCGCTAGCTACTCAAAAACAATCCTCTAGCAGTTAGTTCCTGAGAAGCCTTTTTCCTATTCCCTTTATCTCCTGAAAAGCTGCTGTGCTGCTGCAGGAAGCTGGCCAGCACTCATCCATATTATCTGGAGGCCTCAGTCCTGAGTCAGGACTCTTCACTGACAAGTGCTGTCCAAACCCAGAGCAAAAAATGATCACTGCATCAATAGTTTGTGATCAAATTATTCTCACACAGATTCTTCTTTGTCTGTGGATTATGTCAATCAATGGCAAATAGTTTCTTTGTACAATTCCTGACACATTTAAAATGCTGCTGGATAAGAAGAGTGAGGTGGGAGAAGTGAGGGTGTGACACCATTTCTCACAGCAGGCTTTTAGGCAGATCAGCCTGCGGTGGGCGAGGAGGGTGCTGGGCCTGTGCAAGAGGCAGTGTTTTCAAGTGTTCCCATCCCCAGTTTGTCTTTTCCAACACACCAGTGAAGCCAGTTGTGTTGCAGTGCTGGTTTCTTCAGTTTGGACACACTCGTCCCTGTAGGGTGAGAAGGTGCCCTGATTAGAGGTGGGAATTTTACCTTCCTGCATGCTTCTAACTTTAGTCTAACCTAATCTCAAGGACCCAACAGCTACATCTCATCAGTAAAAGAATTGACCCTTGCCCTCTTCCCCCAGCAACATCAAACAGTGTTGACACAACAGGGATGCAAAGCAGGGGAAGAGCACCAGAGCAGGCATCAGATGCAGACGTGCAGAATTAGAGCAGCCGCTGGTGTAAAGACAAAGAATATTTATAGTGAGCTAAAGTGAACTTGTAAATGGGGCTGTATTCGAGATTTTTAAAACTAAGATGAATATGCTCTTCATTATCTTAAAAGCACATTACTAACTGTTTACAGTGATGATCTGTAATTAAGTAATTTAGATCTGTCCACAAATTCTCACATAGGAGTAGGTGTCACATTACCTGCCTGCTCACCAAAGCTTTCCTAGAAGCAGCTGAATCCTGACAGAAAGCAAAATCCATTTGAGTTAACATGGAAATCTCAGGGGAACTTTAAAATGATTCTTGAATAATTTTCAAATCTAATTGTATTTACACTCCTAACTGCTATAAGCCCTTTTTCAAATTCATTGGCAAACAAGTGAAACACGTCTGAGTTGTATGATTTATCGCATGAGATTTCATCAAGGATAGCACAGCTGAAATGAACTGCATGTACTCAAAAGCTAACAGGCAGATCCTGCCCCTTTTGGACATGCTGCAGTTTTTTTAGTGACTTTTAGGGGGGAGAGTCTTATTTGTTAAAAAAAAAAGTGCACTTCTCTAAAGAACATTTAATGTCATGACTTATAACATTTGCTGCTGGGGACATTTTGCAAGATGATGAGAAAGCAGCACATAAATTATTAGACTCACAATTTTAATACTAATAACTCTTTGCGTTCTCATAGCACTTTTCAGCCTAGAAGCAGTTGCTTCAGAAACTCAGTGCCCTGCTGTGCATAGAAATGTGTGTGCCAGTAAGGTAGTGTTTATGAGGAAGGGTTTGTTCCTCGGAGGCCAGCTGCTGCTTAGCAAGGTGAAGTCACAGCTCACATCCCTTGCAAGGGGATGATTACAGTAAGACAGAATCCTGCTATGCTGTCTTGTCATAGGAGGCTAAAACACTATCAGCTCTTAGTGTCTCCTCAGTGGTGGGGCTGTCAGCAATCCTCCAGGTCTGGGTAGCTCTCAATTTTCAGGTATCTAACAATGGCCCTTCACTCTTAGCAACCAGGGAATATTCTCTGGAGACAGAAAGTCCTGTCAGATCATATAATTAAAGACTGTTCCTTTCTGTTTTGGTCCCAAAGCATTGCGTTCAGGATCTGTTTTCTAAAACACGTAGTTACAGGATTTTGCTCTTATTTGGGTGTGTACAGCTGTGGACAGGAATGCAGACACAAGGAAGATTTGTATCTGATCCGTGGAATCAATTGCATGTGTACAGAGTCCCAGAAACCACCTGGTCCTTCACAGATTCAGCAGCACACGTCCAGCCATTCCAGGCTGTGAGCACGACATTTAACACAGTATTTATGGCACTGAGTGCTCTCTGTTTTTCAGTGAACAGTCAGTAAAATAATTTCTGGCACAGTTTTAATATACATTGTAGTAAGCAATGCTCTTCTGTCTTGCAGCATTGAGTTGTGCAGCTTTAGCTTATCAAGGACTGATATCACCACAGTCCACTGACTGCAGCAGAATTAGTCACAATATTAAGCATAAATGCCTGCAGACATTTTTATGTGATCAGATCCTTCACATTGTAAAGGAATAAATTGAAATTCACATCTTATTTGGTTGAAGGTGGGCATTGAATCACTGTTTGGATGGAGATGCTTTTCATTTTGCAGCACAATGTCTCCTGGTAACAAAACTTTGTAAGAAGGGAGCACTGAGCAGCTAAGCAACAGTACTGTAAAACCTTGTAAAGCCCTCAGGGCTGGGGGAAGACTTCCAAAAGGTGTGCAAGGAGTGTTTTGAAATAGGAAATATATATTTTGACAGTGGGAAGTTTCAGAACATGTCTTTTTCAGAGTCCACATAGTGACCCAAAAAAAAAGAGAGAAATCTAGCCTTATTTCGTAAGCAAATAACAGAGATGCTGATGCAGTGTCCCAAAATAATTTCTGGATGTTTACTGGTCTTTATTTGCTGTGTTTCCTGTAAGCCAAAGTCCACATTAGAAATGTAAATATGACAGATTTTAAAATATCTTTATGATAGTATTGTCTTTTTGGCACATATTTCAGTTATTTCTTGTCTATTTTGGATCACGTAATGATCATAAAAATAACAGGTTTTCTGTGCCCACCAACAAATGTGCCAGTACAGAAGGGCAGCCCAGGGGGCCTCCTGGAATCAAGGAGCAGGACTTCTTGTTGCGTTATTTACTGGTTTACTCTTCCATAGGAACAAAGCACTATTTGATCCCCCCTTTTATTTCTACTAAATCTCATTTGCTCTGTAGTTTACCCCCATCCATGTGTTCAGCAGAGGTATTTACAGCACTAATAAAAGCATTTTTCTGTGGAGGGTCAAAATCATTTCTCTTAATACATTTGTGGATCTGTTTTTAAACATCATCCATTAGTTGTAGCAGTTATATTACAGTGGAAACTGAAAAATAGGTTTTTTATTGTCAGAAATAATTAATTAATAAATAATTCAAGCCTGTGTTAGAAAATAGTCTTTTTCTTATATCACTAATGATACAAGTGACCCACAAACTATTGTCTTCATACATTATTTTAGCCATCTACCTGCGGAGGGGAAAGCTACTGTGTTCTCACTGCTTAACATGTGGGAATGTAGAAATCTTCCAATATGTTATGTCTGCAGATTAGAAGAGACACAGACTCATCCCTGGCCAGGAAGCTGCTGGCTCCATCCTCATTATGGCAGATTGATCAGTTTATACTGATTACAGGAAATGGCTGTTAACTGGGTGAATAAATAACACATCTGTGAGCAGGGCTTATCTTAAAATTTATTGTTCCTTTCTCCAAAAATGATCATATAGAAAATCAGAGGAGGGACAACAATGTTCCATTCAATCACAGAAAGATTTTTTTCATTTCCAATGATGATAGTTGTTCATTTCCCAGTTTACCCAGAGTAAAAAGCAAGCATTCTTGCCTGTCCTTTCAAAGTTTCTCTCACAGACATGCTATCTCCCAGCTAATATTAACACCTATTAGCACACAGTGCCCTTGAGTAACTATTAGGTCCTTTTGAGGAGTGGTAGGTGGATACTAAAGGCACAGAAAAGTTGCACATCACCTGCAGACTGACAGAATGTCCCATGCACGTGCCTGGGACCCTGGTCAGTGCTTTCTGAGAGGGCTGTTTTGATTTGGGGAACACATCTCACACCCCGCACTGTGGCACAGTTTGCCACTCACTGCCCAAGAGATGGGGAAAGGTTGGTGAGAAATGGAAGGGCAGGTTCACACACTGCAGTTTTATGTCTTGAAAGCAATCTGTTGCACTGTCCACACTATCTCTGCTCATTTGGGGAAGAAAGTTTAGTGTCTGTACTGAACAAGAATATTTTATTCTTTTCATTCTTTTCTCACTGGTAAAAATAAATTATGTAACTAAACTTTTCACATTTGAGCCATTCTCACCTTTCTGTATTTTAGCATTATTGTGCTTCTTATTTCCATTTCCAGTCTCATTCATAAGAAAACAGGGGCTTGCATCATGTTAGAATTATATGCAATAATATAATTGCACATATTATTCATCTTGCTTTATCAAGAGTCTGATTAAAGTCTAAAATAAAAAGAAATTCAATTTTAGTATCACTCTATGTGTAGAGTAAATATGTTGTTTGCAGTTAAGTTTTCACCTCCATTTGCTTTTGATGCTTATTATAACTTAATAAGTTTTTTATTCAGTTTGTAAAGTGCCCCTTTTTAGCCTCTAGCCGGTGGGTGACACCATCTGTGATTTCCAATGAAATCAAATTAAGTGAAAATTCAATCAACAAGAAGATTGTTGCTTCCACAACTTCACTGAGGGGCTTGGGATCACATATAAGTGACACATCTTTCACACAGGAAGCACCACCGCTGTGTGAGCCAGTTTAACTTAAAGGAGAAGATTTCCCAGGCAATGGAGTAGCTAACATACTATTTCCAGTGTATCATGCCTGGTTTAATTAATGATTAATTATCATTAATGACCCTAGCTCAGCCCTTCTTGGCAACAGGCATTGGGGGTGACCTCTCCATTACTCTTCAATAAGAAGCCTGTCTCCAGGTGCATCTTTATTACGTCCCCATGCTCTGAGAGCGCAGGGGTCGTTACCTGAGCACTCCCTGCTCTCGAGCAGGGCCTTTCCCGCTGAGGGAGAGGAAGGCTGTGCAGAGCCACGCACCGAGGAGAGGCACAAACACTTTGCTTAGACACGGAGCATGGACAGCATGACACGTTTGTTAGTCTTAATATACCTCAAATGACTGGTAGGATCTGCAGTCCAAGAACAAGGAAATCAGGGAATTTAAAAAGAAAGCTTAGGGTAATTAAAAAAGAAAAAGATCTTTTTGCACCTGGTGTTCTCTCCTTTTTCTTTCTGCTGAGATGCACTTCATTATTTTTGCCTTTGCCGTAACCATATTATAATCTTCACTTTGACCAGTTCATAACAGGAAGCACAATGACTGAGTTCAACAAAATACCAGTAAAAACACCCCTAGGGAAACAGTCAAGTGGTCAAAGCTTGAAAATGTGGCTTGTGCTATTGTATCTGCACTGACATTTTGCTCACCTCCCCTAACACCTTTGTGAACATATCTACATAAAAAGCAAAAGCTAATTCCCCTTTCACTGTAGTCCTCTTTGAGTCAGAAAGATGAGTATTTTTCACCACACAATTTTTACAGGATTTTCCAATAGGACTTTACACAATCTGTGGCCTAGATGACTCATAGTGTTAGTTACCAAAGAAGACAAGTAGTGATTTCCACCACAGTGGTGAGCTAATTTAATAATGGACACAAATGATAACTTACAGTACCAGAACATCAGAGTATTTGACAATAATCCCTGCACTTCCCAGCAAACACTTTGAGAAAGTGGGGATCAATGTCTAATAGTATTGGTTATTATTAGTACCCTCCTGACACATCTAGGTTTTTTTCATCTTCTTTAATACAAAAATGAGGTCACTTTGAGAATATTTTGGCAGAGAAACTTTACAAGAAATCTTGGAGGCTGAGATGTTTGGGGTTTTTAAACCAGAATAACTTTCTATCTTTTAACTGTTGAGAGTGCAGAATCCCTTCCAAAGAACACGCAGCCCTTAGCTCAGGAAATGTGGACTACAGAAAAAGGGCTTAACTGATGGCCGTGCAATTCATTGTACATTTTATATTAGTGTCTAGCTGCAGATCTATTTTCCAGGTGGACCACGTGGCCTCTTGTACATCTCCTTGAATGTGACAGTACAGTGTGTAAACCATTTGATGAAGGTTACTGTCAATAACAAAGGCGAGAGCAAAGACTAAGATATCAATCCAAATTCTTTGAGTGTTGCTCTGTAGTTCTAACCCCGATCACTTAGCATAGGTTGGGAGTTTTCAGTAACCCAGTATATTTGGAAAAAGAGGGGTGTGTGTGTAAGCAAAACAATAGGTGTCACCAGGTGTCACTATTACACGGGGATTTTTCTTTACATGTGAGCAAATGGCCAGTTTGGGGAAGATATATCACATTATCAGTTCATGCTTAAGCATTTGGTATAGAACCATCAGTGTAGGTAGAAAAGGCTCTGCAAACGCAGGAGAACTTGTTGTCTTCTCTGGGCTGATGTCATGCACATCATTTATCACTGGGAACAGGGAGAACCATGGGGCTGAGGTTCCTGCTAGGGAGAGTTTCCCCAAGTACTGTTGTAGAATCTCAGTTCTGGAATTAATATGAATATGTATAAGTAAACCAAAATGCACTGTAATATCTCCTGTAAATGCATCACTGCATCTTCTTTGCTGACAGATGGCCTGTAGAAGCCTGATCATCTACTGCTATCTAGCAGAAGATAGATGTAGTACTAAAACAAGGTGCACCACTTGTGTCTATTTGCTCTACAGTGTTGGTGTATTATACATCAAACAGTGAAAACAAGTGTAAATATTTGGAGAAGAAATGGTAGAGTGTAAGGACAATGAGGACTGGAGACTGACTTTTACTATAAAACTGCACACATGGACTTAGCTGGCCAAAGAATGCATGTACTGTGTTTGAAGCAGTGGTGTATCTTTCTCAGAGGAAACCCTGTGACTTCCCACAGAATCTTGCAGGAATCCTAACTGATGTGTGGGTAGTGAACTGAATGACTCTCAGACTCAACCCAGGCTGTAGCTTCATGATACATCCCACTCATATTGCCAAGCAGCTGGCAAAGAACCCACTTCTATCCTGCCCCAGGTGGGAAAGACACAGGCAAGCACGGAAGAGGGTTGGGACGTCCACTGAAGGAAGCAATACTGCCCAGCCACTGCATGGGACAGGCAGCAGCCTGGGCTGGTATTTGCTGCCATGGACACAGCTGGCATAGCTGCAAGTATTTGATCTGAAGTGAGGTTGTTTAGTTTGGAGAAAGCTTTACATTCAGCCTGCCTGGTGGCCATAGGGTGTTAAGGAAGTGTATCTCTCCAGACCCCAAGGACTGAGCTGCGTGGGGAGCTCTGTAGAGAAAGCACTGAAATACTCCAGGGTGCAAGTATTGGTTGCTTCAGTTTTAGTAATCCACCTCAGAATGCCATTTTCAGCAAAAGGAATTTCTGACAAATAAAACTTTCCTGTTTTCAACAGCTGCCTTTATCCAAAGCTCACTGGAGGCAATAGGAATCTTTAAGCTGACTGAATGAACTTTGCATCATTCCTGTTTTGAATATTTCTTGCTTCCTACCTAAAAGGAATAGTGTATCTTGTGATGTGCTGCATTGCAGTTTGGTCTCTGGAAGAAGCAGTGTTGGAATTGATGAATCATTCTCCTCCTTGAGATATTGCCATATAGGACTATAACTGTCATAAATAGTGTTGCAGTGACTGAACTTAAAAGTCTTGATCTGTGGAAGAATCTAATCCCTTTTGAACATTCACAGCTGCCTCTTTACCACTGACTTAACCTGATTCACTTCAAGGGGGAAGCCTCTTTCAAGATATTTTCTTTCCTTTGCTTAAGAAACACTATCCGTTCCTCTGCACACTGACATTGCTTCTTCCCCTGAAAGCTGGTGCCCTTGGACATTTGAACCTCATTAAATTTAGAAAGCCCAGTAACTTGGGTTTGTTCCCATAGTGATGTTGCAAATCTCATATTTGCATGGGATTCTTTTTAAACATTCATTATCTCTTGTGGTTGCCAACACTAAGTATAATATTGCATCCTCTTTTATTTAGAAAACAGGAATTCTGTAAGACATGGAGCTTTATAGCAATGTAAGGAAAAGGAGACAATGCAGCAAAGAAGTAAATACTCAGTGCATTTACTAGTGGGAAAGCTGCAGAAGTCAAAAAGCACAAAAACAGTTTGAGACAACAAACCTGACAGACATGATATGTACTAGTGCAAATTGAGGAAAAATTTTAGATATGTGGGAAAATGTTCTCAATCCTCTCCCCTGTCTCAGGTTGAGACATGAAACAGGGGACTTACTATGCCAGAGTAAGACTTTTAATGAGTAACAATTCCTTCTTCTGGTTCAGCAAGCACTGTCCTGGTCACGACTGCCACAGCCTGCAGGTGCTGGCTCCCACATCTCCATCTTAAGTACTTGCTCCTGGGCACTCAGAGGAGGGCCAGTTTTATTAAGCCAGTTTGAGGCCATCAAAAAAGATGATACTCCTGATAGCTCAGGACTATAATAAGGTAGTGCATTACACATTGTGTAATAAATATAGCTGGAAGCATTACAAAATGGCTGGAGAAATCTCCAACATTAATATTTGATTCAAGATCTTTTAGTTGTCTGTGGCATATTTTGATTGAGGAGGCTTGTGAGTATATTTATTTATTTTTAGATTTATGTAAATGTGCACAGTCAACATCTCTTGAGGCACCGGTATGGCATCCAGTAATATATACTGTGTAGTGCGAGCCCACTTCCATCAGAGTAAAGGGGCAACGCTGCTCGTCCCAAAAAACAAGTACTGCTAAATTCCCTGCGGGAGCCCCTGACAAAGCAGGTACCGGCTCCCAGCACGTTCCCGGGGCCGGCAGCAGAGCCGGCACAGCGTGTGGAAGGAATCTGTGTGTCCGGGTCACAGGCCCCGGGGTGCCGCGGCTTGCCGGGTTCGGTGGCCCGGCGGGCTTTGCTCGGCGCCGCGGCCGGCCCGGCAGGAGGGAGAGGCCGCTCCTGAGCTGCTCCTGCTCCGGGCTGGCCACCAGAAAGCACCTCGGGGGAAGGCAGCAGGCCCGGCGGGAGGGAAGCGGCCCCAGCGGGGGTGCAGAGCCCGGGCCGGTGTCCCCGGCTGCAGGCAGCCCGAGGGCTCTGGGCGGGCTCGGCAGGGACGCGCTCCCGGCCGGCCCGTGGCGAGCAGCTCGGAGCTGCGGGCTGGGCAGAGCTCGCTCAGGCAGGAGGGCTCATGCCTGCAGCCCCTGCTCCCTCCCGGGACTGCACAGATGTGCTGATGTACTTTTTGGATTGGGGTAGATAAATGCTCGCTGTTCCTGTTTAGTTCTAGCTCTAATGTCCTATCTGCCAAGGAAATGATGCATGATTGTCCTCTAAAAACAAGATCTGTCCTGCCAAGCACAAGTAATGCAGTTTTCTAAACAGGTTTTTCTGGTGGGACTATTGTTGTGATGAGGAGCCTTTTGTGTGGTTTGTAACGATTCAGGAAGCCAGGATATGGCGAGGCGGTGGCTGCTGTCCCAAAGCGGAGCGGCGGGGGAAAAAGGGCTGCCCGGGGCTGAGGGATGGTGTCTGGGCACTGCCACCCCGTTGGGGAGCCTGGATCCTGCCCGCCCTGGCCCGGCGTCTTCCCTCCCACATCTTCCCTTCCACAGAGCGGCCCACGAATCTGTCTGAGCCCTGGGCTTTCCCTGAGCAGCCCCACTGCCCGCAGCCGCCCCCGGGCTCCCTGCTGGCCGGGCTCCGGCAGCAGCCGGCGGTCCGAGGGTGCCCAGTGCTTGCTGTGCGGGAGGGACATCAGCACATCCCGGGGGATTACAGTGGGCAGATCCAGCCTCCTCCTGGGCACTCATTCAGGGCTGAAGCACCGCTCAGGGGTGGTTTGATTTAACCACTTTGCTCTTCTCCAAGTCGGAGCAGGTCAAACTGTCTCATGAGAGCTGGGTTTGCAGTGTTTTTGAGCAAGGTACTTTGTGCGGGTAGAAGTATGGCACTTATCAAAGTTTAAATTATTGAATGTCATCTACTATTTTTTTAAAATAGAACAATTTCTGATGAACATTTGTGATTTTTCTATTGCTTTGAAGGCATAGAGAAACATCTGTCCTTTTGCAAAATCTTTTGATTTTTTTGTTTCCTTAAGAAAAGTGGAGTGACAGATTTATTTTTTTTAAAAAGAGGTTAAAGATGAAAGAAGTTAGGACTTCAACTTTTATGTCTTTTCCAACAGCAATATTTCAATGCTCTTAAAATTATTTTGTACTTTAAACATCTCGTTTGGTTAAACAAAATGCCATTTAAACAGGTTTTCTTATGCCTCAGTTTTTCTCTCAAGTAATGTTGATTAGCAAAACAAACTTTCTTATAGGAAAAAAAAAAAAGACAAATCAGAAGGTGGCCTCCACATGCACACACTTACATATTTTCCAGAATTTTCTTCTCTATTTCACAGTATGAGTTGGGTGAAGATGAGTGCTAAAACTTCATCTGACTGTATTTGCCCTCCTTAATTTTCCTGTACTCAAACACAATCATTTTACCACTTTCATTTCCATTTCTTTTAAAGAAATGTGAGGTCAGACGGGGGGGTTCTCACTCCATCTCATTCACATGTTGGAAAGAAAAGTAAAGTGGAAACATCCAACAGAAAATCTGATTTTCCAGAAATATTTCAGGAGAGAAGCCCCGCCTGTCCCACCAGGACAGTAGTACTCCTCACCTTGAGATGTCCCCATTGTCCAGTGCCATCGACATTCCACCTGTGGAAGGTGTGTCTCTCTCTGCCTCTCCCCTTTCTCCTGGCTTCCCTAAATAAGCAATAAACACAGTTTTAGACCCGTCACTGTTCTCCACTGGTTGGCAACTTCCAGCTTTCTCAGGATTGCTCTTGTCTAATTGTTCTGGTAAGTAATTCAGCTGCAGCCTGCGAGACGACAGCGATTGCTCGTGGCTGACGGGCTGCTTTGTGCTCATGTCACAACGTCTTCGGAAAATTGTTAGCTCGCGCTGTGGTAATTCAATTCTGATGAATACCCTGTAACTTAATTTACTCTGTGGCAAAACACAATTGTATAAACAAATTGGTTCTGTCCACACCCATGGTACCTTCACAGGGCATCATTTTAATATTAACCACTTTGAGCTGTGAGGGATTATATTGTAGACCCTGAAGCAGGAATGTGTCTGGAAGCACAGGGCAGATGGTTTTAGTTTCACATTACAGCTTTTACAGAGGTCATTTCCTGAATGTGAGAATAACAGACCAAAATAAAAGACATTGCCATAATGTATCAAAAAAGGTGAGTTGTGACAGCAGCTGGGAGACCCTGGCAGGACCCGGGACCCTGCTGCATGGGATCTGCACTCAGTCAAACACAGCAACAGTCTGTGTTCCAAGGAGTGCAGAGCACAAATACTATGGAAATAAGTTTTAGTTTGGCAATTATGTTAAAAATTTGTGATGTATTGACCATCATTAGCACAGGAGATATTTCAAAGTTGTTGAAGAAAATGAAAAGCTCCTTTCCTGCCAGCAGGAGCAGCCTCCAGCCTGTTGTGCAGCTCAGGCTGTGTCTGCACCATGAGCCCAGGGCCCCGGAACACCTCCCAGTGAGGAAAATAGCTGGCCTTAAACTGTTGCTGGAATCTGAAATATGATTAGTTGCCCTAAAACCTGGATAACTTCCTTAATTAAGTTTGATGCAGGCCTACCTATGGTCATTGACCTAGGGGTTGCATTGCTGAGAGGAACACCGTTCTAGTTTTTGCATAAAAGAATATTGAAGGCAAAATCAATAAGAGATTTGCTGTATTATGTTTGCTTTAAATTATGGAAGTGTTGTATGCAAATATTATCAAAATTGTCATATCTGAGCCTAATAAAAAAGCAAAGGCAACATCAGGGACGTTAACAACAGCGAGGCAGTCCTGGCCTCTATTTCCTTCACAGCCATCCTGACAATTTGACTTCCACTTACCTGGGAAAAAGGGTGATGGAAGATGTTTTAAAAGAGATTAAAGAAACTGACACCCTTTGTGCTGTGACAAAAATGGAGTGTGAAGCTGGCCAGACTCACTCTTTACAAAATGCTGGTAACTCTATTGATCAGAGTGGGATCATATCGGGGGTCAGATCAGCCCAGTGTTATTTCCAGAAATGCCTTTATCACCACCAGTTCCCATCCCATGTTCACCAAATGTCCAGTTTGAACCCACAGATGTTTCCAGGCACTCTCAAGGCAAACATGTGGCACCAGCTCCTTGCAGGTTTTCCTGTAATGGCTCAAGATGGTCTAAAGAAGGTGTTTAGCATGTGCTTCCCATGTGCCCCCTCTTGGACACACAGAGGGGTCCAGTAAGTCTGTAGGTACTCCCGATGGCCCAGGTGCTGGCACTGAGGGCTAGGTGCTATTTTAAAACTTCACTAGCATTAATGTTGTATCTTCTGACCCTTAGATGTGTCTAAAAGTCTAGTTCTCCCTTCTCACCAAATCTCTCTGCACACCGAGCTGCATCGTGTTCGGCCCCTTCGTGACTGGAGGCGAGCAGGGGGTGCTGGGCACACGGTGGCAGGAGGGGCTGTGTTCCCAGCACAGCTCCTGCTCAGCAGGTACCAGGGCCAGCCCTCCAGGGAATGCAGTCAGGCTCGTTGACATCCTGTGTGTAGGTTTCAGCAAGTGGAAAAGACTAATATAGGTGCAAATAAATATCTGAGAAATTTACTTTTAGAACTCCGTTGCGACCTTGTCTTGGGCCCATCACAAAGGATGTTCATTGTTTGTGGTGTCTGCCTATGGATCTCCTTTTTGAATCTGTGGAGCTGTTATTAAAGGAGAAAGCTGGAAACTTGAAAACTGCTGGTCCCAACCACTTAATGGGTGTGGATTTATCTAAGGATGCTTTGCCCAGCATCCATGAGAAGAGCGCGTCACTAGTTCTTCCCGGTGCAATGACCTGATGTTGTTTCTGCTCTCTGATTGTAGCAAGCTTTGCTTTTTGACAAGGAGCTTTGGTCAATGCTATCTTGGAAAAATTCAGGTTTCCCTAACACTTCTGTGAATATTTGTGCCTAATGGAGAACATGATCATACAGACAATAGCAATTTGCCTCTAAATTCCTTATTCACAGGCAGCTTCAAAACTTCTTTTCTGTCTCAAAGTAGTTTTGCAGGTCTGAGGGAGATTTTTAGCCATAGACTGCACTGGCCTTCAAGAACTAGAATTGTTCCATGGTGTCATGGACTATAAACTCTTGCCTTGCACTCCAAGCACTCTGTATGGATCTGTCATTTACCAGCACGTGCTTGAATGCTGCCCTGAGCAGCACTGGATGCAATAATGTCCTCAAAGGCTTTGCTGGCTCGGGCCTTGCTGTAAGACCTTAAGCATGTCCCTAAATATTTGCAGTATTGGGACTACAATAATTGTTCCATTTTACAAAGATTAGAACAAAATGGAATAAAAATGTTTCCCCTTAATGTAGAGCAGACATCTTTCAACCACCATTTTGGAGCTTGATTTTTGAATTTTGTTGTTGGTTGTGGGATTTACTCAACCCTTCTCTGATCTGCTGTGAAATGTTATTTCCACCAAAGGTGGTCTCTGTATTAAGATGCAAGCTGCTTGAACAGTAGATTAACCATTGTGATTAATGATGATAATGGATGAATGCTTTTGTCACGAACAAAACTGCATGACCGCATATAAGCCTTAAAAACAGAATTTTAAAAATAGCATTATTTAATCTGTTTCAAGAAGATTGTAAATGCCTTGAGATATTGATCCAGCCTGTGAGGCTGCTTATAAGGATGCTCTCTGCCTGCTGTAGTGTGCTTAGGTACAATCTAATAAGAGCTCATTGAATAATAAACAATGGTAGCCACCCAATCCTAAAAATTCAGATTGACGGAATTCCCTCCCCAGTGAAGAGAAAAAAGCTGCCCATAAACCCATTACTGTCCACTCACCCATAAGCCAATAGAAGATCTTGGATTATTGGAACTCTTAGCTTTAAGAGAAATTGCTTTCCTAAATTTGACCTCCCACACTAAATATAAAATATGGACCATCTGTAATGAAGGGATTGCAGCCCAAATAGCTATCATCTCTCGGTGGCAAAGGTTAGAAGGTTGATGCACATTGGTTCCATGGGGATGGGGATGTTGGTGACCTTTTGGCATGAAAATGGTCACTTGGAGCTGTAATGTGAGAGAAAGGGGTCAGGTATTAGCCACTAAAGACTCTCTGATGCTGTGTCCTTGTTAAGCTTTTACAGAAAAAGCCATGGAGGCATTATGGGAAACAGCATCAAATCCCATCTACCAGATCTGAATATGATACAGAGGAGAAGTGAAACTGGATATGTGCTCCATTTAGGTAACATTTCTTCACTATTTAAAAGGACAAATGTCATTTGAGCTTATATAGAGCATTCATTTCAAAGAATCAGCAGGTAAAAACAATAATCTTTTTGCCACTCCTGGACTCAACTTTGTATTTGGCTGCTCCTGATGGGCCAAGTGTCTTAGTCCCAAGATGCATTCCCTTACCTTGTTTGCTTAAGGAATCAAATATTGCAGAAAGCAAAACAAAAATACAGCATGCGGTTAAATGAAATTGCTGCTGTCCATACCCTGTGTTTTAGTGTAATTCCTGTAAATGGTTGTGAGGGGCTATAGAGGGAAACACAGCGAACACAATGTTCCTTTTTGATCAGCAGCTTTTAACAAAGGAAGGATGTTGAACATCTGAAAGTAGGGAGTGCGGAGTTCACTGCAGGTCACCATTAAGGACAAGAACAAGGTAATGTAAGAGGCTGTGTGATTCCAGGTTGACAGGAGGATTTTAAAAGATCAAAAGTGTTTTATATATATGTTTTAGAGGACCAGAAGTGCTTTCAGTCAACAGATGAAAATGCTAATGTTTAGAAATGATGAAAGCAAGACAAATGTGGTGGTGAATTCCAACTGAGTCATCAAAACAAGTATTCTTAGTCTGTGGTTTTTAAAAGATTATTGCAAATTGTCCATCAGTGCGGGTGTGGTAAAAATGGCTATTCTGCTGCTATATGAACAGCTCCCTGCATTTGTTATTTTGGGATGGCAGAGCTGACAGTGAGTTGTGACTTGCAGTATTGCTCCTTTTAGATCTAGATGTATTTGAATAAGTCTGTTAATTATTTAAACTTTACATTGTGCTCTCTTCCTGTCAGTAACAGCAATAGAAATGTTTTTACTGTATAATTAAGGAGCTGGAGAGAAAAGAAAGAAACAATTAATAGCTGTTTCTGATAGAACCTTCATCAGTTTAGTGTGAAAAAGAAAAATGATGGAGTAATATTGCCACCAGCAATCCCTCAGTCAGGTGACTTTTTTGCTGGATCAATTCTGGTTGCTAAGCAACAAGCAAAAAGGCACGGTTATGTTTTGGTAAATCCTTTATTTTTGAATATTCTGAGCTGGAGTTTCAGATACTTTATCTCTTACTAATGCTCTTCATTCAAGACTCAGGGTATCTTCTGAGCCATAAAAGCCCATCTTTTCTTATTTAAAAGGGGTGATGTTATTTAGTTTTCAGAAAAACTTTTGTGGCTAATACACCTGAAAATGCAAAACTGAACCAGTGATTAGAGAATTTGTTAAAGAAAACCACAGAAAAATCATTACAACAACTTTGACATTTTTGGTTAATGATATCTACATTAATGAGTTAATTGCCAATGCATCACATTTTATGCCACTATCAAATATTAATGTTATCAATGTTATAATAATAGCATCTATTGATATAATTGAAGCTTGCTTTCCAATAGGTGTCACCATGAATAATACCATTGCAATATTAAAATCAATAATAAGAATATTAGGAGGGCATTATAAAATGTCAATACAATGAAAACCACTTAAATGAATGCTTGATATAAAACAAACTGACTAAATATACTAAACTATAATTTAAAAGAATAAATTCACAACCCTGCGTATAACAGTTTGGATATTGCAACTCTACCATTCTTAAAAGCAGCAGACTGAAACTAATAATCAAAAAAAATTATGAAGAGAAGAAATCATTGTGCATTCAGTGAGAAAATATTCTGAGTATATGATATGTCTGAGGAAAGTATAAATATTGTAACAGGTTTGATGTTACGTTTAAGATAAAGCCTTTGTGTTGCAAGTGTCCAAAATCTGCTTGCAAATATTAGTGCCTGTTTTCCTTTGAGGTCAGCTCTAGCCAGACACGCAGCTGAGGCTTGGCAGGATATGTGCACTGTGTATGAAGAAATCAACTGCTCAGCCCTGGAAGAGGACTGGAAAGACAAAATTCCAATTTTCCAACATGAAACATCTTGTCAATCTGTGGCCGTTGCTTTTCCATTTCAATGGTGGCAAACTGGCCCAAAGCTGAGGGTCTGAGGGTAATTCTCTGTGCCTTTCAGCACCTGAAAATGATGCAAAAAAAGAAAGGTCACAAGTAGGCTTTGAAAATGTAGCACCTGAATATAGTCAGTTCTGTTTATGCGGAATAACAAGCAGAACAAATATTTTGGAAAAAAAAAATGCACAATTAAGGTGCTTAATTTCCATCCAGTGGACTGAGTGAAACGCTCTCAGAGTCTGGGTTGCTTTTGGCACCCCTAAGAGCGAGGTGGGCGCTGGCAGCTGCCTGGTGTGGGAGCATTTGTCCCTCTGCTGCAGCTTTTCTGTGTCACACCCCGAAGCAGGGAGGAGGATTGCCTCTCCTCCAGCTGTGTAGCTGCACTGGGGAGAGAAGGGCTGGGGAAAACAACCTCCAGGATGGCCCATCTTGAGACAACTGATCCTCAAAGACATGCCTTGCCCCGGGAAGTGATAATTTAGTGCAGAAAAGCAATTTCATATGTATTTTTGTCCCACGTGTTATGCTGAGCTGGGCGAAAGGCAGCAGGGTGTGCAGCCAGGGCCAAGCCCCTCTTCCCACAGCCTGAGCTGGGCAGAGCCCACAGTGGCTCTTCCAGGGCACTGCTGTAGCAAAATTTAAAATTAAACTGAGGGGGAGAAAGGTGCTTCAGAGAAACATCCAAGTTATCAGCTCTGGCTGAGTTGCCATTTTTGGCTGCCCATGGTAATGATCTCCATTCCCCACCTCGCAGGGTTTGCTGCTGGAGATGCAATGCATTTGAAAGTTTACCTGGGAACTCCATAAATCAGAATTGTTAATCTGAAGGCTTTTTATTACCAGTGCTGTCTTCAGCTACATCTGCCAAAAAAGTTTTAAGACAGCTCAGACTTATTTGCCCAAAAACATTTGACATTTACTTCATTACTCGGTGGACTGCATTCCCTTTAAATAAATTTTCCAGTGATCTGGACTTTCACCATGAAAATCTGTACAGTGAACTCCTAGTTTATTATGCCTACTTGAAAAGGGTAATTTAATAAGGCATCAGTACAAATACTTAATTGTGCAATGGCTATTGACAATGCCTTTAAACAGTTGCATATTTGCCAGATTTAGCTAATGGAAGTAGAATTGCCACTTAATGTCTCAGTTTGCACTGGCTGAAAATAAATTATATCTGACAGTCCTTTGGCTTTTAAAGGACATATTTGGATATTTACAGTCAGATTGCTCTTTTGTTGCATTTATGTTTCTTGTGTGAAAAAGTATGAAGTAATTTAGCTGGAGATACTTATTTACACATACAGTGTTTGTAATAGCTTCGCTGATGTTTCACAGACTTGAGATATTGATATCAGGGAGAGTTGATGGAAAAATAACTTGATAAAATCTATTTTTCAAAAATGTGTGGATTTGTCAAAGGTGAAAGTTGCTGCAACAGGCTACCTCTAATGACATTTCCATTTATAAGAAGTTTTGAAAAATAAATTACTAGTCGTTCATACAGAATTTTGCATCATTTTCTACAAATTGGGTTTTGTTATGTTTCCTTTTGAAATTTAATTTATAACAAAATTAACTCAAAGAAAAATTCTGTAAGCAAAATGGTGGCATTTTGAACATATGAAAAAATATTCTGTTGGCATAAGGTGAACTTTTTCTTAGGTTTTTGGTTCAAAAAAACGTTTACAGTGTTTCATTTTGATTTAGGATGCAAATGAGGTCTGCAATACTGAAAATGGGGAAAAAATTCATGTTGAGTTCTAGTGCAGATGCCTTTAGCTCATTTTGTATTCTCTGTTAGAAATATAATTACTTATCTCTGCACTTCCCCTTTCCGCATACCTCATTTAAGAAGCAAAAATTTTTTTTTAATGAAGCAACTTATCATCACATTAAGAGGCTCAGGAGCAACTGAATTACAAGTATTGTAATACTGCACTTTTTTCAATTGTAATGAATGTACTGTCAAGTGTGAATCTACTTTATTCTGATGAAACAATTTTTTTGCATTTGTTTTCTGCAAATATTAAGGTTTGTCTGTAGATTGATATGTAACAAAGCTTCTATTTTGAATTTCTGTATTGTTAACACATAGCAAGAAAACACAGAAACACCTGAGGGGTGGCTACTGACTTGTGAATGACTTGAAATCAGCCCTTGAATTCTACATTTTCCAGAATCCAGGGAAATTCAGCCCGACTTTGTTGTCTAGACCAATTGCACCACACAACAACAATCTGTACTGGTAAATACCCGTATTTTTGGTCCTAAATACTTAGTCAGAGACTTATGAACAGTCATAAACACAGGAATTCATTGCACACAGCTTTCTCCCCTGAAAAACTGCAGCAGGCTGCCAATTCTGAACCTGGAGAATGGCTGAGGGTAAATGATGGCAGAAGTTCTGTCAAGTGTGCAGAGCTGGAGCCATTATGTGCTTTTAAGGGAATAATAAAACTTCAAATTAAACATGGGAATTTTATGAATAGTCAGTGTATGGAATGTATCCTAATGCTGTAGTGATATGTTTGAGTAACTCAGTGACAGATACTTATAGTAACTGCAGGTCCATTGGCTCTGCAAATATTACTTTTAGACAAAACAGAAGGATTTAGATTAAAATAAATGTATTAATCAGATGAGGATTAACCTATGAGGTTGATGCTGTGTGCTTTGTACCATCCAGTCTTGTTCACTGGGGTTATGTTTTTCAGTTCAGCGATAAATTTGGTTCCCTGTTACAAGTCTGCTCTGTCTAGAACCTCAGGCAGTTGTTATTGAGGCATTGAAGGGTGAGGGGGGTTTTGCCTGTGCTTTTGCTGGGTTAATTGTGCTCTTGCATATGCTCTGATGGAAATAACCATCGGTATAGAGAAATAGTAGCAGGAAGATTAATACCTGGATTCCCAGCTTTCAAAGCTTCTTTTGTGGCATAGAGAGGAACTGCCTTTCCATTTCATAAGAGGATTTCCTTTTGTACCTCCTTTTGCTTGGGCAGCAACATTCAAGCTCTGTGAATTCAGCCAGATCACTTCTCTTTTGATTCTAAAAAGGGGTTAAGAATTGCTGTACTTTCCCTCCCTTAGCGCTGTTTTTCCTAACTGATTTTATTTCTGACTTCTTCAGAATACCTGGTTGGTTGCATGTCAGTTGACTTCTCCCTGAGAAGAGCTTTCTATTTCTGGGCACTTCTGTGGGCCCACACTCCAGTGTACTGTCTCTTTCTGCACACCTCATCATGAGCACAGAGAGAGAATTCATTGCCTTTTGTGATTGGTCTGTACTGCACCATTCCTTAACTCCATGTGTTCTTGAAATGCAGGCTCTATGTGCTGATAAGGAATTATGTTTAGTTTAGAAAATAGCAATTTTTTTCCCTGAAAAAGATCACTGCCTACAGTGCTATAGTGAGTCATGCACTCGTGTATGGAGAGGGGCAGAACGCCAAATGATAGTACCAAGTTATGAAAACAGGATAAGGGAGGCAGAAACAGAGAAACTAGATCACGACCCTGGGGTCCAGCAGGATTTCTCTCTCTGTCCTCAGTGGCATAAGGGCAGCTCAGCCCCAGTGATGCAATGGCACAAACTGCCACCTAAGCTACAGGGTCTCGTATTTGCAGTTTGCTCTCAGCTGATTTAGATTTGCCAAAGTTCATTATTTCAACATTAAGCAGCACTGGAAAATTCCACTCACTGCTGGACAGAGAATTGCAGCCAGAAATAGTGAAAAAAAAGCCACTGCCTGTAGATTGTGCATGAAGAAGTGCCCATAGGATCTCCTATGCAGAACATGTATTTGTGTGTGTGTGTGCATCCACTCTTCGGTGTTTTGTCAGCAGTGAAGCAGGCCCTCCAGACTCTCAGGCGTGTCCCTGCTTCTGTTGCATAGCTGCTGCCAGATCATTGGGAAAGTTCTTCTGTTGAGATATGGGGCACACGAGCTCTGTAAGGGAAAACTGTTTCATGCTTCTGCAGAGAACAAATCTGTAACCAAACTTTCATTCAAAAGCCTGTAAATGTCCACAGGGAAGATAACAATTTTCTCCTCTTGCCACTGTTTTGTTAGAAAAAAAAAACCTAATAATAGAGGGAAAAAAAAAAAACTTACAACAAGGAGTAATAAAAAGGTAATCCATAGTCTGGGGCCTTGTGTAAATGCAGTAAACATGAAGAATTTATTAAGTTTTTCTTATTCCAGGTGGAGATGGTTAAAGGCAGGCTTACTTCTCCTGAACTGTTCAAAATTAACTTTCTTGGAGTACAAAGTTTCCCTAAATGTCTTAGAATCAACCTCAAGCTGGATGGTCTGAAAAAGGGATAGCTGAAGCCATACAAGCACAGTGAAAATTAGCAGAAGGTCGGTGTGGGGGGAAGCTCTGTCCCTGGCAGGCACCGGGAAGGGCAAGCTGGTGCCCTCCCAGAGGGACTGACCTCCGCAAAGATGGGAAGCCACAGGCGGGAAAACCAAACCAAATCTCCAACGTAGTCCTCAGAAAGAGAAAAAGGATCTGCGGGGAGGATGCAGCCAGGGGCACAGAGGCGCTGGAGCAGCAGTGCCCTGGGCTGGGTTCAGTTCAGGCATTTTCTGCCTCTTCGCTGCCACTGCTTTGCCACCGCGTGAGTCGTGAGTCAGGTCCAGTCCCCCCCCTCAGCGTGCTGTCCCTACCTCACCCACACCTCACAACACCCTCCCAAACAAAACAGGGACAGGTAACCTCAGCTGGGTGCGGGGACTTGGCTGGGTTGTGCATTCTACACCTCATCCCTACTGCCGCTGCTCTCTGTTAGGATTCCTGGCTGCTTGGGACAGGCTTTGTAGTTTGTTTTTACAGGCTGTAAAAACAGGGTCTAATTTTAGGGTTTCCACATAATGGCTATCATTATGCACTCCACTGTAAGTCCAGTTCCTCATAATTAATTAAAACTACTCAGGTAGGAAGGTCAAGGCAAAAAACTCTTCCTGTTGGTTTGAAGCACTTTTTCCATTTGCTTATTAATATTCTAACTGATGTGGAATTATTGTGGCCGAGACCTCTTTCTATCTGGCATTTTAGAACACAGCAATTTCACAAGGAAAGGACCTGATTCTGAAAATTATAAGAATTTGTGCAGTCTCAGCTAATCAATGTCTTCCTATGGAAGACCCCTAGCCTGACCATGCAAATGCATGTCCTTCTCTCTTCCCATCATGTTCAGTGAAACCTGTTAATCTGATTCTTGCTACTAATAAAATTTCTGTTATGTTGTCCATTATAGCTGAGATAAACCCTAATCTTTTTGGAAACCTTATGTTTTATTGAGGAAGTCAGAAGAAAAACATTTGAAAGCTCGCATCTTTCTAAGCCATCAAAAACCTGAAAAACTGTGGTTGGTTGTTTCACAACATAACATGAGTCTGTTTATAACTGAGATATAAATAATTTTCATTTTCACACTATCAAATTTTGTACTTAATGAGACTTCTAGATGTAAGAACCCCTCAACTACAGGTCAGTCGCCATAACCAGTATTTTTTTCTGCAAGCAAAGTTAAGATCTTTCTCAAATGTCATAATGTTTTTAAGGCAAACTGCTAAGGTGTTATCAGGTGTGCTAAGAAAAGCTACACGGAATATCAATATGTAACACCAGGGTGAATCGTCTTTCTTTTGAAATCCTCCACAAAGTCTTATAGGTGCATACTCTGCTCATGACTCATTGTTAAGAGTCTAAACCACAGGAAGGCTTCCCAGCCTCGAATGAGACTGTATCTCAGATATGAACAAAGGAAAATGGCTGCTTTGGATTGCACGCACCTGATTCCACAGCAAAATACCTGGGCCTACCCCTATATATTACCTATTTAATTACTTTCATTATTGATAGTATTGCGTGTGCTAAGAGATCTCGCTGAGTTCACAGGTTACCCTGGTAACAAAAATGAGTGTGCACATCTTTCTGCATCTGACAAAGTTGAGTTTGTTGCTCAGCCTCGGAACACACCCCTCTTGTAGCACAGACAATGGTTACATGTGTGAATGAGGTTAAGGTGATCAGCATCAAACCTGAAAGATTACATCCCTAAATGCCACTTCACGGTAGCTGGGAAATTTGTAAATATTTAATCAGTTCTGAAATTAACAGAAAAAACCAGAGAGAAATTGCGCGGTGACTCTGGGGTCTGCAGAGCCTGGCTGCTCGGCAGGGTGGCACGGCACATGCAGCCTGCCTGCTCCAAGACCCAGCTCTGGCACACAGCAGCCAGCTCCTCCCCAGCCCAGCTCTGGTGCTCGCCTGTGTGGTGAAGTTGTCTGCAGCCACACAAGCACAGCTCAGTAAAATCAATGGAAGCATTTCCATGAGGCTCAGTAGGTTTCGAATTGCATTTGCTTCTGCACCATAAATGACAGCTGTAACAGTGTGGTGTGGGTCTGTCAGCGCGCGTTTCACCCTGGCACCAGGATGCGGTAGAAAGAGGTCGGTATCACGGAATTATACAAGAATGTAGTTACTGTACATAAAATAGAGTCCTAAGTTCACCCTACACCTGGTGTGCTGCAGAGGAGATGCTGATCACTTAGTGGATTCCCCTGTTCTTCACACAAATTTCGTGGCAGAATTCAGTTCCTAGTTACAGACAGATTGCTGAAAAGGGAATTGCTACTCAAAGCCAAATTCTGACCTCACTTGCCGGATTGTAAATGCAGAGTGAACTCTCTGGTGAAGTCATCTGTGTTTGGAACAGCATAAACGAGAGAGAATTAGGAACTATATTATAAAAATTCAACACTTGGGGTTCTTTGTGAGATAATGCATCAGGGCATTAAAACATGAGTGGATACATTCATATTTTATCCTAAGAAAAGTCTACTTTTGATCTACTTTAAGATTATTTGTGGTGTTATGTCTTCATTGTAGATTCTAGCATTGATGATAATAGCATTAACGCTGCAGCCCCTTCTGATGTGGTGTCAGTTACGCTCTTCACTTTCATGGAGCAACACTTTGAAATTTCAAAATACTTGAAGATACTGTAACAGCCAGTGCTGCCAATATAGCATGGAACTGCTACTTCACAATTCAAGTAGTCAGCTATTGACTCGTGGCAATCTATATCTGCATTAAAATGGTGAGTTTTGGATTAATGTGGAGCTGAAAGCCCAACTGAGGCTCTTTGCTGCCAGCCTGTCTCTGTAATTGCAGCATGGATTTCACCAACCACAAAGGGCAAAATGAATGTGATCATCCCCAGCAGTCGATAGCACATTGATTTTTTTCACTCTACGATTCACACAAATATTGAAGCTCATTTTTTAAGCAAGGAGGATTATTAATCTACATTTCTTTAAAAATAAGTCCATTTTGAAGCATGGTACCTTGCAGGGCTTATTTAATGTGCAATATGCAAATCGGATAAGCAAAACATTATTTTCTTTCTTTCTAATCAAAAAGTGGCATTCTCAGCAGGCCGTGAAACCTCATCCTCACTATTGTGCTGTCATGTGTCGTATTGTTTGGTTAAGAGATTAAAGAAGGAAATGTTGGTGGGCCTCATTCTGGTCAATGGTTGGCGTTTTCTTAGTTTGGTTTCATTTTCACTAACCCCGAGGTTGTAAACAGACTGTGTACAACATCACCTGTGGTTCCTAAGATGAAACAATGATTCAAGGCCATTTCTTCCCTAAATGGATGCAGTTAATCTGTGGTATAACAAATATACTTTAAGTCAGGGAAAAAAGAATGTTCCTGACAAGTAGCAGTAGTGTTTCTGAGAACTGCAATGTTTCTCTTTGCCATTGGCATCACCTCTTTCTGGAATTATGTCTTCAGCTGTGTGATTGTGAGAAGGCTTCAGTACTGAGGACTAGACTTACTTCTCTACCCTCTGTGTGTACGCAAATGGACAGTGGTTATTAAAATGTTCCAGCTGTGAAATGGGCCGCTGACCTGCACGAACAGCAGCATGTATTCAGTCAGTCCTTGACCAGCTGCAGTCCCTTGCATGCGGATGTAATATGAGCCATGTACTGGCTGCAGGTTGACTTGTTCGACTGTAGACTTCCCTGGTTCCAATTTTACCTTCCTAATTCTGCAGGTCAGAATGCAGCAACTTTCTCCAAGTATGCATTTCTACATCACTTGAGTCAGCTGCTGGGCCACCTCTGTGCTGGATTTGGTCTATTTGTTGAAACTTTTCTCAAGGGAAGGGAAACTCATGATAAGAAACATTCCAGGAGTGGCTTTAATGAAAAAGTAGCAAACGAGCACAAATTAGATTACCTTTATAAATGTCTAAGGTCAGTCAGGGCTCTCCTGTTCCTTCCTTCATCCCAAGGCAATATTAATGAATGCAAAACTCTTCTTTGCCGAGGGGCAGCCTTGAATATCAAGTCTTCCTTGGGATGGATTTAATTCAAACCCCTGGTAAACCTTGAAACAAATGTAGGGTGATAAAATACAATGTTAAAAAAAAAAAAAAAAAGATAGAGAGAGACATACTATTTACCATTTGCTTTGGTCTTTTCAGAGGCACTGAATCACAGACTCCCAGAAACAAGCCCTTATTCAAGGCAGGACTTCTTATTTCCCTCCATGTTCCCAGCTAAGCTGATGTAGAACCTTTCATGAGTCAGAAATGCTCTTTTAGGTAAACGTGGCTGAATAAGATGCATTTGAAGCTGATCAGGCTCCTCAATGTCATAAACTCTGGTTGTAACTGTTTGTCCCAGTAAATCCTCAAAGTAGAGCAGTTGCTCTGTGTCATTAGCTGTGCGTTGGCTTTCCTCAGGGTGTTTAGGTACTTTCTCTGCAGCTTTTATTGCACTTAGCAGTACAATAACATCTCAAAATGCCCTACCTTCAATTCCAGAGAGCGGTCAAATGATCAAACATTAGTCACACAAAAAGATAATTCCCTGAAATAAAATACCTTTCGTACTATGTATGATCCTAAGAAGCTCACACTTCAATTTCCTTTCCTTCCCTAAATGTAAGAATAGCCTCAAATATGAAACATTTCAGGCATGAACTGTGCTTGCTGCTTTTAGTGTGCAGAATAACGGGACTGGAGTTCTCAGCTCAAAGCCTTGTAACAAACCCTGCTGCTGCAAGTGCAGTTCCAGACTGAGTAGGTGGTGACTGGTTGAGTTGTTCTGAGAATCTTCTGTTCTTTCTTTCATGATAGTCACCTGCCACAGAGGATGAATTGTGATGAAAGATAGCAAGTCATGCAGAGCCTTCCGGGTATGATAAATAATGTAGTATAGCAGGTGTATATAAAACAATCTCTTAACTGATTATATTCTGCAGTGACTACTTGATTACACTGTGAAATCCCTTGGCTGGACTTTATCCACTATTCTGGACATTTGGAAGTAGGAGGAAATTTTCCAGAGGTACTCAAGCAGAGGTATTGTGGCCTTCCCCAAAGGCTCTCTTCTATCTACTATTTATACCCTTTTATCTCCAGCTGTTTTTTATCTAACTTCCTGCTGTCCTGCACACATCCTCCTGCTTCCACTCTAAGTGGGGATTTCAGGTGACATGAAATCACTGCAGAGGACTGACTCTGACTGACCAACAGAAAAAAATGGCCTAAGGGCATAATTTGGGAAGGCATGGAATTAAAATAATGTGTCTGCAACATTACAAAACAGCTCACATACGGTTTTTTGTCTATTCATAAAGTGAATAGCAGAGTTCCCCAGCATGCAGGAGCCCTTGCGTGGCCAGGGTCCTTCTGAGCAGTGGGGTCAGCTTTTGCAAGGTCTGCCTGTGATACTGATGACAAGGTTGAGAATAACTTCATGTGTTTCCAGAACCATTTCTGCTGCATGGCTTTGTAACTGCTGATCAGTGACCTTCGCTTTTGCCCTTTTATCAGTTCTTTGATGATGGACAGACTTATCACAGGGAAGGAGAGATATCTTTAAGGGGAAACGTTATTCTTATTTCCAGCAGATTTTACCTATAAGATCATGGACATAATACACATTTAAAACAGTAAGTTCTCACAAAGGAGGGTCACGCCCCACTGGCTATTAAAGAGCACTTGCCTATGTTGTCAGGAATGTTTTAGTCCCTTGACTAATGAGCTAGTAGTTGTGAAAGAGATACAAATTCATTATATTAGAATGTACTTTCCAAATGTAATTCAAACTGAAATAACTTTATCTGTTTGCTTTTCTGTTGTTCCAGGGTATTTGCAGTCACTGTCGTGCTGGGTTTGGTTTTGCCTTCTGGTTTTGTTTCCATCTGAGTCTCTGCATACTTGAATGTAATAGTAAAGCTTTTAAGAAAGACAGGATGGTCTTGGGGTTAGAGCATAGTAATAGGATTCTGGAGACCTCAGGTCTCAGTGTGATGCTGCCACAGCCTTCTTCTGTGATCTTAGGCAGATTACTTAGTCTTTGACTGATTCTCCTCCTCTGTAAAAGGCACATTAGGATATTAAGCTCTTGGAGAGTCGTGTATCAAAAATATATATTAAAAAACAGTACAAAGAAATGTATTTTGTAAGGGCAAAAAATTAACACCCCACTATGCTGACACCATGAGGAGAAGGCTGTTGAATTCTTTTCCAGAGCAGTGCTGCACCATAAGCTCTCAATTAAAACTGTATGGGAGCAAAGAATACCTGCATTTTGCAGTGCTGGATAGCTAATGAGCTGTGCAGAAAAAACAGCCCAACAACAGTTACAGAAGTGTGCTCTGTGCAGTTTAGCTCATTTGCTCTTAGACATATCTGCTCTGTTTTAACTAAGCTCTGAGAAGGCTGTCATCAGTTACCACACCGAGATCATCACTGTGCAGCTTAATATAAGCTTATATAAAATATAAGCTTAATATGAACAAGGTCCAAAGACTTTCGTGTACAGAGCATCATGGAAAGCACCTCCCCATTCCTTTGCAAGTGAATAAATATGTTTTCTTCATGGTTAGAGACTCTTCTTTACTTAGTTATTGATTAGCTGAGTCAAGCAAACTTGTTAACCTTACCTAATGCATTTTCACCCTTCATTTGCTGCAGCCATAGTTTAAAATTTGTACTTAAGTGAAAGGACTCTTCCTTTCTCCACCAGTGACCCCACAGGGTGCAGCTCTGGGTGGCCCCAGCTCTCTTTAAAACTACCTTGGATATTTCTGTGGGGACAGGAGTGTCAGAAGAAGAGGATGGATTCTCCTTTTCTAAAAGAGCAGAGAAGTCAGGACTCGTTACTGTGACACTGCCTATAGCCAGAAAGATGGTCCCAGCTTTTACCATTGCTGAGTGCTCCTGTGTACCCCTCGACAGGGCCAAGATTTCCCCCCAGCCCACAGAGAGAGATGTGAGGCCTGACCTCAACCCACTGCAAAATGGGCATCTGATTGATGCCATCGTTTGACAGGCCCAGAAGCAGCAGGGGAGTGCCCACCCTTGGTTACTGAGGAGGCTGTGTGGGGAGGCAGAGGGAGCTGCACTGCTGACTTGCTACTCCACATAGAGAACTGGCTAAGCTGAGTAAGGCTTGAGAGGAATGTAAAAGGTACCCAGACAGCAACACAGAAGGTGTCATTCCTAAAGTGTGCAGGAATAAAAGACAAATGGTAATAGGTCATTCTGGAATCAGAATCATAATGACAGAAAGAGAGCTGGGAATGAAAGAAAGGGCAGGTAAATGTCAACAGTTAGGGAGCAGAGATCATGAACTCTCTCAGATGGAAGAAAGTGCTCAGAATATTCAGCTAAAGCGAGTTCGATTGTAAAATAAACTTCTTATCCTCAGTCTGACTGCCTGAATAGCAATGTTTTCCAAGGTATTGTGACAGACGGATGAAGGAAAGGGAAAACCCATCAGAGATGAGGGATCCAGCCAACCTGTGGAGTGATACACAGAGACAGGTACTCCTCTAAGATGCTGACGGCAGAATATGTTGTGTCTCCTGAAAGGGAGGCGATGATCCTTCTCACACCAAAATACACGCTAGCAGAAAGGGAAAGAATATAAAGTAAGAGGGAAAAGTAAACAGGTACGGAAAATGAAATGTAAAGCACATGGATGGAAAGAAGGGATTGTCCTTCCGTTATGGTGAAACAACTTCCCTGCTTTGGAAGTTTACAGAGATGAACAAATGTCCATCGGCTGTGAATCCCAGCTAGAACATGTGTCTTGTGCAATATTGATGGAGGACAGCTGCCCACAGGAAGCTGGTACTCATCCAGTGTTAGTATTTTGTGCTTTTTTCTTAATAAGTGTCCTTGAAGATGACCAAGATGTTTCAGGACTGACATCAGGATGTGGAACTTCATGAGTTGGCACTAACCTAGATCACCAAAGTGTAGAAGTCAACTGCTTCCATGACAGTTTGTTGGCTTATATGAAGTAAATAGTGTCTGAATGCAGTTTCTCATGCACATAAATCACGGTATTTTGTGCATTGGTCGTTGAAGGTGTTGGCATTAGACTGCTGGAGAGTGCTGATATACTGAGTGAGCCAAGCTGGTGCCCTCAGCAGGAGTTTTGCACCTTCTGAAAACTGAGGCACTTTAAAGTCCCTGTGAACAGCCCACACTGACATATATTTTTTTTTTCTGTGAATAAAGAAGACTGTTCCAGAGATTCTTAATAGAATACATTTGAAGTACATTAATTTAAAAAAAAAATTTAAAATCCATAATGTTCACAGCAAATGTGCAGTATTTGACAGATAATAAATCACATTACCTCAGCTCTGAGGCTGTCCATCAGACACATTTGATATGAAGTGGTTAGTTTGAATTGGCTTGAGAAATTAGAGGGCACAAACTTCATAGCACATGATGGGGTAGCGTTATTTGCTCTGTTTCTGTTTGTCAACTGTCATTGAACAGTCCTGTTTCGACAAGTGTGCCAGTTATTTTAGTCTTTAAATTGATCTTTTTGACTAAACATTGAGTATTCATTGTTTTGTAACTTATTAACAGTGTCTATTTGGTCAGCTCTGACATAGAACAGCTTTCTTGATCTCTGATCAGATATCTGAAAATATTCAGCAGAAGGGTGGGGTGGGAGATGGTGTTCGAGATGGGTGTACACATACTCAAAACAAGTGCATCCATGTGATTATCAAAAATTATTTCCCTTAACAAAAAAGAAAATATCCCATAAGCAATTCAGATGATCACACAAGATAAAATGCATGTTCCAGCCAAAATTAACATCTTTCTTAATTTGAACAATTGTTCAAATTTTCAACTCTTTTTTTGTAGTAATTGCCCAGCTCCATCCAGAACCTTGCAAATTACAGTAATAAAAGAAATAACCACTGCCCCAGCTGGAGAGATGATCAAGTGCTTCTCACCTTCCTGACAAACTATTTGTCACTAGTTTTCCTCTCCCATGGTGACATTGCCTTGTCATGGGTGTAATTTTTTAGCATTTCAAAAGCCTGTTGTTGATCTTCATACAGAGATTATAGATCTCTGCAGTACTTCTCCTTCATCATTTGTAATTTACATCTTTCCCTACAGTCTAAATGCTGTAATAGTCCCTCCCTCGGCTTTTGTCCTACTGTTACTTTATACTGTTCCTTTGGGACCTGCCGGTGAAATTAGTATGATTTGATTTGGATTTTTAATTACTATAAAAGCTGTGTGGTGTGGATGAGTCTCCACTAAATGTCAAGTTCAAACATTTGGGCACGCACCTGATCAGAACTCTGTTGCTGTGTGACATCTGAGATGAATTCTTTTGTGGCTAGATAGAGATGGATAGAGAATGGTGTTGCCCTTAGCACGCCTCTGTCCTGGGGAGGCAGCGAGGTGGTGGTCGGCGTGGGCGCAGCTCTGCCAGGATGAACGGGAGGTGCTGCAGGGAGCAGGAGCGTGTGGAGGAGCACAGCCTTTACCAGCTGCTCTGCAACTCCTGCCACAGGCTTAGTCTGAGCTGCCTTGCAGCTCCAAAATCTGCATTTGAAAATGTGCCTTTCCAAATAGGTCATTTTCAACGAAGAGTAGCTTTGGAATGCTTTTCAATTGGTTTTGCATCTTTTTAATCTTATATTGCTAATCCCTAAGTAATAAATAGAATTGCTCTGGTTGGATGCCTTTCTCTGCAGCTGTATAGCATTTCTGAGGCTTCCTTCTGCCCAGAGAGGGCTTCAGGGTTAATTTATATCCATTTAGCTAACTGGTGCAATTTTAGTCCTTGTTCTCTTTTATGTCAGACTAAGACTGATTATGCAAATTTCGTTCATGCTTGTAAATTCATCAACACAAATTAAACCAATGTATGAACACTCTCATGCAACAGTTGCTCCAATTTAATTAAATCAGTATCAAACAACACTTCTCGTGTCTTTGTGTATAGGCCAGGCCATAAAGGCTTTAGGTCACCTAAGAAAAAGTGAACAAGTCACCTGCTGAAGCCTTAATTTCTTTGGGAGAAGCTGCCTCTTTTGCAAAGTGAATTTTACAGTACCAAGCACAGCAGGAGACTCTTCGCACAGTACTTACCTCACTGCAAATCCTATACAGCAATGTAAACAGTCATTTTATAAGTACATAGAAGCTGTGCTGATTATTATGGCAGTTACATAGTATCCTAATTAGGTTTCTTGGTTTAGGGGGGCTTGTCTTTGCTGTAAAGAAAATCGGATTCAGGCAGTGGAACTGATTTCTAAAATTGTCTACAAATAAATTCATCTCTGGGCTAAAAGCCAAACTGAGCCTCCAGATGCATGTGAATGCAGCTCCCATTTTCCTAAGAAGAAATGTCTGTGTTCATCGAAGAATAGAATTTTTCTGTTCCAGAAGCCTGGCAGAAGTTTTAAGGGCAATGAGGAAAAGAGTATTTATAAAAGCAGGCATCATTTCAAAGAAGAGTGCTCACACTGCTGTGATTTCGAAAGTTGATCCTGAATACTTATCAGCAGGTGAAGCACAGAGTGCTTAACTTCTCACCATCAAAGAAGAGTTCTAGCAGAATTTCATGGTGAATTAGGGAGAGAGATAAAGCAGCTTAGGGGATCACACTGTTTTCCTTGTTCTAATGAACTTCTTTGTTGATGATGAGAAGTTACTTCTTCCACATTCCTTCCTGTTGTCACAGATCAAGCAGTGCTGCCACAAGGTTTCATCCAAACAGAATAATTGGTACAATTCTTTTTTGGTGTTTTATTGTTTTATTATTTAATGCATCCTTCTCTCTCCTCTGTCTCTTGCCTTTTGTTAAAGACGGAGAACTGGAGGACTTCAACCCTAAGGGGGTTAGAAACAAGAAAGCACACAAAAAGATTCCCCATATGAATCTGGTTTAAGAATCTCACATTCTTTCAACACAGCTCATTATTTTTTTAGGACACTCCTTTCTTCTCGGTGTGAACAGTACTGAAAGTTAGAAGGTACTTGCAACCTCCACCCACTCTGTTGGTGGAAGAAGACAACTTTCACTTGAAATAAAACAAGTTGCACAGTATTCAATGTCCCGTAAGTAGCACTTCTTCCCAATACTTGACCTTGGCTGCAAAACTAAATCCCCACTGATTGTGAACACAAATCAGAATGCTTTTTACTGTACTGCTCACAGTGTTTATTGGTTTTGACTTTTTTTAAAAAACATAATATTCTTCCAAAGTTAACAACAGCTGAAAAATAAACCAAGAAAGGCTTAAGCAAACAACTGTTTCTGAAGTAGGGAGTGCCCTGGGAGCCCTAGAGTGAGGACAGAACTCATATTGCAAATTATCCTTTGATATATTGCTAGATATGGCAAGATGCCGTACATTAATTCCATTTTAATTAATGCAGTTTTATTGTGTGACATCTACTGAAATATATATAATCACTTCATAATAAATTGCCAGGTGATTTATGTTACCATTTAGCTCTTCAAAACATCTATTTGGGTGCCAAACTCCCAGGCTGGATGTGTGAAACTCACCATTGCAAGATATTTGCTCTATTTTCTTCCTTCCCTTGGGAATGCTTCTCTCCTCTATCAGAAATTCAAATTTATTAAATGAGCTGTAAGATTCCTGTGCTTGTAATACAACTACTTATTCAACAATGTTCCTATTTGGTCTTGATGAAAAGTGAATGTTATATTCCTGGCCAGTAGGATTTGAACCCAAGTGCTGCAGGTCATCGTTACAGTAACTGGGGAAAAAAAAATAAACACAGTTGAGCTGGCTTTATGCATTGCTCCAACTGTGTGTCTGGGCTGAGATTTCTGAAAGGGATTTAGGGAAAGGATGTCAAAGAACAGGGTATGAGAAGTGGAAAAAAGCCTTTCTTGGCCTCATCCAAAATTAGAAAGTGCCCCTGAAGCTCCTGAAGGGTCAAGGCACATAGATGGAAACCATCAAACCCAGCCGTGTATTCCTAAGAAGGATGCCCAGGCCAAGAACTGGAGAAAAGAGCCATGAAATGTGACAGGCTAGTGAAATAGCTCAAAGTTCCCCTGTTCAGGTTATTCCCTGGACTTCCTGACATTCCTGGGGTAGGATTCCTGGGAGAGACAACATTTGCTGGCATGGTAATTTAGCAGACATGCCCTAAGTTTCAAGAGGGAAAAAATTGTCTGTGAAGTCAAAGATAGCATCAGGGTTCTGCTATCTAGTAGCAATCTAGTAGAAAAGTTCCTAGGCAGGTGCTGGTTTCACAGCTATGAGAACATAAAACAGTTTTCTGTGAATAACCCTGGTTTCTACATCATTTGTAATGAAACTTCCATCCCATGACACTGAATTGTTTCTCCATTGTTCCTCATGCTGCCTATATGACACTTCAATGCTATTGTTTCAACGGATGGAAAATGTTTCAATTGGGACTTGGATTTGAAGGGAAATTGTGTTTTTCCAAGAAGAATTTTCTTGGAGGCAAACATTTCAGATTTTCCTTCAGGATGTCTGGTTGAACATCTGCTGCAATCATTTGTTTTCAACCTCATTTCAAGTCAAAACTTCCCTTTGAGAACTGCCTTGTCTGGGAATTGGTAATGGAATCTTCTATCTACACAGATGATAGTGCTTAAATGTTATTAACATTTAACAGGTTCTTGCATTGTGTGACATGGTTGCTCTGAGCACGAGTCTCTTCCCAGTAATATGTGCATTTGGGCAAGTTCATCATCATTGTGTGTCTGGGACTTTTGAGAGAGTCTAACATCCTACACCTCCAAGAACACTGGTGCTGGAAAAGGCATGCCAAGGTGATCCCAGCAGGGCCCCAACATTGCTGCTCCTGCAGCTTTCTGATCTGGACCACCCACGGTATTGGGTTTGGGTAAGGCTAGGTTTAGGATGAGGGTTAGGATTACTGTTGCGGTTGAGAGAGTCAGATACTGGTTTGGCCCAGGCTTCTCTCCCTAGATTTGACTCCCGACAGCCTCATGGAAACTGAAGTATGTCTGATCTGTGTGAGGAAGCGATGCAGCAAAATGGGAACATATCTGTGTCTGGTGCTGAGGACATGACACCCTCACCCCTTGCCTTTCAGGGAATTTTTGTCTGATTAGCTCTTGTTTGGTCCTATGGACTTAATGGCCATCAGTGCCTGAAGCTGGTCGTGCACTTCTCCAGAAACCTGTCTGGCTTAGTTCTGTCTGCTGCATGAGGTGAACCAATACATAGTAAGTGGCAAAGATTGGAAATTTGCTTCTGAAATGCACTGTGCTCCCAGCCAAAGCCTGAGCATAAATGCAGAGTGAATTGAAGAAACAAATAGTATCTCTGGTTTTGCATCAGTAGATTAAATTAGAACTTGTGCTATTTTCTTTCAAGCCTCTTTTGCTGCCTGTTAGTGCCCCTGTTAGTTTAGCTTCCTTTCTGCAACTCTAGTCATTATTGTTTTTCCACTGGTCTGGTTCCACAGCTGTGAACCTTTAGAAAACACTGGAAAACAGTATGCCACAGCTGGTTAAAATGACAGGTGCTATTTCTTCATTTTCCATTTTATCATTGCTATTTTCTTTCAGCAAAGAAATTCCAAACCTACTTTGTTACAATATGTGCAGTATATTTAAAAGAAAAGTTTTAATTTTTCACTTATTGCTTTAGGACAGTTAGTGGAAAAGTGCCTTCCCTATATCTATCTGGTGAATGTGTCATTGTCAGCTTTGATTGCAGAGATATTGGGACTCTGACCTTCAATGACATTGCTAGCAAATTTTGACTGACAGCACGCAACACTGCAAACCCCTGCTGCACATGCCCATTCTCCAAGGAAAAATCTTTTCTTTTTAACAGTGTTCTTGTGGTACTGACTGTAGACTACCTTAGACGCTAAAATACAAGGTAAACCCAGCAGTATCTAATTACACTTATCAAATGAAATCTGGAAAGACATTTGCAGTTCTTGTGTAACCAGTTACACCTTCTGTGGAATATTTTAGTGAGTGCATAAAAGATATCTTCAATCTAAAAATTAAGAGCATGTTATCAATAATATCTGAGTGTGAGTGCTGATGCCGTGTACTGTGACCACTGCTCACGTTTACTTGCTCCTGCTTTACTGCGTGGAAAGAACATTTTCTTTCACAAAACCGTTGTATATGAATTTGTGTTGAGTATGTGGCTGAGGCATTCACAGGCTCTGAGGGCCTGTCTGAGGCTGTCTGTAAGTCAGAATGCTCTTGGTGTGGGTAGCTCTGCAAGCATCTTCAAGCGATCAAAAACCCAACAGATTGTGCCTCCCAATCATAGAATCATTTAGGTTGGAAAAGACCTGTCAGATCAAGTCCAGTCTAATGTCTCCAGAGGAACAGTGTTGAGTTTACTAACATCTCACTACAGCGGCCACGCTTGGGAAGGCGTAGCTTCCAAAAGCTACTCCTCATGCATGGTTTTTGCAGGCTACATCCTGAGCAGCTGGCTGGGAAGCACAGCAGCAGCGTGTGCTCTCAGGGCCGTAAGGCCCAGTAGCTGTGGTTCCCATTTAGGGCACTTTTCGGCAGCTTTCTCTGCCCCTCGCAGGTACTCTGAGTACAACATGTGCTTTGCTGCACCGTGCCCGGCTCCCTGGGGCCGGGGAGCTCCAGCCTGCGGCTGACCCACGATGGTAACAACGGGCAGTGCTGGCACTTGTCAGACTGAGCAGTGCAAACCCTGCCTGAACGCCAGCTCCTCCTCAGGGACGAGCCAGGCATGCAGGCGGCCGCAGGTCTGGTAGGTGCAGGGCGCTCCCGGGCGCGGCCTGCGCTGTGTCCCCGCTGTCCCCGCCTGCCAGCGCGACGCTGACCAGGGCAACAGTCGGTGGCCCTGGGCCCTGGCGGGCTCAGCCCTGTGGAAGCAGCACACATGGTCTTGCACCAGCCTGGGTGGGAAGAGAAGAGTTAGGGCCCCTGAGAACTGCCCCCAGTGCAGGGGGCACCCTACACTGAGGGCCCCCAGGCCCTGTGCAGATGCAGCCTGCAGCCCTCCCTGCTGCCCCCCTTCCAGCCGAAGCATTTCATTAGGGGAGCCCGATATGACTCTTCTTTTCCAGGTCTCCCTCAATCTCTGTCTCCTCGCTTTAAAAATATTCAAAACATTTTAACTGTGTATTCAGTTTTATTTTTATTGACCCTGTATGAATAACATCTCTCACCCCTTGACACCCTTGATCAGGTTTTTATTAAAACTTGTGGCTCTTTACTATAATTTTAATGCATTTTAAATTATTTCTGGAATTTTGTGTGGTGTCCCAAATGCTTGAAGAGAGTAAGGAGATTTATAAATAAAATTATTTTTAGTACACTGTAAAAGAAACTGTAACATTAATGCTGCAATGATAAGATAAAGCATGTGTGGAATCCCTTTTCCTACACACCACATGCTTCCAAAAATTCTGCTTATATGCAGTATTACAAATGAGTTAGACTAACCCAGAACAGTATTCCCAGTATCAATCAATAGACTATGAACACATTAGTATATTAGCAGTTTATGACAGTATTTAGGATCATATACTACAATAATGGAATACACTATCTTCTGAGGTACGGGGCAGTCGTATTGTCTGGCCTGGCGTGAGTCTCCATGTCCAGCTCCTGTGGTTTCCTAGGCAAAGCAAACAGCTTTTGCAGGTACTGATTGTTTTTGCAGTGGCACTACTCTGTGCAAAGGTCTCTGATACAGTATGTTTGAACAATCATTGCTGTATCTTATCTACTCTAGGTAACAAAGAGACTCAAATTTAGGGGCACAACTGCTAAACAGAATAGTGTCCGTTGTGTCTAGTTACTTGAATTTTTTAAAGTCATCAG
The DNA here is from genome assembly GCA_013397865.1 of Struthidea cinerea. Lineage (NCBI taxonomy): Eukaryota > Metazoa > Chordata > Aves > Passeriformes > Corcoracidae > Struthidea > Struthidea cinerea. The sequence continues at coordinate 341,730 of VZTI01001507.1, forward strand.
AGCCAGAAAATGCCCAATAACTCATTCCTTTGGTCTTGGCAGTACTTCCTTTGACAGCGTATGTTCCAATCCTGCAAAGACTTAATCAGGCTCTTACTGAAATTGCTTCTGTGGTGAGCAACGGAAGACAGGAAAATGTAAAATTTGTTAATGGGTATGTTTCTGTCATGGAAAGGGGCTTTATTGTATGTCACCTGGGGATCCCTGTAGGGCAACCTAATGAAGACTTACTGAAAATGGAGCATGATTATGCAATATTGATATGATTCTTCTACTTCAGAAAAAATTCCTTTTCCAGCTGTTTCCTTTGCATGCAAGACAAAAAAAGCAAACAACAAACCAGCAACACAACCCACCAGAAAGCAATCAGTGTGAAAGCAAGCACATAGGAAGGCATGGTGGCAAGTGCAGAGAAGGAAGTCCAGTCTGTGGTTCCAACTTTGTGTGATGTGTCGTGCAGAAAAGCCCACAGGGAATGAGACAGGACAATATTCAGGCATCCCTCTGTTCTTGGAAGTCCAAGGAGGGATAGAGAGTAGGAAAAGGCAGTCTGCATATTTGTTTGGAATGTGGAGCAAAGTCAAATTCAAGAACACAGCACTGCTGGCAAAAGTAAAACCTAAAATAAAACTGACACCACAGATTTGGAGCATTTGCTGCCAGAGCTAGAAACCATCCAGAATGCAGGAAGCTGGTTTGTGATGGGAAATGCATTTTGTCTGAGAGAGCCCTCCAGGATGTATCCAGCCACAAAGAAGATGGAGAACTGACATTGCTCACTGCACGAGCATTTACTTGTCATCCACAAGGTCACAGTACTCTTTATTCAGATCCTTCCTGGAAAGCTCCTTTTGCTTCACTGCCTCTGAGAAGGTAATGGCTGGGGAGAGGAAAATACCCCTCCTCACTTCTCCCTGCCCCCAGAACAGGCTGTGGCAAAATGAACTTTCACAGGCATTAGCCCTGAGCCTGCACTTTGCTGCCTACAGCAAAGGGAAACTCCCCTTTTTCTTCCCTGTCCCTCATCTAGCAGGCACACTTAAAGCACCTGGCGAACTGAAGGAGGGAGGCTGCTACTGAGGAAACAGCAAAATAAGACCTTTTGGCCCTTAAAGGTTTTGGCCCAGAAGTCCTAAGACTTCTGACCTGTTACAGGGATTCACTTCAAACGAAGAATGAAACCCTCCGATTAAGTAGGTATCTACAGAAACATTGTCCACAGCTGCTGAGCAAGGACAGCCACAGGTTTTTGGAGGGGGGACGTGGATGGCCAAGGAAAGGGCACTCAGAGCTGTAGTAAGTGCTTCAGGTAGTTGTGGTCAAGTCAGTCCTGGACCAAAGGACTGCTGGCCAAAGGATTGTTTCTGCCTTTAAGAACAAGTTTTTGGAAGGGACAACAAACCCAGTGACCTCCAAGGAGAGATTTAGACCTTCTTTAGAGTTACCTTATGAATATTTTATATACCTAATAAATTTGAATTTGTCCAAGAAATCTAGATATCATCAAAATTATATTTGAATCTATGCACCTATTTGCAGCACTCATTCACCAGATAGTATTCAGGGAGCCTGCTAAATGTCCTCACTTAGTGTTTGCAGTTGCAGCATGCCAGAAAACTGTGGTTTAATAGTTTTCGTTAGACATACTTTCTACCAGTACAGGAAAAGCTTTTCTTCAGAGGAAAAGGATTCCCCCACATTTTCCCTTCCCACCTCCATTTTCTCGTTGGCTCTGCTCACAAGGATTCCCCAGGATCTGGAAGAGCAGGACTCACTGTGACTTAGAGATACTGTGTAGGTACAAGAACTTGTCTAATGGTATCTTCCAAAAATCATTTTCTAGGACAAGAACTTTTCCCTTTATGTATTTACATACAAGCTACCTATGTAACAAGTATTATATGGAAAGCTTTAAAATAGCAAGTTTTGTCAAAAAAGGCTTAACCTGTTCAATGCATCTACAGGAAGAATAGAAAAAAATATAAATATTTTTCACTATGTGGTACAATTTATTTTTCACAATAAAATCATAATTTCATAATAGTTTATATTAAATTTGTTCAAAAATAAGTTAGCAGCAATTCTACCAGGACTCCTGAACATTTAGACAAATATTTGTTACAACAACCAATTTGTTTTAGTATGAAAAAGATTTTCAATATCAACACCAGATGTATCCAAATATATCCTATAACAGCACCACGACATACACCATTTTTTCTACTTCTTTCTCCATTTGTTTACTACTCAGTATGTATCAGTCTTGTGGACCCTACTGAAGGATTGAAATACATGGCATCACATGTCAGACTTTTTTCAAAGCTCATAAATGATCAATATATCTTTGAGAGGGAATCTGATTTCTGATACATTTATGTTAATAAGAATGGAAACATAGGCCACTGGAAATGGAGAGATAAATCAATAGAGAGGTTGGACCTTCAAGAAGTTCAGTGTACAATAAAATAGACAGCAAAATATGCTTGCTGCTTGTCTGCAGAGCTTGGAGTGACTACAGCTGACCAACAAGGTAAATCAAATCTGCTGCCAATACATTCTTCTGCTGTCCAGATAAAACAGCGGACTAAGCCGGTGAACTTTCACCCTTCACCCGAGCTCTCTAAGCCAAAGTACAGATTAAAAAAAATCAATAACCCCAATCGATGGGAAAATATTTTTAGTCTCTAACTGAACGATATGTTTTGACAAGGCCAAAGAGGCGCACAAAAGAATGGGAAAAGATAAAAGACAGAAAATTAGGATTTTGTTTTATTGGTTAAGGTAGGATCACTATTCATTCCCCCTTCCTACAAATCCCATTGACGCTGGCTAAAATTATCTCACAGGAAGGAAATAAAATGAAAGGTTATGAATTCATTAAATTGTCTGATTTACAGTGTATCCTTGTAGCATGTTATCTTTGCTGGGTTTTGTTGCCATTATTGGACACTTAACATTGAGAAGACACTTTGCAATGTGTTAACATGGAAATGGATGCTGTAAGCATTTTGCAAGGGAAAAAAACCAACAAATATTAACAACTTGTGCCTTTCCCTTATGCTGATTTCCAGCTGTGATTTCAGTGTACCTAAGATAAACCACAGAACACCAGAAACCCCAAAGCAAAGCACGAAGCCTGTGGTGCATCACTTGCAGAGCACTGAGGAGTTACGACTCACCAACACAGACGTGAGGGTCTCACGGGCTGACAGAGGAGGTTTTTGCTCAACAGCTCGGCAGCTGCAAATGCCGTGTTGTGCAGTGCACTAAACGCCTCCTCAGAGTCCCACCTGGGCAGCAGGGCAGTGCTGTGCCTCGGGCTGGCACAGACCAAGGAACTGGGACTTTTCTCCTTGCTCCCCCTCCCTGCTCCCCTCCCACGGAGCTCAGGATGCAGCCCCTCGGTGCCTCACCCCAGTCCTGCTGCTGGCAGTGGGGGGGGGCCTGGGGGTCCCGGGGCTGGTGGGGCACTGCCAGGTGACTGATGTGGTTCTACACGTGATGCGTGAGGAGAATTTCCCATTACTTGCAGTTAATAAGGTTCATGCAGCACCTGGACATTTTTTTCACAAAAGGATGTCAGCAAGCTCTTTTACTCATTAACGTGTTATCTAAGTGGTCTCTGCTGTTCTGTTTACAAAACATGTGAGGGGTGGTTAGAGGTGAACGAAAGGTGATGTTGAAGGGTATACTCCTCTTCAGAGAACAGCATCAGATCTTTTTATGAATGCTGATTTTTGTGTTGTTTTGTCAGTTAGAGTGGTCATCGTTGCCTCTGGCAGAGCCTGCAGTTTGCTGTCAATCCCAGGTCACTGGGAACCTCCAGGCTGCAAGAGCACAATGGCAAACGGCAGGCAGGCATGTGGGTGGGAACAAGGGGACAGCGACCAAATCCACTGTGCAGAAGTGGGAGCAGGGATGGGTCTGATCAGCACTGACACAGGCACACTCTCTGACAACTTGTTTTTCTGGAGCAGTTTCTCATCTCAGAGTATGATGGCCATAGGGCATTTTGGGAGGTGGCAGCAGGGGGCGGGCTCAGGAATACATAGGAATACTATTATTCTAAATACATAGGAATTAAATTATTGCCTTCTAACTCCCTTGTGCTCATCCATCAGTAACTAGTTTTTGCTTTGAATTTACTTCAGGGAAGAACTTTTTTGTTTCATAGTTCCACAGGAATGAGTGCTTGTCTAGGCCCCTTATTCCTAGTGATTTCCTCCTTTTAATCCAGAATATAATTGCAAGAAAATCAAAAGCCAGCATTCTGAAATACTTCTCCCTAACTTATGTGGTAATTATTTTCACATTCAGCAAGTGTTTTATCTTGGTTTTCTCTCACTGACATTTCAGAATGAACTATCCTGGAGCTTTCATGGAGTAGTGTTTGCAATACAAGCTCCCATGATTGAAATGCTGTAGGTAGCTCTTATCATCCTTGAAAGCTTTCAACATATGCAGTGAAGTATGATGACTGCTAGAATTAATTAGAGAAAACAGATGTCAAGCATTTGCCAAGAGTTATTTAAAGAAAATCCATTGCATACAGGTAGTTGATGGTAGGGTTTGAAATGTTACTAGCAGCTGAGAAGTGGCTAAACATTTTTCTGCTTCATAGAAAGCATACCTAAAATACATTGAAAAGAACACTTGGTCACCCATAACAGTTAAATCAGAATAACACAATGTTAGCCATATTTTTCTTCTTATTAACGTTTCTGTGAGACCCTTAAAGATGATGGGCTTGCCTGGATTGTGAGCAGGAGAAGAATTTGACCCCTGGGACGGCTCCTGATACATTCATGGACAAGGTGAGACCTGGGATACGGAGCCCATTTCTCCAGCAGAGGCACTGGGAAATAAATCTTTCAGAAATGACAGGAAGAATTAGGAGGGTGACTTGGCCCTGGCTCACACACCAGCTCCAACAAGAAAGTATCTTGCTTCTGCTCCTATGCAGATTATAGCTGTGTTTCCATCAGCAGCACCCACCGGCTCTCTGACAGAACTGAATGCTCTTCTCTCTGCAGCAGCTAATACACCCCGTGGCCTGTTCAATCCTTTCTGCTTAAATGACTTATGTCCTGGCCTTCATAATTCTGTCAAAGAAAATATACAGCCTTCATCTTTGTTATCTTTCATTGTGCCTAAAGAGGTCAGAAGTTCAGAGCAGTTCGTGTAGATAGCCTGGCTGAATGTAAATACGGCCATCAGTTTTGGTGCAAAAAGCCTGCAAGACAAAATTGACAATCTTCTTCCCACAAGTTTTGTGTGTGCAAGCATGAAACTCACCTTCCACTGGCATTTGTACTGTTGTGCAGCATTAATGGAAAGCACGAATACATGAGAATGCAGCTGAAGCCCAGCCACAGAAACAGTGGATGAATGTTTGCAGGAAATTCAATGCTCCTCTCATCCATCACTATTCACATTCCTTTCCTTGCCTGCAGGTAGAGGCACAGAGACTTATTGGATGGGATTCATCTTACCTAACTTTAGACATATTTAGTGTGGATATCTCTATCTCAGCTTGATGTCTAGACTCTTGTGAATGTCAATAGAGAGAAGCAGGCAGTTCTAAGCCCAATTCATCTGACCTGTTTTAGACACCTTCTTCAGGAAGAGATGAAGCTTTCCCTAAAACTGCCCATTTCTCTCTGGTGTCTTAAGGACAATTTAGGCCATTCAGTCAGGTCCAGATCCATTCGTTGCATGTACTATTTACATGTGGTGAATCCCACCCCTCTAGCACATTTGATAATATTTTTTTTCCCCAGCTGGATCAGCTTAATAAGACCTTTTTGCCCCCAAATTACCCTATATTCTTCTGGGCTTTTCACCCTCCCAAAAAGTTAAATCAGTTCTATTAAAAGGTTATTTCTTTGGTCTAAACCTGTTCTCCTCACAGAGACAGAGGCAATTTTTCAGGTCAGGGTTTCCAAAACAGCCTGTCCAGCAGCCATGGAACACCTGGAGGCTCCATGTCTCCCTTGCCCCCATGCTCTGCATGCTCTCCTCTGCTGCCTTTCCAAGCCAGCCCCAGCTCACCTCTCTGCCTGTCCCTCCTCTGCTGAGGGTTATGGTGCTTCAGCCCACACACTTCTGCTCAGGCTTTGGATAATGGCTTTTGCTGTTGCTGCTGTTGCTGTATGAGAGCCATTTAATTGCATCTTCTATTCAGCCTGGATAAAGGGTGAGTAGGACATCTATTTGCTTTGACCAGGCTTGTGATTGATGCAACTGTTAATACTTTCCAGCGTAACACAATCTTCCCTCACCTCCCAAGGATCTCTGTTGGTAACATGTCCCTGTGTAACTTTTTCAAGGACAGACAGAAAGTGATATAAAAGGCAGGAGATGGCAGTGGAAATGCTGGTGAGCCTCTGCCCCGCTGCTGCAGGGCTACCTCCTTCCAGCAGTTGTCCCACCCTTTCCTTTGCTGCTGCCCTTGGAGTCAGCAGAAAAGGTGCTGCCTCCTTGCTCAGCAATCATTTCCAAAGGGCCACTGGCAAGTTCTCTGTGCAGATCTGCCTGCAGTGTCCTGGGATCATCTTGCCCCCTGGGAGAAAGCCAGGAGAGACGCTTGCTGCCATTAGGCATATCCTGAGCTGAGCAGAGTTGTCTTCTCCATAGGGCTGTACTGAGCAATCACCCATCCCTTGTCTTGAGGCAGTGAAGTTGTCAGGGATATCAGGTCCCTCTGCCATACCAGCAAAACGCGTTGCTGATTCTCACTCCAGTCAGGCACAAGGCCCAAAGTGGGCAGGGGGAACAGCCCCCCATCAGATCTGCAGATGTGCCACGTGTCTTTGAAGACAACAATTACACCCAGAAAACAAACTGCATAGCACAACATAAAAACTACTACACACAGAGCTCCTCAGTAAAACAAGTCCAATTTGTTTGACATTCATGGTGCCACACAACAGAACTTAAGACATCCTTCGGGTTACTGCAAGTCCCAGAAAAAATATCCAGCCGCATGTAAGGAGTCAGGAAGGGAAGGAATGGAGAGAGAAAAAGAGTGCGCTGTAACCATCAGGAGAATAACCACAGGGCTGCCAGGGAGGCTCTTGGGGTCAAACCACTTTACTCCCAGTTGTGCACAAATCCACCCCTAGGCCCCCCAACAGAGCAAATTCTGTTTCTCTTTTTAGCAACCTCAGCAGAATTGGCTGCATTCGGAGGTTTTCAGCTGAAGACCACTGTAGTTACAGCAGTTCACAGGAGCTGCAGCTTTGTTCCCCTGATGCCACACACAAATAAGTGCAGTTCATAAAAAGCAGTCATGCCACAGCGACCTGCAGATGTCGGGGTTCTGCAGTAAGGTAGGCTGAGCAGGGCAGTGATAACAGGGGTAGGGATGTCCTACACTATCAGAATGCTCCTGAGGCAAGACACGGCCAGAGCACTGCAGACAGTGGCTGTAAGATGGCCAAGACGCCTTGTTCTAAACATCAGGGGAGGGAAAAGACCTCCCAGAATTTGCACACAGGAATTCAGTGGCCTTACTTTCGGCATGGAGAAAATCTCCTTACCTCTGCACAGTCAACAAGCACTCCTAACAGTAGGAACATATCTGAAATACCCCAAAGTGTCAATAGGCACTCCAGAACCAGCAGTAGGTGCTCAGTAGGATTGGGTGGTTACGTACCAGCGCAGTCAGTGCTGTGTGGGACAGGGCAGAAAAAGCGTGTGTGTTCCTTAACGCATGTGCTTGTTCTCCTGTTAGTGTTTGATTTCTGACAAACCCCAGTGCTGGCCGTGGTGTACAACTCTGGTATTGCTTAGAGACGCACTGCCCTGTAGTTTTTTCTCTGAGCACTGTGCTTTGTCCCCACAAACGTGCTGGACTGTGTGTCAGCTTTTGCTATGGGGCTGGTGCTGCTCTAACAGGGCAACAGGAGACCAGGATCAGGCCGTGGAGACTGGTCTGTGACTTATCATCAGAGGCAGGAGGAGTATCTGTCCTCACCTGCCTCCTTCATGGTCCTCAGCACCTCTGTCTTCTGCCACTTTTTTCCCACTACCTATTGCCCGTGCTCACAGGTCTGTGCTTTATTATCTGCAGCAGATGATGCTGCTCTCTTGGATCCCTCCTGAGCATTACTATCCACAATGAGATGAGATTGGGAAACACTGAAAAATTTCTTAGTACAAAATATTTCTTTTTAGTAGGAAATAGCTTAAGAATAGACTAAATATTGTGAAAGTTTTTTAAAAATTATTAAAAGAACTATAGACCTAAGTGGAGTCCTTGCAGGAAAATAGAAAATACAATAGCAATGAGAGACCCAAGGGAAATGAAGTTTTGAAACTTAGAGAATAATTGTAGAACTATCAATCCTGGGATATAAAAAGATAATTTAGATACTGCAGAGCCTCACAGTGGCTTTCTGCTATTTCTGTCATAATTTTCTGCCGTGTTATTTTCTGTCAGCCTTACGATATTTCTATAACAACTAACCCATTTGTTTCCCCAAAACTTATCTTTGAAAATTATACACAAGGTCAGAGTCACACAACTGAACTCCATTTATTATCAGAAACAAGAAAATCTGTCTGGGCCACATCACCAGTTGTAGCTGTCCACCTAATAGGATGAAATAGGTTGCAGGGAGTGTGACTGAGCGGTAAAGAGAGGCACTGCAGGTGACAGAACAAGAGTGATAGGAGAAAGATCAGCAAAACTAAAAGGAAGAGAAGATACATCATTGGCAACAAAACCAAATCAAGCTAATGCCTTCTCAAAGCAAGTTGGGTAAAATAGAGTGACTCATTAAATGAGCTGAAGTCATTTGACAAAAGATCTATGTAGCAGATCACTTTATTCATAAAAGGATCTCACTGTCATGCTTTGCAACTGGAGTTTATCCCAATACACAAGTATTTTTGAAGTGACAATGGTAAAATTCTGCCTATCCAGTAAATATTTTCCTTCCTAAAATATGCTGGTACTGCAGTTTCAAACTTCTATTTTTAGTGCTTTCCTACAATTTTTATGCTGCATCTTCCAGCCTGGGATGAAGAAGCATCACCAAAGCAAGTTGTCACATTTGCTAGAGCTTGTCACAAAATGGAGCTCATCTCTGAACCCTGAGTTGTCAGACAGTCCCGATGAAGTGGACACGAATCATGGTGTTGAAACACCTGGATTTTCTGCAGGACATAAATTCTGCCTTTTGCTGAACTCTGATACACTTGCCACGGGTGCATTGGCTCATACTGGTGGCTGGATCTCACACACAGAAAACCTGAAAAAAGTTGGTGCCTTGTGAAAGCACCAGTGGTGGAAACATGGTGAAGGACATGCTTCAGGGCTCATTTAAGTGATGTGATGCTCTGTGAATCTCATCTCAGTAGAGGACCTGTCTTCAGAAGGGGTGTAATCGATAAATCATGTGCCAATTGTATTTATTGAATATGTCAACTTGCACTCTGCTCTGGAGTGCCTGGGCCGGTGCAGAGGGCACGTGGTGTCTTTGCTGTACCTCTCATGTTTGTGATGCTCAGTTGGGGTGTGCTGTTTGACAGCTCAGAGAACCACAGCTCCATCACTTCCTTCCAGGGGAAGAGGGGAACTGGAAGGAACGAGACAGTGGGAAATCCCACACGTGGGAGGCAGGGGTCTGTGAAGCACTGCAGCAGGGTGCAGTGTGCTGCTTGACAGGGACAAACAAGTCACGCCCTAGCGCCCAAGGAAAAGGAGAGGATCTTGGTCTGGGCTCTCCTGGAGCTGTTGGCTGAGTCTGTTCAGTAGTCTGAAACGCCAGACCTGTTACTGACAGTGCAGTGCTGGTACTCTTGGCTGGCACATGGCAAGTACGCAGTGAGAGCAGGAGATCCAGGCATCCTAGAACCTCTCCAGAAATAAAAACTGTCCTGTTGGGAGACTCCTTCACCTTCTACCGAAGTGTGTTAATAAAGACCTGATAGAAGGTACACCGAAGTCCAGGGCAGACATAATGCTGCATTAAGTGTGCTTTGGTTTGAGTTTTAACGTCCTGCTCACTGTTTCACGTTCCCTTTCCACATTAAACAAACACCAATATCAGCCTGTATTGCCTGGCACAGCCTGCTGCCCACCCAAGCTCCCACTTCAGGGCTGCTCCCTGCCTGCTGCAGGTGCAGCCCATTTCTCCAAGCCCTCTGAAAGATTCACCCCATCTCCATGCACAGTTTGAAACAGCAGCAGACCAACCAGTAAACCAGCAAGGCTTAGAAATAGCTTTCTGTAAATTTAAGAGGCCAGAGAGACTTTTTTTGTTTAAAAAGAGAGAAATCAAGTCAAGTAAGCCTGAGAGACTTACCTTGCATTTAGACCTGGACTATGGTTTGTGCTGTTTTTCCTCTCCATTCTCCTGCACACATATGGTGGTGACGGGAGGGAGAAGGGGAGGGGGGTGGGGAAATAAGAACCATAAGAAGTGTAATTGATGGCAAAAGAGGACCAAATGTGTGCACCAGATCCAGACACTCTCCAAAATGTAATCCTTGTTTGTCTATATGATGGGAATAATAGCCTTCCTCACAGGGGTACTGGGAAGATCAATAAATAGTTAATGCTGGTCTAGGGAAATGCACGACGCCTGCAGTGTAAATCAGAAGTAACCCACTGAAATGCATGTTACATATGGATAGACCCAATGTAAAAATGGGCAGATGCAGTTTCTTAAAAGAACAGTTCTTCATGTAAACATTTTCTCCTGTGTGTGGGGCAGAGAGTGGACTTGAGACAAGATTCTGTGCTGCTGTAAATCTGCATCGTTTTGTTGACACCACTGGCAATATACCAGTTAAACAAGAGCAGGCTCCAGCCACTGATGCCTGCTGGCCACACAGCCTTTCTCCACGCCTGCAGCTTTCCCTTTGCACACTTCTAATTCAGCCTTGAAAACTCTACACTTTAGAGTCCCCAGTAGCTCGTCAGTGCTGTATTTCCAACAAATCAGAATAGGCAACACAAGTGTGGGGCTTAGTTTTTAAATGTTCACGTATTTTTTAACTCCCGTGCCCAGAAGGTCCCTTACTATGTACTGCATAGGTGTCCTGGAGAAAATACCAGCTCCCTCCCCACAAATCCAGCTTCTTCAAAGGAAAGTACTTGCAGCTTCAGTGCAGACACCTCTCACCATCTCTCAGAAGTACGCCCATGATGCTTTATACCTGCTCATAATATTAGGGAATAATATAGCAATTTCTGTGATGCAATAAATTCTAGTCTTGAAAACAAATGCTAATGGATGGTAACTAAACTGGAGCAGGTGTGAAGGGTGTTCTGTGGAGACAAGGTGTGGAGGAAGCGTTTCACTTGAGGCCTCAGCAGTGCTGAGTCCACCCATCCTCTGGGTACCCAGAGAGGCAGGTTAGGGCCCAGAAAAGGCATTTTTCCCACAAAGCAGGCCAGTCTCTAAGGAGATAAAGGAGTAAAAATTCCTGTGAATCCAAGCTAAGGACTGTTGTAAAAGTAGGATAAGGAGAATATAAAGAAATTTGAGTTTCTTGGACTAAGCAGAGCTGGTGAGAGTTCAGCCCCTGTGCCCGGCTCAGCCCCTGCAGCCCCCACAGCCTGGAAACATGATTAACCCCCACAGATCTTCTGAGGGCAGAGAGGAGTGTTTTCCAATGGGCTTCTCCTCCTCCCCTTTTGTCTGAGTGGGAACTTGCCTGTATGTATTCCCCCCGGGAGTGGCAAAGGGGAGGTTTGCACACATGAGTGCAGAAATCTGGATTTAAGATGTTGTGATCTCCTGAAAGGAGAGCAAGGCTGCATGTTTTGCTTGCCAGCTCTGTAGTCTGCTGTTTGATTTTGTCTCTCCTGCTCAGGTGTGTGCACTCTGAGGGGAGGATGAGAAGCAGGTATCAAATAACCTAAAGGTGTTTTCCACAGAAGTTGCCTGCAGTCAAACCTCTTGTCAGTCTTTTGCATGAAAAAGTGAGATTGTATTTATGGACATCAGTTCCATGCCTGCTAATGTCCTTTTTTTCCTGACGTGCCATTGTGTTTGCTCTCTGAGCAGCCTCAGGTGAGAAGAGGATGAGGAGGATGAAGAAGAGGGAGGAGATGAACCCAAACTCACCTAAAGTATGGGCCAAGAGGCTCAACCAGGGCATCACTGCCCAGGGGGGCTGGCCCTGGAGCCAGGGTGAGGCAGCCCATGGGACATCGCTCCCCAGCTGAGGAAGAGTGAGGCGACCAGAAGCAAAAGTTTGCCACCATCACAGCTGAAACAGAACTTCAAGGCACCACCTCGAAGACTGGGGAGAAGGAGCAGCCCCTGGCTCACTCAGTGCTCTCTGCAGAGAAGGACAGGCCAGATGCGCTTTGTGACGTGGACATGTGCCCGCTGGGAGCTGTCCTGCGGCCGTCCTAATTCCATGTAGGGCTCTGATCCGCCATCAGCCAGGAATAACTTTCAGTCACTGGTGACCTGGGCTGCATTTGGACTGGCAACCAGGAGGTGGAAAGCACACTACGCCCCTTCCCTGATTCAAATCTTTGGAGCCATCCTGTCCCCCGTGGGCTTTGAAGTTCATAAAACATGTGTCTATTAAAGCACGCAGCGGTTTGCACTCAGGCAGATGCATGCGCAGTTGGGACGTGTGCCCTTCCCTTGACTGACTCAGAAAAGAAGAAATTTCTCTGACCCAGTAGAAATCAAGGATTTGCAATTACAAGTGGTGTTTACATGCACATCAAACACCTCTAAATGATAGGGAAAAGATCTGAAGGGAAGCAGCAGAGGTTTTTAGCTGAGATGAAGCAGCCGAATAGGCAAGGATCTGCCAGCTTTCCTGCAGGAAAAGGAGACAGGAGGCAGAAAGTGGGAGCAGAGGTGTGCATGCCGGGTAGGGAGAGGAAGAAAAGCCTGGCACATTCGCCAGTAGCAAATTGGGCTCCCGCATGGTCTAATTCCTGCTTCACCACAGACTGCTAACACAGCTTGGATAAAAAGGGAAAAAGGGAGAAAAAAATCTATTCAGGAGGCTGCAAGAGCACATAGAGTCTGTTCTGAGCTCCTTCCACAGGCAGACAGAAATCAATAAATCAATAGGAAATGTTCGCTGGCTGTAAAATGGGTAGAGAAGCCAGTGTCAAGCTGCTCTAAGATGGATGGACAGTAGGTTTGCAGTTTGCAGAAGGGCTAGAGGTGACTATCACCTTGAGATGGGATCAGCGGCCAGCAGTCCAGCAAGGCTTTGAACCTTGAGTTTATGATTAAGGGCTGGGGCACAGATTGAAATACTCCTGAGTCCCCTGCACAGCCCTCCCTGGGCTTGGCTGCCTCTCCTGCGCAGCGGCACCGGGGCCGGGCAGCCGGGGCCGAGCAGCTGCTGGCGCTGGCCCTGCTGTGCCACTTCATTGAAGTCGAGGCTACAGAAGACTGAATAAAAATTGACTAGATGCCTGGTGGTAGTGAGGATTGATTGAAGACGGGCAGGGGTTTTCTACCCCACAGTTGGATTTTTTCCCTTTCTATGAAGGATTTGACATAATGTGGGCAGAGATACTTATTCAGAGCATCGCACCTTCATTCTCTCCTTAATGAGACAAGCACAGGGACACAAAGCAGTGCCAAGATGCTTAGGGAAAGCTGGCATGAGTGGCATCCTTCTTTTCTTTCAAAGGCAAAGTATTTGCATGGGGTGGAACAGATGGACTTGCAGAAGCCTCGCTGTGTGTCTGTGTGCCCATGCAGGTTCAGAGGGTGGCTACTCTTCATTTGGTTCTTTTCAAATGCAGAGATGGTCTTCACTGTGCTGTGGCTCCTGCAGAGCCAGACAAGCAATCTGGCTTCAGGCTTCCTCCCTTCCACAGCCTCCTCTCCAGGACATACACTTCTTTCCGTCTCCATGAACTGCTGCTTACTCCCTTCTTTGAGGATAGATGGACCTTTTTAACCTCTTGTAACTGAGATTCTGTCTCTCACAGCCCTCAGAAGCTGCAGATTTGGGGTCAGCTTCTTGCTCTCACCAAATAAGGCTCTGTAATGCCATCATTGCTACCCATGTGCCACCATCACCATCGCTTACACACTGCTCTGCTCAAAGCTGGGCCTGGGCCACACTGGCCACAGCCCGAGGCAAAGCAGCAAGGGGAGCATTGCTGCCCAGAGTTAGTTGGTGCCAGGATTGCTTCCTTTCATTTACCAGCAGGTTTTCCAGGACAGCATTCAGGTTTATGCAGCATACACAGATGAACACTAAAGACTCACAGTCTCTTTACTTGCATTTGGTAGCTTAAGTTCACACACTGCAGTGTTGACAACTAAACATGTATATTGGAGTTGAATGCTTTGGTGTTCATAGCCTGGCTTCAGGGAACTGCGCCCAAGAAATTTAAATTTATTTTATAAGGTTTTTCTTTTGTTCACTCAGGCAGACAAACAGTCTGCTCTCTTGCAAGTAGAATTGAGGCAATAAAATAATGGGGGCTGTACACAGACTTTAATAGAATAAAAATTTCTAATCTGGTGAAGTAGCACCTGGTATATTCTCTAAATGGTCCCCTGAAATCACATTTTTTGTAATGCCAGTCAAGTAATCAAGAATTCAGTTTCCTGGACTGTTTTGTGAATCTTTTAATTCATTAACATCTTCTAAAGCCTAGAGTGAAACTGCTATTGCCAAACATGACCAAGTCTCTGCAAGCCTGAAACTGGGCACTCGGAGTGTAAGAAGGAGTCTAGGGAGTGATTTTGGATAGGAAGGTCAGAGAGATACTGTTTGGGGAGTTAGACAGGGCCCAAAATGAGCTTGTTTCACACAGTGGAAACTGACCATGAATAGATTTTGTCTTCTTGCCTATATGGTGATAAACAAGAAGTTCTGGCAAATAACTATAATGACTTTGGACTTAACTATCTGTGATCTTAGGCTGCAGTGACCGGTAGAGTTTTCATCACAGAACCTTGCTTTCGAGGATGCGTTTGGGAGTATCCCAACACCAGCCACAAGAAAGGGAACACACTCTGAAAGGCCAGGTGCTCTGGCACTACCCCCTGCTACAGGTTACACTTACAGGCAGATCAGCTGGCTCCACGAATGCTCTGATGTATTCCAGGAGTGTGTGTGGGAAGCTGCATGGATGCCTCACCCAGCAGAGCTTAGCATTTGGGCTCCAAAAGTCAGACCTGGATTCACTAGCTATGGTTATTAAAGAACCATCAAAGCAAACCCCCCTCATCTTGTTAGTATAAATAATGGTAAAATAAAAGACAGTAAAATGCTTACAGTGGTGAAAGGGAAGAAGCTTTGCTCTCCTTTAATTTACTGTTAGTTTTCAGATTTAGCCTGTGTGATTCACTGTGAAATATCCACTTGCTGTAGAAAATTAGAAAATATCTTAAATCAAGGGGAAAAATCTGCTTAATCTCTGTTGGATGGCCCAGTGCTGCTGTTGTAGCAGAGTGGGTTGCCCAGGTGAACCTCTGAAGAAATAATTTGCAATATTTGGACCATAATTGAACCCCACTGAAGCTGATGGGAACTTCAGCCATGAATGGACTTGACTCAGTATCTTCAGAATAAAATTCCAGGACTGTTCTTTTTTACTCTTCATGTATTAGTGTCCAGAACAGATACATTTTATTGAAAATATATTTTATACTTCTGGGCTAGGTACATCAGTGATGAGAAAAGCCAGAATTTTCCACATGAGCACTCTCCCCGTGGTACTGCCAGTGCAATCCACACAGACACTTCAGTACTGATCCCTTTCATCTGCAGCAACAGCCGATGCATCAGCAATTAGTGACACCTTAGTCAAGCACTGAACTCCAGAGTCCTTCGCTTTGCATGAGCTCATTCTGTGCTCTGCCACTGAACACTTGCAGAAACATAGATTATATTGAGAAACAGGTAAGATTTCGTTCAAGAATCTTGTATTTGAGGAAGTGGACCATGACAGATTTTGTGCATATTTCTCAGCCCTGATATCAGTTTGGGGCTCTTGTCAAATATGTGCATTTCTATCTGGACTTTCTGGAAAAAAAAATCAGCTGCAGCCAGTTATGAGAACCAATATACACAAATTCAGACCTCTGCAATTAACTGTCTTAGCAAATATATAAATCACCAGGGAAAAAGGCTCTTCTGGGGAAAATGGCAGGCACCTGAAATTTCAGGTGCAGCTGTTAGGAGACACAAACACCTGCACAGGCAGAATAAAATAAGCTGAGGTTTAAACAGGGTCTCTCAGATTGCCTGGGTTTAACCTAGTTCTGCTGGTGTGGTAGGAGCCCTTTCTAAGGTAAGGAGACTTTGGTCTCTCTCAAGCACTGCATGACTGTTTTGGAGATATTTTTTTTTTTTTAGTTCATCTGTGGCAGAGTGAAGGACTTCTAATGAAAAATTCATTAAATTAGTTAGTTTTTTTCTGTTTTCAAATCACTTGGAAATAGATGTTGACTTTGATTGATTTGTTTGTGGCTTGAAGTGGTGCTATGCTCTCTGTGCAAACACGGTTTATCCTGTAGCAGGCTTTGCTATGTGTCTTCACTGCATCTGCTCTCCTTGTTTTTAATTTTGAGTGGTGAATTTGGAGTGCCAACCCTAGAACATGATTTCTGGGTGACTTACAAGAATTTCAGTTCCATAGGTGCTTTTTAAAACAAAATATTTAAATTATATGAAAAAAAAAAACATTTAAATTATTCTTATTAGTAGTTGTGGAGCCTTGTTTTTCTTTGCTATACTCGCTCAGACATGAGAGTTTCTCAGATTTAGCAGAAATAATTGTAGATTTAGACCCCAATTATAAAATAATCCTGTTTAATAGAGTACCACTGGGAGTAAATAGTTAGTGTTTTTTTCTTTTAGTAAAATGAAAGCTGCGTGGACTACTTTAAATTTCTGTTTACCTTTTGAAGCTTCTGTTTTAAAATGCTACCACTAAATTCTGTAAAATTCAGTTTCTGCTGAACAGTTCCATTCTGTCTTCAAAAATAGCATTCTTTTCAACACTAGGAATGACTAATAGAACATTTCAGTTGCTAGTTTTGTTTTAATATATAAATAATTCTTAGGAAAGGAAGTAATTTCCTTGCAAAAGTAATGAAAGAGGTTTTGTGTCACTTAGTACAAAGAGGAAACAATACAGCAGGAGCAAATATTTCACATATTGAGTAACAATGAGTTCAAAACAGAAGTCTGGCGTATAATAAGAAAATGTGTGTAATTCACTCATCCCACTTAATCTTTCTTTCCTTACCTGCTGCAGTTCCACACTGGCTTCATACGAATAACAAATCATCCTATTTCTCTTACCTGGCAGCTCTCCCTTTATTGTTGTTTTTCATGTTTTTATCTTTCCTGTTATTTGGCCGCGTGTGGTGCCTGCAAGTCCAGCCAAGGATTTGTTTAGCCAGGGTCCCACACCATGTTTCTCCCTGTGTAACATGAGGAAAACCAACGTGCATCCCTAAATGTGCAGCGGTGGGGGCATCCCCAGCCCTTTCAGATTCAGGGATTCATTCAGGCTGAGACAAGGCTTTCCTTTTGAGATTGCTCAGCTTCATCAAGGGCGTCGATGATTTCCCTCCCCAGCCTGCCCCGTGAGAGGGATCGGTTTGGTACCCAAGCCCTGCAAGCAGCAGGCCCGAGGGGTCCCAGCAGAGCCCAGGGTGCTCCTGCTTCCCACGGCCCCCGCTGGGGACACAGGGGCCGGGGCAGAGCCACCGCGGTGTCGGGGCCAGCCCGATGGCCGCGTTTGGCCAACGATGGCCCTGGAGTTCGCGCTGCCCTGGGCCCGCGCCGGCCGTGTGCGTTTGTAGGCAAAGGCAGGAAACTGGCTGAACACTGATGTAATCATAAAAAACGTGATCTTATCAGGGTATATCTTGCTGATAAGGGCCTACTTCTGATGTACCAACGGTTCGGCATGCTGGCAACACAAAGGCCAGAAATGCAGCAGCCTCCCCACACAATGGGGGTGCCATGCTTGTGGCTAATAGCATTTAATGCTTAGACAAGCAGGCAGTGCAACACCTCTCCCTCCACGTTTCCCTCCCGCTCCCCTCCCCCAGACCCCTCCTGCCACTTGCTGACGCCATTTGCCCGGGACTGGAGGTGTCTGTGAGCTCTGAAAATTGGATCACAGGGATAGCTTTTTGCCGGCCCCGGTCACGCTGACGGCAAGACTCGATCGATCAATACTCTGTGTGACACTTTCAGAATTCATTGGAAATGATGTCCTTTTCAAATGACACCCACATTTTATCGAGGGCAGCTCCAACAGCAAAGCACCAAGTGTGTTTTTTCAAGATATGTTTTGTTAGTAGTAAACTTTGCTTTATTTGTAAGGTTCTCTGTATTTGGGATTTCTTCATCCCTCCCTTCAACCTCCCTTTTGAAGAGGGCAGAGATTTAATCTTTAAAGGTAGCTTTGTAGCCTGACATTTAGAGTGTGAGCTGTTCCTAAGCCTGATGTTTATTATGACATATGGCCTCTTCATGTAAAAAACAGTAAGCTTTGGGGGAGAATTTAAAAAGTAGCCTGAAGCTCATAGCACACAGCTAAAAACTGATTCACAATTTTATCCAAAACATTATGACCTCTGGGTAAAACTATTGCTCCTCTATGGATTCCCATGAAAGTACTTGGCACTGCTGTCTTGGAGCCGGTTCCTGTGGGTGGGACTACGCAGGTCATTCGAAGCAACCCTTCGGAGCCATTAATTGCTCATGTTGACAGGCAGCAAAGCAGAATGGTGCTTGCAGCTGGAGGCTTCGGGGATAAGACACAGAGAGCAGGAGGAATGGGGGAATTGTTGGGAATCTGTTTTGAAGGACTGTCAAAAATAAGTAACCTTTGCATTAAATGTCAATATTGAAAAAAAAAATCTTTAGTCCTTATATTTTGTGACTCCAAAGTAAATAGTTCTGGTTGCTCAAGAGGTTCAAAAGCTGTGTACCAGGCAGCCTTTGGGGACTGCATAGCAGGGACTTGGAAGATCCAGCCTGGGGTTTAATTTTGCCCTTATCAAAACTAAAGCTAGATGTATCATTTGGACTTAGCCTTAAGCCGACCCAAAATGAACAAAAGGTTTAGCCTCGATCAACTTTGTGAGAAAAAAGGGAAAAGCAATTTCCCAAAATAAATCCTGTGTAATTTGGGATTTACAACATTCATCGAGGTGCACAGTGTCTTTGAAGTGGTGAGTCTGTGACCAGATTAGCACGTGAGTACTCCTAAAAAGAAGTAGAAAAATTAACAAGCCATCATTTTTTGACTTGAGACATCTGCATAGTACAAGTAGGGAAGATCATGGCAGAAAAGCAGTTAAGGCGGGAAGAGTCTTTCTAAATATATATTTGTGTTTTTACTCTGTGTGCACATCAGGCAGGAGAATTCTCTCTGCACCTCATTGCTGTGACACTCTAACATGTGGGTTTCATCTAACTGGGGTAAAGTCTTTCCTGGGCTGTAACTAGGGCACCACTGCCAGTCCTGCTCTGACTCTGATACAATGAATTTTATGAAAGTGAAAATAAACGTTGCAAGGTCCAAAAGTTTGTGATAGGGGGAAAGAGAATATCAGAAGTGGACTATGGACTTATTAATCTGTTCAGTTGCCAGGAAACATCAAAACTGTCATAAATTATTAGATAGCAGTTTATAGGGAAGCTTTCAGTTGCTAATCCTGCCCTCGTAATAGCACCTAATAGTTTCATTTACTTTGTTCGTGAGGAATGTGACCTGGCAAATTGGGTAACTACTATTCTGATTTATAACGTGGGGCTTGAATGGGACAAACTCGATACAGAGATTAGAGTGACTGCTGCCTGATTTTAGAAGTTAATTCCGAAAGCTCTGCATGCAGAAGTAACCCAGCTCCCTGGGAAATGTACCATCTGAGCTCTGACTGAGGGACAGCACACTGAGCTAAAATGTTTGGCCTTTTAGCGCAAGGTATGGAGACCAATGCTTCTGGTTCTGGTCAGTGCCAAGGAAATGGAAGCTTGTCCAGGTGAGGATTTACTTGCTCTGGACAAGCATCTTCGTACGCAACACCAGTGTCAAACACTGCAGTCAGGGAGTGTTACAGCTTATTTTTCAATGCAGTTACAAAAGATGCGAGTTTAGTCCCCACCCCTTAGTTTGATTTAATCCCTTCATTAACTTTACTTTTAGCTTCAGAAATCTGATTCAGCTCTTGCTGTTAGAGACACCCATTACTTCTTAATATCAGGATAACATCAGGTGAATTGTTCCTAACCCGTATCCAATGAGGCAACAGAAAGGAATATATTAGTTTAGTCTGATTTTCTAAAGCAGATGTAAGAATGACACATTTTGTTACCAGACTGGCTAAGAAAAGAACGAATTTGGTGCAAGGCTGAGGTACACTGGTACACACCACAAAAATGTTACTGGCGTCTCTGCTCCTGACCACACAGGGAGAAATGGGTTCAAATACCCATGGCTCTGCAACTCCTATTGACTTCAGCTTCTATTAAAATCAAGAACAGTTTTACTATTAGCTTAAATAGATTCAAGGGAAGGTTTAGCGTAATAAAAGAGGTTCTGCAAATATTTGCTTTATCATGACAGCTATGTGGATTTTATGTACTTTTAAATATTTAGGCACTTGTGTGTACTAGAATCCTTAAAATCTCCAAAGACACTCTCGGTGAAAAATGCCTTAAATCTCCTGATTGTGTCCCCTGTGTAACTGACCAAAATGTTGTCAGCAGAGTGAAGCTTTTAGCCTTAAAGTCCAAGGAGTCTTTTAGTCTTGCTGAGGTTTAATGAGTTGGGATTCTAAGCTGATTCAGCTCTTAAACAGTCTGATCATTAGTGCTGTATCATCTGTCACCTTTGGGTGATAATTAGAAAAAGAAAGTCAATAACAATAGTACATAACACTACTTTACCAAGATTTAAACAAGTTGTAATATTGTTGAACATCTATTGATGAGTCCAAATGTGCCACAGGCTATTGAGCACAAAGAGTGCTTTGATGTGATGTTTTCCATTATTAATTTGATGTGGTGGTGTTTGTAGAAGTGAGAACATTTGTTTTCATTTTATTACATGTGGGAAGAGATGAGATACTTTACATATTCATTTTATTTTCTTCTATTGTTTATGCCACTAATGCTTTTGAGGACCAAGCACAGAACAAAAATAAGGAAAATATCTCAGTTAATCACATTAGGCTGTTTGTTTACCATATTTCTGATTTGTTTTGATTTTTATTGATTTATTTGACCTCCAAAATATGCATCCTATATGTGTGTTAGCAGCCCCTAGATGACAGGGAAAAATCTAAGCGGAACTGGTTTTTCCCCAGAATAGAACAAGCTCTCAGGAACTCACCACAGTGCTGCAAAGACGGGTCAGGATTCATTATTGCATTACTTTAGCAATCCGGATATGGGGCCTGATGTGTGCGAGATACCCCAGTAATGCAGTGGTCAGTTATTGTTACTTATTGACCACTTCCTCCTCTGCAGGTTGGTTCTTCCTTTGGGTGATTAAACTCATTTGTAAAGAGCACAATTATGGAAATCTCTGAAGAGTGAGCCTTTTGGAGTCTCTTTTACTGCTTTGTTTTGTCTAATTAATCCCTTAATGAAAATCCTTTCCCTCCCTCTAGTCTGTCCTTTTTATGCTTTCTGAAACCACAATATGTCAACACTTCAGTCGTGGGTCTGCAAAATGCAGTTTTGCTTAGATGATGTGTTTCAGTGATTTAAACAGGAAAGTTGTTAAGCCAAAAATAGAGCAATGTATATAAAATATCCAAGCGTAAGAGAAAAATACATTTACAGATTGACTAGGTCCTTTTATAGAAACACAAGCTGTTTTCACCTCATGTCTGGAGCTATCTGTTTGCAGCACACTTAAAAGAAAGTCTAAATCTCTTGAAACTAACAGGTATATTTTTCCTTAGCAGTTAAATGAAGATATTTTATTTCTCCTCTCTCTTGTTTAGAAATAATAATACCAGTCCTGCTTTGGACCCTGAAAAGCACCACATCAAGCTAAATCACGCTGATGTTTTGTGTGAGTGTGGGCTGCTTCTTAGCGGGGAATGGCATTTAACAGCCATAGATAGCACTGGCATAAATTCTAAACTCCAAGGGTTCAGTTATGAAATCCAGTTGTATTTTGGGCAATAACCACCCCATACTTCATCTGTTTTGCAAGGCTGCTCAGTACAACTGCAGCTAAGCAATGGAACAGGGACACGCAATGGCTCAGGATAACATAATAGAACATTAAAACCAGGAATTCGTCACGTTAAATGTTGGGGCACTACGTGCTGCCGTTCTCAGTACGAGATAGAAGTGCTTTACGTGGATCAATTACTTCCCTATAAAACGTAAATGGAAGCCCAAAATACAAATGTAACCCAGGTTCAGCCTGGGTTTTAAATTCTCCAAATATTTGGGATACTTAAAGCAGGGGTTCTCCTTCAGTTTTGCCACTTCCTTAAAACAAAACAATGCATTTCATAGGCACTGGAGAAAGATGGCGTTAAAAGCTACTTGGTTCTTTCTAGTAGTCAAATGTCCAGATTTAGTGAATGAAGATCAATGAAAAGCAGGAACTTGCATCAGTAAACTATAAACCATAGAGTTTCGAGCTTTGGATATCTACAAATCTCAGTGACACACAGCCTGCTCACATGTGCCTGCACACACAGAAGCAGGGCAGCACAATTTCTTCCCAGCACTCCGCTCCAGCAAGTCCCATTCATTATACAGCAGGCTGAGACATCTCCCAGACAAGGCATCCACTGCTAAATGTGGCTGCAAAGTCCACCCCTTAGACAAGGGGCAGAGAAAGATGATTGTATTCTCCTCCTGATAAGTAAACTCTGCATAATCCTCAAGGATGATAAACTTTGTCTAAAGTCCAGAATCTGGGTCAGATTATTGGTTACCTCTACAGCAGTTACACCAATAATGGGTTTGGACCTCAGACTTGAAAACTCACAATACTCTTTGATGTACATAACTTCATTTTGACATACACATAAAAAATTCACCTAAGTTTGTGAAAATGCACAGGAAACCCTTCATAAACCTGAAACATCTCCATTCCCATGCAAGCCAGACTTAATTTCTCAAAATAAATGGAAATATATTTTTACATAATATTACTGTATGAAGTTCTAACCTGTAAAGGTGCCCAGCATTATATTATATAGCATCATAACCTTCTTAATTATTGTAAAATAAATGAAGTCTTTACTCTTCACAGCTCAAATTCGTATATTCTGTGTCAGTCAGACACACCAAACTGATGACCCTTCTGTTATTGTGAACCCTGAACAAATGATTCAGGATTATCTTTTGTACCATCCAAACACTTTCCCGGTGGAAAGCTTTGCCAAGAGCCAGGCTCAGTCAGCTGCAGGGTGAGGAGCTGCCCTGGGCATGAGGTGGAAGTGGGAGGGTAGCAGGGCTGTGTGTGCTGTGCTGGCCTCCTTCCTCCCTGTGGCTGTGCTGATAGAGAACCCGGCTCCCCAGCAGCTGCTTTACAGCTCTGCCTTTCGCAGCCATTTCTGCAGGCGTTGAAGCTCAGCCTGAATTTGAACCTGCTGCACCCAAGTGAAACAGGCAAAGTATTTCTTACCGGGCTGGAACCCTTGGAAACCTGTTGCAGTGTCTGTGAACAGCTCAGCAAGTTAATTCCCTTTGCATCAATCACCCCTGAACCTTTTGCTGGGGTAGCGCTGGGATGTGGTTCCAGGTGACAGTTCTGGGCAGGGATAAGCAGGGAAATGCTCTCTCAGGGACCTGCTGGTAGTGTCTCCATCTGTGTACTTGGTTTGTGAACCTCTTGAAGTTCGCAGGCACAGCACCAATGCCAGTGTAGCATTAAATAGCTTTCCAGATATGAGAGTTTACCCTAAGTAAATGTCTTACACGTGTATTTAGCATCCTTAAGGTAAGAGGTGTTTTGTTTGTGAGTTTTGCCCCTTGCCACTTTTCCCCTTTGAGAGCCCACCAAAGCTGCTTCTTGGAACCTGTTCTGTCTCCCCAGCTCACTGCCCAGATGTTCCCAAAGGACACAGCACTGTGCCCTGGGCTGCAGTGCTGGTCGGCAGGACAGCTTCTGGTGCTGCTCCCCAAGCCTCTGTGGGGGGGGGTCAATGCCCCATGGATGCACAGGGCCCCTCCAGAGCAGCAAGGCTCCAGTGGGGTCCTTGCCTGAATTGTTAATTAGGTCATTGATGAGTTAATGCTTGTACAGTGCGCTCTATTTTCAGTGTTGTGTAAGAAGT
This sequence comes from Struthidea cinerea, assembly GCA_013397865.1. Classification (NCBI taxonomy): domain Eukaryota; kingdom Metazoa; phylum Chordata; class Aves; order Passeriformes; family Corcoracidae; genus Struthidea; species Struthidea cinerea. The sequence goes on from VZTI01001507.1 coordinate 365,975, forward strand.
AGGGGTTATTACCATTAGTAAATAAACATTTCTTCATTGAAGTTTGTACTCAAGCTGTTCAAGTCACCTTCATGTTTTTCTCTTCTGCCCCCTCCCTTCCTTACCCCTCCATGGGGTGGGGTTGATCACATGTGAATTAAATGTAATTAGGCTGAAAAGTTGATGACAAAAACTGAAATTCCATCTACATCTTCCTACTCACATTTTACTTCACTCAGGAAGTGCTCGGGCCATTATCGTCCCCTGGGGCTAGCACAAGTGTGGGTCACAAACCGACTTTAAAAACTATAGTTTTTCTGAGTTCCATTAGAAATTATTTGGCAGTTCTATTGATGGACTGAAGCAGCCTAAAAGTGACTCTCATCAAGTCTGCCTTTCGTTCCGAACATATGCAATAAACAGCAACTTGCTATCGGAGTGTTTTATGGTTTTGCACTGGTCTGTGTACTATAGGAGGAACTTCTTCCCTTGCCTAGCTCCAGGTATCTTTTTCACTAGAGATTTTTCTTTTGAAACTGTGGTTTTTCAGGTAACATTCAGAAACCATTTCTTTTGTTGTTGTTTTTGTAGTTTTCCTTGTAGTTCATTGATTTGTTCAAACCAAAAACTCAAAGCCAATCTCTGAGGCTGTCAGCCTATTTAGCTGTGGAGGAAAGTCCACCAACTTCTGTAAATAGAGACGATAGCGTGTGGCCCAGCGGGCTGCTGGAACCCGGGGCCTGCCCGGCAAAATGCCGTGCTCAGCCCCAGCTCCAAATGGCCAGGGGGGCTATTCGTGGGACCCCAACAGTTCATGGGACCCCTTCCCTGCAACCTTCTGTGGCCAAGCAACCAAGTTGCAGTGCAATAGTTCTCACACCTCCTCTTTTAGTGTTTCATATTAAAATTATTATTGCCAGCAGCACTTTGTAAGGCAATAAGCACTGCAAGCTGTGAAGTCTTTTTTTTTTTTTTTTCTTTGAGATGATTCACCTTAAAAATTTGACCCGTTTTAAAAAAATGGTTACCAACATTTTTGCTTTGAATTTTTTTTTTTGAAGGAAGTAGCATTAGAAATGCCAAAACAAAGTTTGGCCAAGGTGCAAAGGGGAGGGCTCTGCACAGTGGGTGCTTGTCGTAGCAAAAGCTTTTGGTTTATGGTTAGAGCTGTCTGTGATACTGAGGAAAGCAGATAGTGGCATGTCCTGGGGTTTGTGTTCATTTTCACTGGCTGGCCTTTGCAAGACTTCGGTCACGGAAATGAAACCTTAGCACAGTCTGCCTGCGTGCATCAGCATGATTCCTTTCCTACTTCTACCACTTCAGAGCCTTTCTTCTTGCCATTAGCAAACCCTCAAGCCCCAACAACTGCCAAAACCCTCCAGGCAGATGAAAGGAAGTGGATCCATTTTCTCTAAACTGGCTCCATGACATTTTATGAAGAGCCTCTTAACAGATCCAACACTTCAGCTCAGGAATACCTTTTGAAGGCCAGCAGAGCCTGTGAGTGGGACAGGGATTAATGTAATCCCTTCCCCCGCCCCATCTAGAACCTCTCCTGGAAGGAGTTTTATCTGCTCCCATCCTCTGCTGTCAGCCTGACCCCCTTACTCTCCACACGGGTCCTGAGCAGCTTTGCTGTTTCCCAGAGAACTACATTTGCTTGTTACAAAAGGCCTGCAGCAGTATCGTAGAGCTTTATGCTCTTGTTTGAGAAAAACAATGCATTATGATATATGCTCTATGAGTAAAGAGTGGCAGATGATTTAACAGAAACTTTTTGTTTCAAATCTTACATTAGTAACTGTGCTGTCTGTGGCTACCAATAGTGGTAATTTTTGTTATTCCTCTGTACTGGTGATTCACAGGACAGAGAATGAAGACATTTGTGATTAGTTACACATCAGCTGCAGCTATTAAAATGCAAGGACGACCATCAGTTATTTTATAAAGCCATAGATGATGATGCTGTCTAATCCACATCTCCAGACAGGTTCTAGTGATAACCAAGTGCATGGGCTTTTTACACATTATAAATAATGTACAGCCCTGGCCTTTGGACATAAATGCTTTTTTCTTAGAATACCTTTTTCCTGGACTGCCTCTTCTTCTGCCTGTGCAGGTGAAAGATAAAAAAATGGGGAATTTCTGGAGATCTCAATACAGTTCTCATAGTGCATTTGAGTTTCTTCTTTATAGAAGTAAAATTTTGATATGTATTTTCTAATACTCTATATGAAAACTTTGTCAGCAGCTTCACACATTCCTTTGCAGTGTATAAATTTTTGGAAAAGTTTTGGTTTATTCCAATTGTGGTGTGTACATTGCCCCTTACAGTCACTCTGTGCCAAAGGAGGTCTGAATAAAAGGTACTTCTGTGAGCACAGAGTGCATCAGGCAGGAACACGCTGTTAAAAAGGGAAAAAGTGAATCTGGGCACTCAATTTACCTTGCACAGAAACAACTAGCATGTGCAGAAGGAGACTGATTGTAAACAACTGGAACCAAGCAGAGAAAAGCAAGAAGTCTGGGAAGCCTTCAGCCACCCTGCTGGCTGCATGCTACCTAGGACTGACTTTGTGCTACTTCTGTTCTAAGAAAGATTGAAGACGCTCAAATATGCAGTGCAAAAAAAGGCAGGGACTTGTTATGGAGGGAAATTTCAGGTGAAATATGGATGCTTTGGTGTCGCTCTAGTGACTGGTGCCTCTGATACCCATCAGTACAGGCAGGGCCAAGGCTGGTGTGCCATCTTCCAAATTTCCTTCCAAAACAAGAGCTGAGGAAGCCGCTGGCTGAGATCAGTTCATTCACCCGTTTGCTGTTGCTTTCCACTTGCACACAAACCAGGGGGTGTGGCTGGGATCCGTGCCCTGCACGCTGCAGACACACCATATGAGTGTCACTGTCTTCAAAGCTCCTCAGCACAGGTCTCACATTTGAGCTCGGCTAACAGGACACTTTGAAAGAGAGCACCATTTCTCCATGTCCTCATCCTTTCCCTGCTGGTTTGGTCATTTTTAAGTGGAGAAGGTGTTTATCCCACACAATTTTTACACAGCAGGCTGAATACAAATAACTTGCCTTCATTACTTCTATGTGGGGAGAAAGGGAATTTATAGTGTCAGAAAAGGCTATGCATTCATTTGTCATTGAGGAAAAAAATCATATTTCTGACGCTTTAGGGCACATCATCCAATGACTTTGAGCTGATCTTAATGTACCCTTCAGGTATCTCAACTTACCCAAGAAACTTGTCCAAAAAATTCAGGAGGCTATATCAAGATGGCCCATGCTAAGAATGTCAAATATCAGCACAACTTCATATCTAATGTAGACCAACACATACGTGTTTCCGGCTTTAGCAGAAATTTTTTGGCTTCTAGGGATCAGTTAAAATGGAAGTTATCGATATTCCTACTGCAAGATAAAATCAGTGGGGTTTTTCCTTTGCCTCTCATGAAGAAGTTAAAATCTGTGCAGACCCAGTTTCAGTAATCTTTGAAATCACATCTGCAGCAGTTGAGGAGTAAAGTTCAATGAAAATTCACACAGCACATTAAAAGCGTGTGTTACAGGCTTGAGAGAAAGTGGGTGTGTACCTATGTCCCCAGCAAAGCAGGGCAGTGCTGAGGTGTCTGGAGGTTCATTCTCACCTGTCAGTGGCTGGTAAGCCAAAGTAAGCTCCACCGAGGTCAGAGGCAAGAAGGCACAGCAGTGCCAGTGAAGGCTGAACCTGGGGCCATTGAAAGCAGAATGTAATCCATTAGCTGACTTGGATGTCAGAAAGTCCAGACTCAGAAAAACTCTCTAGTTTCTCTTCTTTTCCTGATGTGAACTTTTTGAATACATTTTTGTTTTAAGGTATATCAATAAGAGGTGCTTTACAGCACAAGCACAAGGAGCTTTTTAAACTTGGGCCGCTTCAGCTTTCTTAGAAGGAAATTAAAGTAGTCTTTCCTGGGCAGGAGTAACCTCAAACCAGCAAGAACCGTTCCTGTGATGTTTCCCTTGTACTGCCCAGTGTTGAGGCGTGGGAGGCAGGTGCCCAGCCCCAAGGAGCAGGGGCAGCTGCTGGGCACTCTGTTGCCCTCGGATCACTGGGGGACCTCTCCAGAGGAGACTTGGCACCTGCAGCCTTCTGAAAACTGAGCTTGGCCATAGCCATTTCCCAGCCATCCCTCTGCCCATCGGACTCTGCATCCTTTGGAATATTGCTTCACTGAAGCTTAGGCAAGCACACCAAACCCCATCACCAATCCCCCAGGTGTTTGGTTCAATGTTTGGTTTTGTGGGACAAGTGGGAGAGAAGGAATAAGAACAAAATGCTGACTCCCTCTCAAATCTGGATTTGCTATCTTATAACAACTTTAAATGTCTTCATTTAAAGCTAAATTGTTCTAATTTTTATGGGCATACATTTGTGCTCTGTTGCTCTCCATTTATGTTCTGTGTCAATGCACTCAATCTTGTCCACATTTGCATTCTGCAAACTGTGAGCTGCTGGAAGGTGTGTTTTGGATTGGACTTTTGTTCATCCTGTTTTGTATTTTATATAACAGACTTACCAGGAATATTCTGGATTCCATATGGATACTAATGAGTGTTTGCTTGAGGTCAAATATTTCCTAGGAGCATTGCACTAAACAGAATCTATCTAAATGTCCAAGAAACTACTTTCAGGACCATTCAGATACTGTTTCACTGTGGCTTCCTTCACCAGCAAAAAACCCAAGGGCCGGATGAGGGGCACTCTCACCACAAAAGCAAGCAGAGAGGCAAGCTGGGGTGGGCTTCCTCCCCCTGCTCATTTCCCCGTGACTTGTGATGTGTGACATTGTAGTTCTATGTGGGTGCATCAGCTGCACAAATATGCTCGTTGGTTGGCACGGCAGGGCAAGGACTCAAGGCTCCAGTTACCTGTTGCCCCAAATTTCCCTGCCCTCGTGGTAGGTGAGCCCCATGGCAGCCCCAGAGAAATGCTCTTGCTTCCTTGCACAACGACTGCCCTTTCTGGGCGCAGCTACACACCCTCCACCTCTGAATAATGATCTTGTTTCTACAGTGCAATGTGTAATAGGGAAAAGGAGGTGGCCAGAACTCAAATGAAGGAACAAAAAAGAGCAGATGAATCGTTTTGAGGATGTTCTTTTGATGCTCTTGCCCTCTATTTCCCTACTCTTCTTCCAAGCCCTCTGCAGTTATTTCAGTGTGAGTGCTGCTAGCCACATGGATACGATTCAGCCTGCAAAAATGTATGCTTGCAGCAAGGAAGACTTACCCTTTAACCTTTAGCAGCCATTTCCTCTGAAAAGCACAAGTTTCATTTTCACTTACAGTGAAAAACGTGTGGAGGGGGAAGGGGAAGAGAACCTCATCTCTGAAACAGCCAAATGGTCCTATTTTCATCCTCTGCACCAAACTTCACATAGCTCTTTTTGCATTATGCAGTGTGCCCTCAGGAAAGAGATCTGGCAGGAAAAGCAAATGCAAACTCTTTCGTTAGTCTTTAAAGACCTGGTCTTGAGCATTAGGGGTCAATCCCCTTCAGTAGGTTCATTTTTCTTCATTGCAGTTTCATGAATTTGGCCATAAGCAAAAGCAGGGTTTAGTAAAAAAAACTAAAAAGCCTATACAGCACTCATTAAACAAAACTGGAAATCGCATGCCATATTGGAAAAGTCAGGAAGGTAGAAGAAATTCCACTTCCCTGCAATATATCCAAATATATTGCAGACAGTGTGCTGTAGCACCAGTAGCCAGTGGGGCTATACTTTCACCTGGGGTAAGCCCATGTAACTCATGCTAATAGTTCTAAAATTGGAATGAAGAAGAAAGGAATTTTTGTTGTTGTTAATTGAAACTCTTGTGCTCAAGTGCTTTTCTGCTTGGGACATGTGGGGTGGGTTTTTTCCAGGTCTGACATGACTTGAAAGATAACGTACCACAGCAATAAGCTTTACTGCAAGTCCGTGATTTTTTTAATTCAGCTCATTTTTCTAATCATCAAATACAGTTACCAGGAGAGAAGAGTTTAGTTGCAACTTCAAGGGAAGCCAAAGCTCCCATCCCTGTTGCTTCCTGAGCTCCTGCCCTCCTCCTTGGAGGTTCCCCAGGCCAAGCATTGTGTAGGGTGATGGTGCAGTGTGATGAATTTCCACATAACCCTCGTCTTTGCTGCAGTGGAGGGTGCCCGTGCAGAGCCTTTGCCCACCATGGCCCAGCAGCCCTTCTCAAGGGGCACCCCTGAGCCACTGCCTGCCTTCCTGCGCTGCCTCCTTCTCCACAATGGCATTTCTAAAGCTTTCATACATCTTAAATATGTGTTGCTAGGTGTCCACCTTCCTGTAAAAGCTTTTGAAAATATTTTTGAATGAAAAGTCTGTGATCTAATGAAAAATTCCACTTTCAAACTTTTTGTTCAAGCAAGTGTCATTACATTTTCTCATGGCCTCAAAAAGATGATCTGAACGAAGCCCCTGATCGCCCAGCTGTGAGGACCCCACTTGGTCACCAGACTCCTGTCACATACACATTTTAGGGACAGCAACTCTTGGGACCTTTCTCAGCACCCCCTAAGTCCTGCTAAAGCTCTGCTGTCTTTGCAGAGTTGAACAGAGAGGGAGAGCATCCCCTCCCAGGCAGCAAAGGGTGCTGAACACAGTGCTGGTGCCTTTCACAAGAGGTCATTGTAAACCAGTGTGCATATAAACCACAAAATACCTGGTGAAATGATAAGATATCATAGTAAGCAAGATGAAGAGATTTGGCTGAAAAAATAAAAAATCTTTCTGGTGAAATAATTATGTGAGAAATTCCCTCAATGTATTGTGAACTGATAGAGAAATATTAATTGCAATCCTTTTTTTTTAAAGGAAAATGCAATGGATTAATTCTCTGATGGAAGTCAGCATAAATGACTCAGTAGAATGGGGAAAAGGTGTTAAGGAGAGAGTTGAGGGTGTGCGAACAGAGAGTGCATAATGTATTAGCATCAGCAACACCGCCTGATGGGTGAAGGCTTTTATACTACCTCTCTATTGATAGGTATTTCAACCAGCAGTAAAAAACTGCTCTTGACACTCATCTGTAGGGAAAAATATCCACATAGTCTTTGCTGTAGGACCAATTAGCCTGTGAAAGCAGCTGGGGGGAGGGGGGAGGTGCGGGATATAAATGCGGGATGCATCCACACTTGATTACTCTAATGAAATGTCCATTGATTCCTATAGATTAATGTGAGAAGAACGGCAGCTGCGGAGTGGCTAACACCTCTAGGTCAGCAGCTCTGTGTGTGTGTGTGGACGTGTGTAATGGAGGGGGTAGCACAGAGCCAGACCAAGGTAGACAAGAGAGGGTTCGTGTGGCCGAGGTGCGCGGCCGTGACAGCCGGCGACGGAGGGAGATCCGCGGGAGGCCACAGCGAGGGGCTGCAGGGACAGCGCGGTTCCTCCCTGCCTCTCTCGCTGCCGCTGCCCCTCGCTCCCATTTGACTTTGCTGTAAGGCAGGCTGAGCTCACAGGTCATCTGTTTTTGTTAGATTAATTTGATTCAGCATGTAGGAATAGAGGGCTGAGCGGGCTAATGGCTCTCTGCAGGTGACATTGGGAATGGTCAGCGCTCGCATCCTCCTCCCCCACCTCTGTGGCTGCGAAGAGAAGCCGCTGACGAGGGGCTCCCTCTGTGTCAGGGATGCCGGTCCTGCCCCGCAGCCCCCGCGCTCGGCACCACCTCACTCCAGCGAGTTCCTCACGTCTCAAACACTAATCCCTTATCTCTTGCGCCGTGTCATGTAGAAGGACTTAATTACAATAACGGGCGAGGGATTTGCCGAGCGGCTGCAGAGCTCGGCGCAGGGCTGTTTTCATTGCGCAGGGAGTGGAGTTACGGGGTCCCTGCCGTAATTGTCACAAGAGATGCACCGCATCCTCTCCTGCAGCAGTGCTGGTGTTCCGGTGCTGGAGGTGATGTGCGGGCAGCAGCCTGCCTCCTGTGCCAGGGAAGCCTGGAGGAGCCAGTGGAGCCGTGGATTGTACCAGAAGAAGAGGCTGGTGTGGAAATAGGGAAGGGTGAAATATTTAGGCTGGGATTCTAGAAATTACATTTCAGATTAAACAAAAGTACCTCTGGGCCAGATTTGTGCTGGGATAGTACCCCACAGTTGTACTCGTGGTCTCACTCCTCTGGTCACAATAAAAGGAAAGCTGTCTCTGTTACTTATTACTGAGGATGAGGAATCTTGTAGCTGTATTGCATTGTGAGGAGAGCTTGACTTCAGCTAAGAACACAAAATAACCAGGCACGTTGTGGCCATTGTTTCAGTTGCTTTCAATGCACACTTCACCACGTCGTTGTCATACTTAGGAACAAGTACTACATTTGCCAAAAATTGTAGAAACAATGTTTCTTAGCAATACCTACAAATGTGGTCAGGCAATGCAAGACCCACGAGGCCCTGCAAAGATCAGAGTTCCCCAGGAAGCGCAGGATCTGATGTTGGGTATTAAAATTCCTGCTGTATTGTGCTAACCTGGGGGGAAAAATTAATCCTAACTCTAAACCAGGGCTTTGAGCAACCTGCTACTGGTTTGACAGCAATTGTGTCAACTGCCCAAAACTGATGCCAAGAGCTAATCTGGTAAATGTGCACGTATGCCAACGTGGGCACAAAGAGGTCCAAGTCCGGGACCACGCGGAGGTTTCTCCAGGGCAAGCTCTCTGCTGAGCCCAGCCGTGCCAGCACCAGGGCTGCAGCCCACACTGGGCAATACTTGGCACCTCCTGTTTTCATGCAGTTGAGTGACAGAACTTTTCATCACCATCTGAAGAGCATAATTTACCCCTGGGAACACAAACGCTGCAACCTGCACACCATGTGTTTGCATGTATTTCCCCAAGCCTGCCCCATAGCCACACACCCCTAGCAGACCCTGCTCCTTCTTGGTGGATGCTCAAACCCTGCTGGGGCAGGTGGCTGCGAGCTGAGGCCACAGTGTCCCTAGCTGTCCCACCTGGTAAAGGGCACTGTGGGGGACAGAAGGGAGTTGGCCTCAGTGTGCAGTGCTGACCTTCACTACTGCAGCCAGACCTACCCAAACATGCCTCCACCTCCTTTGATCACTATAAAACACAGGCTTTTAGTCAAAATTTTTCATTTCTGTCTGTTCAAGAACATGCTTATCAGTGATTCCTCTTTTTAGTTCAAGATTTTTCCTTCTGGTTAACTAGTATTTTAATGCTATGCTCTCCTGCAGAAACACCTTGCTTCTCTCAGATAAATAACAGTACCTGGGTAAAGATTCCTGTCATGCTGCTTTTCCCCTTTCCAGAGTGGCAGGATGTACAGTGTGCTGTCAGCACTGGTGCAGTATGAATAGGGAATTAAAAAGCAGTGCCTGGATGTGTTTGGCCACCGTGGCTCAGGGGGTGTGTGTGGAGGCAGCCGGGCACTGGCAGCAGGGCTGTCCCTTTAAGCCTTGCTGGTGTATTTTTAGAAAGCATAAATAGGCTGCATTCTCCCACTTGCTCACTATCCAAGACATAAAAAGGAAGGGCTTTCTGCTTTCTTCAAGTCTCCTTCCCCTGCTGGCACCATATAAGTCTGTCTTTTAAGCAGTACAGGTCCACAGCCCTTTTTTTTTTTTTTATTGAGAAGCGGCAGAACTCTAACCGGTGGTTCAATAAATTGTATTACATCCCCTTCGTACTGAATGCCCTACAAGCTTTGGCTTTCCATGTGTAATTGCAAGCTGTTATTAGCCCAGAGCTTTGTCCGTTACTGTGCCACACTATTGCTGAGCGGTCAATTTTTTTCCCCTGCCATTTCCTTTGCTCACACCATGCTGACCACGTTGGCCAGGGGCTGCCCGAGGTTTATAGTGCAGCATTGATTTTTCTTTTCTCTCAATACTGACAGAATCATAGATCCAAGGCAAATAAAGAAATGCATTCTGTGGTGATGAAATGTCTTTCGTTCAGCCTGGATTGAATCAAAGGCCATCACAGAAATGTTCTACTCTAAAATGCTAGTGAAGCTTAAGGCATTGTTGGAAAATGAATTTTCCATTTTCTTAGCTGTAATTTGGATTCTCAAATCACTGTGCTAAAAATAATCAGATAAAACTGAATATAGACTACAAGCCTATGTAAAATGCTATTTGTTAGGTTTTTGCAAGCTGCTGCAGCTGATATGAAAGGAATCTGGCAATAGATCAGAAAAGTAATTGCTTAGGTGGATTTCTAGTAAGTATGTTGCATTACTTTGTATACCAAGGTATGAGATGACTTCTCTGTAATTCATAAACACCATGGTAAATAACGAAACCATAAAGACACATTTTGCATATCTACTGGAGAGAGACATTTCTAGCAGGAAAAAAAAAAATCTTATGTCACCTACATCTCCGTGATGAGTATTATTGCTTTTTTGGAAGGAATGTTGAAGGGTTTCTTTTAGATGGACCAATGTCATTGTTCCCAAGGAGATTATACAGAAGGAGATCTAGAAGTAAAAAGAGTCTGTGGGGACAGAGTAAAGTCATGTGGTGAATCTCTGGCAGGGCCTGGAAGAGAACTTTGATCCTCCAAAGCTTAGCACCATTTTCAACGCAAAACAAAAACAGCCATGGTTTTCATGACATCTGTGGGAATGGGTCGCTCCATGTGACACTCACTAGCACAGGCTGTTGGAAACCAGAGGCGTCCCCCGTCTGTGTGCCTGCGCTGGCATGGGACTTCAGCATTCCATAGAAAGGGAGCACCTTGGCCCATTTTCAGGCAAATGTCCTTTCCTATAGCATAGAGTCAGTTAAGGAACCCAGACCTGTCATCTTGGAAGACAGAACCACATGGTAAACATTTCTCCATATTCTGGGGTTTTCTTTCTCTTTTTTTTTTTGTTTCTGTATTATTAAGGCTCATGACTTAACATTACAAATTGAACCTAACTTACATCAATACTTTCATCCTTGAAAAAACAATTACTTCTGCCTCTCCTCAGGTTTTCATGCTAAGTTCATAATAAGTTGTGCAGAAAGACTGTGCAGAGGATCCTTGTGTCCTTCTTCACAGGACAGTTTCCTCTGTGGCCTGCAAAGGTAAAGCCCCAACTTCTACAGGGTCCCAGCATAAACATCACCTTGCCTGGCAACCCAAAATGTTCTCTGACTCCACAGTTCAGGGCGATCTCGTGTGTTACTGAGGAGTTAGCACAAAAACAAAAAACCAAACCAAAACAAACAAAAAAATTTTTAAAAAAAAAGAGAAGGAAAAGATACCCAGAGAACAGAAAGAGTGGAGGAGAGAAGTATTTACATATGAAAATAACAGATGGATTCAGCAAAATTAAAACTACAAATTCAAAAAATAAATATATTTGAATGTGGCCCTTGGGCAACACTGCATTAATTCCCTAGCTTTGGACCTTCCTTTTTCTCCTTTCTTAATGGCTACACATTTGATACCCACATGCGCTGGTTTACAGCTACTTCTTCACAATCACATTCCTGGCAACGCGCAATAGGTCTTTACACTGCAGAACCAGATTATTTTTCTTCACTGATGATCCAGAAAAATTCTAAAAAAAATCAAAACTTTTTTGGGTCAAATTCAGAGTCTTACTCAACTTGAAATGCTTCTGAACTTTCTTTTTTTTTTTCATCTAAAGGCCACTAAGAATTCCTTTCTCTATCCCAGATCATGCAGTAATTTTCCCTACAAAATTTCTCAAAAGGTGACTGAATCTGCTACTCAGGTAAAAGAATGTGTTATATGAAGTGCTATGTGGCTTTCATTTGTCAATTTTTAAGAATGCTCCACAGTGGAAACAAAATCAGGGATAGCTCCTTCCCATTTATCTTCTCAAGGCGATTCTCACCTAATGTTCAGAGAAACCTCGAGAAACCCCCTGTTTTCTCTACCTCCCATTTTGTCCAACTCCAGCCTTATGGCAAAACTACAGCAAAGAAGGCTCTGCAAGCTGATCTGAAATCAGCTGCAACCGAGCTCTAATCCTGGGGAGCGTTGATCTGTCTAATGCTCCTCTCTATTAGCCCTGCAGTGATTTTCAGATCTTGCACCCATCGTGGGCATCATTATACAGTTGCCATGATCGTTCCTTTTTAAGTAAACCTTTTCCAGAAAATTAAATCAACTGTTCTGCTTGCTGGTGTTCCTTATGCAGATGTATAGACCTCAACAGTAACCAAAATGAGGGACTGCTGCTTGGGTGCAATAAAACCTTCAAATTCACTTCCCGGGATTTTTGACAGCAGGAGATTCGCATTGAGATTCAAAATTCAGATTCAGGGTTTCTCTTTTGGACAGTATCTCCATTAGAAGCTGGACAAGATAAGGCGTGGAGGTTACCAAGTGTTGGTAAGCAGTCCACCAAGGCTGGAGAGTCACACGTGCGTGGGTACTGGGGGTACAGCTGTACAAGGTAGAAACAAAATTAAGCTGTGTGTAAAACTATGAAGAGAGCTGCCCTTCTGCCTCTGTCACTTGATGGGTCTGTGACATCACTTATGGCTATCTCTTTTACATTGCTCTGTACAGGCTGCAGTCAGGAATCTCCACTCTAAATTCTGGGAAGGGGAAAGCGAGGAGAATCCACAAACAGGATTAGTGTCAGGGAATGCAAGCGTGATGAATACTTCCACATAGTACCAAATTGTATATAATAGCCTAAGTATGTAGGAAATCATTGTCAGGGGAAAAAGCTGTTAATTGGATCATATACGAAATGTAATGTTTTCTTAATGTCTCAGCTGGTGCATAAGTGCTTGTTGACTGGTGCCTGATCTGTGTGTTTATCAAATGCCCATATGAGCGAGCAGCTATGATAATTAATTTTTAAGGGGGATGGAAAAGATCAGCTATGCTTGAGTCCCAAATGGATGTCTTTTCTCTGATCCACTGAGTTCACAGCTTTAAGTGTAACAAGCAAAAATGGTTGAACAAGCAAAGAGCAAAGGAAACTAGAGTGGCATCAAAATGCAAAGCAGCTCCACCACTCCCTGCCACTCAGTGGGGAAGAGCCATTCTGCTCTCCCTCCTCTGCCAGCAAGGAGCAGCTTCTGGGTTAAAATGACAAAAAAGAAAAAAGAAGTTAGGATTTGCGTGGCTGTAAGAAAAGAATGTTAGTAATAATGATTCCAGCTCTGCTGTGAAAATATTGGAGATCTGGCAGGAGCTGTCAGCTTTGGCTGGTCTGAGGGCCAAGTGTGGGGCTGTTTGCAGCTGGTTCCGCAGGAGGCACCTCAGCTGGAGTGTCGGGCCAGGGCAGCACTGCAAGCCAGGGCAGGCTCAGTCTGACTGTACAGTTCACACCCTTCATCAAAGATGTGTAAACTTGAATTTCCCCTGTTCTCTGAAATCTGCTAAAGGGAATGCAGTCAGCTCCCAGCTGCTGTCAGAGGCTGAGGCCGCACTGCTTGCCAAGCAAGGAGCATTCACTTGTGTTTTTCCCTGCTCTGCCACGGTGTCCTCTGTACCGGCAGCTGCCTTAGGTGATCTGATGGTCCTCTGCACCTTTGGCCTGCAAAAACAGTGACATCAGCAGAAAATCTTTACATGTACGACAAAATAGAAAGTTGCTTGTTTTTCTGAAGCATTTTCTTTTTTGAAGAACATTGCATCTATAAGCCCAGCTCCCTTTTGAGGCACTCATCTTCCTCAGCCTCTGTGAATGTCATCTTTCAGCAAAAGATCAACAAGGATTCTTTCACATATTCCTATTTTTTGGCAGTCCTCACCCTGAAGCTGTGTGGGGACCTGATGCTTTTCTGTGTAAAGGGCCCTGCAAAGCTCCTACTCAGTGCCTTCAGCCCTTCCTGCTTTGAAGCTTCCCTCAGCACCTTGTCTAGCCCAATAGGTGCACGCTCCTAAACAGCTGCCAGTGCACATGCATTTGCATGAAACATGCAGAAAACTAGCAAAATTATGATGTTCATTGGGATGTTCTGTCTAAATTGAGACTTTTAAGCACTAATAATAATTAACTACTTTCTTAGCAACGAAAAAGTCTTAAATGCCTATTTACTTAACAGTCCCCTAGGGTGTCTTTGTTCTGAATGGGCTAAAAAATCTTAGCTGCAAAATAAGCAGGCGATTCCAATCAATAGAGCCAGAGGACTATATTGATTACCAGAACTCCATTCTTTAGTCATTAACCCTGTGAATTCTTTACAAAAGCCGTACAGGACAATTCCTAACCACTATACCATTTGAGGAGTCATTCAGATATTTGAATGTCATTAAACTTTCATAGCTTGTTTACAGCCCTTTCAGCCTCGCCTGAAGGATTGTGCTCCGAGACTCGCTGCCACACAGCCCCGCTCTGCCCAGCTGAACTGACAAACAGCATTAATCAAGCCCAGAAATTTCCTCTGCAGATATGATTTTCTTGTTGGCTGTTGCTGATGTTGCTACAGAGCAGGGAAACGGGTCGTGGAAGGAGGGAAATAATATTCTTAATTTTTCCACGTTTCAGCTTCAAGCCAGAAACCTCCGGCTGATGATAAACACACCTTTTATCCATACTTGTATGGAAAACTACTCGTGCACCCTGCAGGTCGCTTTCCTCACAGTGGATGCCACAGGGCTCCTTGCGCGGACAGGGGGGAATGACACAAAGTGGGGCACTGGGGAGGGAAGGCAGCAGTGAGGTGGGAGGGGGAGCTCCTCAGAGCTCTCCACCTCCTTCCCCTCACTGGGTCCTGCGGGACCTGCCCCCACGACACCTCCCTCTCGGCAGCCCCGTATTTAAGAGAAGATTCTCGCATTTCAGATTGAGAAAGTTCATGACACACGGTAATGGCTCTAAATGGTAAATTCAATCACACAGTCAACAATTGAATAGGAGCGGCACAAATGAGCCGAATGCCAGCGATTTAAGGGGATGCTGAGGGAACTCCCAGCCATCACAAGGCCGCTGCTAAGACAGGCACCCTTCCTCTTCAAAGTTCAGGTGGTTTTAATGTTTTCGAACGTGCAATATTCTATAACGTGGTGTTTCTTTGCTATAGAAACTGTGAGCTGCTCAGCATCTTCTTAAATACACAGAATGGCATGTTTTCTTAATGGTTTATATAAATGTCAACCACAGCTTGTCCTTGGGTTGCTTGCTCCAACTATTCTTTCACTGGGTATGGCTTTGGCCTGGTGCCCACTGGATATGGGGATTTGGCTTAGGCTGTTTGTGCTGGTTACACAACACAAACATGGTTTGTTCCTCACCTTCCACTGTACAATAAAGCTTTTAGCCACGACAGGCAGATGAACACCGAGCAATCATTTGAGCTGAAGCTGAGGATCCAGTTTAGAAATTAGGGAATAGCTTGAGAAACACACAAGAATCCACCTAAATATTTGCAAAAAGGGAATGTTATTTCAGAGTTATAACTGAGAAATATTCCTACATTTAGATGCAAAATTGTTCTGCATCTTTTTTGCAATTAGTGCCTGATCCAGTCCAGCTTCAATGTTCTGCTGTTATCCTTATCTCTTTGAAATCTTCCCAGGAGAGCTGTAATGAGCTGGGGCCATTTTCATGACTATTGATTTCATGGTTAAAATTATAGTATTTGATTGTTATTTGACCAAACTGAGATTATTGTATGTTTTGAAAACAAGAGCAGTAGCAGCAGGAGTCGTGTCCCTAGAAAAGGACAGAGTCAGGAGCTGCCGAGCAGCCCCGCGGTGCCCGAGTGCTCTGTGGGAGCCCCTCCGTGCTGCCGCTCTCCAGAGAGCCAGCGGAAGGCACACAGAGCTTCAGGGACCTTCCCAATGTCACCCCACGCATCGTGGCAGAGCGTGGGATAGGTGTCAAGTGTCTTCCAGCAGGTGCCCTCGCCCCTGGCGCTCATTTTCCTACCTGGGACACGCTCGTACCTGCTTGCAACGCTGCCTGTAGTCAGTGGGTGTTTTGTGGTGCAGACTCTTTCAGGACTGAAAGGCCTGGATTTCATTATAACTCATAGTAAATAAGTAGGTACTGGACAACCATTCATGAAGTTTATTTTTCATTGTCGCAGTACTTTTAGGAAGTGTCGCTAAACCAAGGAATTTTTGCATGCTCTGGTTCCTGCATTTCAACAGCCTAAACTAATCACAATTAGCAATGGATTTCAGATAATTCCAGAAATGTTTTAAGCAAGTTCCTAAATGTGTTAAGAACTCCAAACACCTTTTTGAATAGGGTATTTCAAAGGACTATTAGGACTAAATGGCCTTAGTGCTTCATGTGGATAGAACTGCCTTTTCTTCGTACTTTGTTTTATTTTTTTAGTCTGAAACATCTCTTTTATTAGACTAAGAGCATGACTGACCATCCTTTCTTTTCTGATCAGAATGGTAGAATTGTTGATTTTTAGATTGTAGTGACATTTTGAGCTGTGAGTTGACATTGTGAGTGTGAAATCCAATAAGGCTACAAGTATTTCCTGGCAAAACTGTGGGCACCGTCAGGGACTGGTACAGTAGTGAAGCAGCAGGTCCCACCCCAGCAGGCAGGAGCTGTAAAATGGGGTGAATGTAGATGCAATTACACTTTTTTACCTTTTTCTATCAATGCCATGGAAATCATCTCTAGTTTAACAAGTGAATCTAAACATCTTGGTGTCAGTAGCTGCTGCTGACTGCATCTTCAGAGCAGGAGCCTTCTGACATCCCATTTTTTTCAAGCCGAGTCACAGGTCAGAGGGCAGTGAGACACCTTTCCCCAGCTGTCAGTGATGTGCCTCCTTGAAATAAATCAAAAACACCTGCCCCCAGAGAAGCAGGTGGGGACTTTGTGTCCATGTGGGCAGGACGGCTTGGTTGTGCCTTTGCAGGGCTCCTGTAAAGCCCTTCAGTGTGAGTGATTCCCATGCTCGGGGCTCTCCTGAGCATCACCGTGCCAAGCCTGACCTCCCATGCCATGGCCCCCAGCCAGGGCTGAGCTTCCAGACATGTCAGACTGCCTTGAGAAATGCATACAGCTAAAGCTGCTCTCCAGTAAATACACCCTGCTGCATTAGAGCCTCCTCCAACTCAGAGTAATGTCTCAGCGAGGAACACAGTATCCTGCGGGATACAGGGGGGAGCAGATGGAGGTGATGGAGCCCTGCTGCACCCAGCCAAGGAGGAAGGGAGCACTCCTCACCCACTCTAAATAACATCGTCTTCTACATTTAACAGAGGAGAGCTGGCTGCTTTCCTGTCCTCTGCTGCCCTTTTACTTAGACGTCTGACTCCTGGGAATTAGTTTTGAAGTGAGGCTGCGGCAGACCCTGACTGCACATGCCGGTGCTGTATCCGTGCAGAGCTGAGGAGAGCACCAAGCTTTAGCCATACAGTGCATGCAGGTGATCTTCTTGCAGCTTGCAGACAGAAATGCCCATGATGGTTTAGTCAGGATAGGAGGAGTGAATCTAAATACCATGATACATGTGCCTGGAGCTGTGCAAGAAGCTCAGCAAATTGCTGTGGCACTCGGGGCTCTCTCTGCATCCACCATCCACAAAATATCTCTGTTGTCAACCCAAGAAAATGTTCCCCTCCGAAAGTGCTGAGTCCTGTTGCTTTCACCTCTGAAAAATCTAGGCCATTTAGTAACAGGTCTGTGCTCTCCAGTCCCGGGAGAGATGCTGGGACTGCCATCCTGTCGTCCTTGTGAGCCAGAGACACTTCTGTGGAAGAAATAGGTGCTTAAAGCCTTGTTCTGATTACATCTACTCCACATAAAGCACAGTAACTTAACTCGAGCCAGCAGTCACCCCGGTGTAAAACAGGATCGTGGCAGATCAGAAACTGGGTTGTAATCCTCTCATTGCCCCAAAATAAATTTTCTTCTTGGCAGCAGGGCTTAACGATAAGTGTTCAATCCTGACTCGTGCGTGGCTTAGGAGCGCAGGACAGGCAGCCCTGCGAGGGCTGCTCAGCATCCCACGGCTGCGCCGGAAACCGCACCGGGAGCAGGCTGGGCTGCCCCGAGGGGCTCGTGGGGAGCAGCCCCTGCAGCCAGAGCTGCTGCCAGTGGTGACATTTCAGAAGGTTTTACCTTGCAGAGGCTCCATAAATGTCATCCTCGACGCTCCCTGCTGAAGCTGCTGGTGGTGGCTGCACTGAAGGGAGTGGAAGCCAAGTGATTCCCTGGAAGGGATGGCTCCGTGTCAGGTTTCTCCATCACTGTCACACATATCTCTGATAATATTTACTTACTGTTTGAAGGGAAAATGGCTTTCTGAAGCCATTATTTCTTTCTCCCATCTTCTGTCATAAAGGTCTTTGTGATGGAATGATAGAGGATTCATCCACAAAAATGGACAGAGCAGGAAAAGATACCAAAATATAGGGGCATCTCTCGGTAGGGCACTGTAATATCACTCTGTCTGTCAGTGGTGGACACGCTCTTTGTATGTGCAAAGGCAAAAAACCCCAGCTAAAAATAAATGTGTAAGATGAGCTGATATTTGAAGGACTTGGAAACTAGATTTGATTCAAGTTGTTTTTATTTTTTTTAATAAGAGACATTTCATCCCATCCTATCTTTTCCTGTATTCCTTTCTGTCCAGTTTGGACTGCAGCCTCAACACAGTGCAGTCTGTTTATCATTAGTAAGATGTAGTGTATATTAGAGCAGCAATAACAGTAAGTCATTTAGAGTGTACGTCACAGGTTACAAAGCAAATGGGGATGCTATTTTATTATGCTGAAGCTGTAAAGCTTACACTAATACAAAATATTGCTGGCAGTCACCTTGTTTTATTCTTCTTTTAACAACTTACTAACAGTGTGTAAATATAAAAGGAAACTTTGATTTTTCCATCTGGATACACTGAAAACTCTTTCAATAAAAATGCTAGGGTGCATTTAACACTGTGACCAGAAATATTGAAATTTGACAGTTAGGAGGTTAAAGGTTTCAAATTTATACACAGAGGTGTTTTGCTCCTGTCATGGTCATAGCAGCTTGCTCAGGATAACCCCTTTTGCTTACTGAACCTTTGAAAAGCAGAGAACGTTAAGCAATACGTCTTGGCAGATGCCCTGGGATTTCACACCACCAGCAGAAGCCCATATGCACACAAAAAGTGAACCTCTTAAATGAAAACTGGTCAAGCCTTTCTCTGCTTCTGCCCCGTGTGCAGCTGTCTTGTGCTGCTGCTGCCACCATCCTTTCTGCTAGAATTAAGGCAATTTCTGTAATTTTCAGGTGTCAGGTGCCACTGCTCTTCATTTCACTCAAAACAGTGGCATCAAGAGAACAGGTACAGGAGTTATTACTGAGAGGTAATGGCGTCACATAAATAGGTCTTTTACATTCCTGCCATAAAATACCCACATAAAAGATAAAACAACACAAAATGTACTTTGCATCCCAAATGTCAAGATTTTAGATATCTCTAGTCTTTATTTCAGGAATTTCAGCCTGTGGTAAATGTGTGTTTGCCTCTCTACTGCTATCTGAGAGAATTAGTGCAGCTGAGAACAGACAAAGTACCACAGTGCTTCCAAGTTTTTTAAATTATATTTTTTCAAGCTCTACCAAAAAAAAAAAAAAAAAAAAAAGGAAAGTGTTGATTTACTGAGAAACTATCTCTGCATAGAGCTGCTGGAAATATTACAGCCTTGACACACCAGCGAGTAAAATGATCAACTTTCCTTTTTCTACATGTCGTAGAATGCAGGAGAACCACTATGGGCATTTCTTTTCATATTCACCATAAAACTGTCCTCATAAATATTACTACAAATGCACAATGGCTGATGTTCTATGAACAATTACAGTGAGCACACGTTTTTACACACAGGCATCTCTGCAATGTTAATGTAGCCCCCTTAGAGCGGAGC
The DNA here is from genome assembly GCA_013397865.1 of Struthidea cinerea. Taxonomy (NCBI): domain Eukaryota; kingdom Metazoa; phylum Chordata; class Aves; order Passeriformes; family Corcoracidae; genus Struthidea; species Struthidea cinerea. The sequence goes on from VZTI01001507.1 coordinate 385,787, forward strand.
ACAGCCCTGTCCCACCAGCAGCACGCTGGGCACAGAGGGGATGCTGCCAGGCAGGCAGCTCTGCTTGTTGCATGTGCCCCCACTGTCTCCAGGAGCCTGAGAAATTTAGGGTTGGGATTAAACTCAGGTTATAGCCCCTATTCACTTCAAACCGAGGAGTGTGCAGCCTCTGCCTTTGTTGCTCGTAGTGGGAGCACCAGGCACGGGGCAAAGCCCATCTGTTCGCTCGGGGCTTGGCCTGGGGCGGCGATGGTGGGGCGTGGGGGAGATGGTGGGAGATCCTGCTATGGACTCAGTGCTCTTACAGGGAAGCAACAGCAGGCAGGAGTGCAGAAGCCATTTGCACACAGGATTTCAGCAGTTTAGTGAGTCTGTGAGAGTCACTAATTTGTTCCCTGGTCCTGGAAAAGAGCACGTGGCTGTGCTGAGGCTGTGCAACACTTTCCCCCTTGCAGAGTGTGCCAAGGCCAGGTATGTCTGAGGAGAGGGACTCTGTATCTTCCTGCACAGATATTTATTGTGCTTCAGGAGCTGAGGCAGGAGATGCTGTGGGGGAAGCATGCAGAAGGGATCATGCTTTACCCGTAAGTGGCTTGAGCCTCACAGTGTGCTGAAAATTGGAGGTCACCGCATCTCCTGCAATTCTTCAGGGCATTCAGCTCTGCCATGCCTCAGCAAAGATGAGACTGGAGGTTCTTAACACGTTCTTTCAGGTGTAAATACCCACCCAGGGTCAGGTGGCTGAGAGCTGAGCTTTCAGTGCAGTTAGGAGAAATCACGTGTCTGTGCATGGCAGAACTGTATCTGCTGCAGGACTCCAGTTTTTTGGTTGTTGGAGCTGCCGTCAAATTAAAACACGCATACCAGTGGTAATAGTGAGCTGTTTTCCTTGAACAACATCCTGCTCATCCCAGCTCTCTCTCTGGCAGACAGTTCAGGGTCCTGTGTATCACTGAGATCCAGCTTAAAGCTGATTGTCAGAGCTGTGGGGTAGAGGGGCACTCTAGACAGGGGCGAGAGAGGCTGAACTAGAAAACAGCTAAGACAGAATTGTCAGTTAATGCCATTAAAAACATTGGACTCCTCTCTAAGAGCTTCAATGGTCCCCAAGGCTTTCAGTGTGCCAACTAACTACTAGAAAGAGCCTTTTGTAAGTTCCTAGTATTGGGTGAATCTCCTCTGTGTTGTTTTCAAGACATAGATCATCCAGGCCTTCAGAAATTCAAATTAAATACCATGAGGTAAATATACTCTGTATTCTTTATCTGTATCTCTAGTTTTGCCACAGTTGGTTGATTGGTTTATTTTCCCCGAGTATTTGTTTATTGGTCAGTTTCCCTCCCTAGAACTGAGGCTGGTCTGCAGGAGCCAGCAGCCTTCCAGGGTCCTGGCTCACCTCCGGTACAATCATGCAAAAGAAGCAATTTTTCATTATTGATAAAATGTAATGTCATAATGTCATGGCCTTTCAGGTCATCATCTTTGTAAGTCAGCCATGACATTATCACAATTTATAATGATAACAAATGACCATAATGTTTGCATGTAATTTTCATTGGCTATTGCAGAATTCTAAAATCACTCCTTTGAAGGAAGGATTTCATTAACAAGCTACTGCGATTACTGCTTCTGCTGGGAGCCTTTTGCTAACATGAAGTCTATTCTGTCTGATATGGGAGATTTATGTACTTAGTAGAAATTTAAGATTTGGTGGCTCTTGGTTAGTTAAGTACTGATGCAGGCTGAGAGAACATTCCTGCCTTTTTATGGTATCAAGAGCTTTATTATGTGCCTAAATACTATAATTGCTACAGGTTATGTAAATATGCACTCCGTGAAGATTGCTGGCTGGAAGGTCTGACTTGAACGTCAGATTCTTGACTGTAGTGTTGGCTTTACTTATTTAATATTTCATGATAAACTTAAAAGATTTACAGCTTCAGGAGCTGGTGAGAAGCATAGGGCATTTATTTTCATGTGATATTTAGAGGCTGGAGCTTCAGTCCCCAAACACTTTAAACATATTCTTAGCTTTAACATCTGGACTGAGAACATCACTGGGGTGGGTTCCCTTTGCTCTGCAGGATCAGGACCTCAGAGTAAGTGCACGGAGTTCAATAGAGATGAATCTGGAGCACTTGTAGGGAGCACTCTGTCAATCTAATCCATAAATAAATACTCCCCTACTCCTGAAGTCCTCTGAAGCTAATGCACGAAAAACAATGAAATGCCTGGGCACTCCAGGCCTCTTGAAAAAACAGGGCCAGGCTTTTGTATCTGTGTGTGTGTGCACGTGAGCGTGTATGAAATAAATTCAAACAAACAAAAATAAATGTTTCTGAAAGAGCAGCTGTGAGTTATAGTCTAACAGACTCCATGACAGGCCACCAGGCAGAAGGACTCGGAGCTGCACAATTGGTCCCCAAGGGACACGGTGCCTCAGAGAGGACAAAGCAAGAGCTGGGGACTGGGCTGTGCTTTGTTTTGGCCTACGAGGCTTATCAGACCCATGTTGTGATTCATTTTTCATTGGCAGCAAGAAGCTTGCAGGAAAAATTTACCTTTTTCTTTCTTTCCTCTTCCTTGAGGCTGCTACTTTTTTTCCACTGGAAATTATAAAAGTAATGCCCTTATGAAAAATATTAGACTAAGTTTCATCCTTTGTCAGTGTGATACCAAGGCCACCTGGTTATTATGGCATTGTCCACTAGGCCATGCAAACACATAACAGAAGGCTTTCTTTCCTTCAGAGTGGGTTTTATACAAAATGTCTCATTATCTGGGGAATCGCACTTTAGGTAGGATATTGCCCAATTATATTCATGGCCATTCATTTTGCAGGGCTTGAACATCACTCATATGGGCATCTCCTTGTTACTGTCTTTGAAACCCCCACCATGAAGACTAGTTTCATCAATTTTCCAAGTCTACTGGCCTACAAATGACCCAGTAAGGTCATTCACAGCAGCTCAGTCGCCATACTGTACATGCCCTCAGACCAGAGGCAGTTGTTTTGTTTGCTTACAAGAGTAACTTCACCCTCAGCAGCACAGGGGGCTGAGCTCCACTGCAGCACACAGGCACACTTGCATCAGGGTAAATTCTTTTAAGTCGCTTTAGCAGAAAACTGCTTGAGCCATCAAAGTTAACATGCGCTGCAGGCAATGAGCATTAACCAGTCTGGGGAGATACCAAAAGAAAACAGTGTCTGTGTTTAATTGTCCTTCTTGAAATACCTTTTTATTACACATCCCCATTGCTCACTTGATTTCTCAGTCTAACTCAGGTTTGACTTTCATTTTTGGACGTGTTGACAGCACAAGGGCTTGCTTGTATCAGCGAACATTTTGCAAACTCTTGGTGAGACAGCTCAGGTTAATTTTAGCACAGCTCCAGCTCTTCTCCTGTGGTTAGTGCCCCCAAAGGACAAACACAAATAAGAATCGGGGACTTGAGTCTGGGACTTGAGGGCTTGTCTCATTTTCTGTTTTGTTACCCCAAAACACTTTTCCCTGAATTTTAAAGCTGATGGCTACATCCCACAGCTTAATGATATTTTATTTGATGACACACATGATGAGATGTCCATGAGATCATATGATACCATTGCAATAGTCCTTGGGATTTTCATTCCACCACCACTTCATGGCTCTTCAGGGCCCCACCTTCAGCTCAGCACTGGCCACTCACTGCTCTGCTCAGATGAGTCCTCCCGCTTGACTTGATCTGGCAGGGGCTCAGAGCAGAATCAGAGGCTGCTCTTCCAGAGAGAGAGGAGAATCTAAACATTGCAGAAAGGGCCAAAGACCCCTTTGCATTCTCTGACCAAGCCTCCTTAAGCATTTGTTTGCCAAGGCACTGTCACCCCTCGGCTTCATCTTGCTGTTGTTTTAGTGAGCCCACCCTTGCTCCCTCCCACCGGATGCTCCTGGTGCCTGAGCTCCGTAACCAGCTGTGCTCCAGCTGTGAGCACGGGTCTGCTCTGCTGCAGACTGACAGAGTCTTCCCTGCCACCTGAGAAACAGCCACAGAGAGCAGCCAAAGCCTGGTTTTTGCTTGGCATGCCCTGGTTCTGCTGAGCTGCTTCTCTTCACAGAAAGCAGTGGCACGTGCCAGGCTCAGGGGCAATGGAGGATTTTACAATGTTCGAGAAACTGCAAGAGAGGAGTTTCCGAGGAGGGGAGGTGGAGGTGAGCTGCCAGAGCAAAGCCAGAGCCACCTGATCCTCCCAAAGCACACAGTTTTGTTTTTCTGAAGGCTAAATGAGAAGGAATGTAAGATGCAGAATTAACAGAGATTTTTTGTCATTAAAAGTGGGTTTGCTGCCAAAACAGCAGCTTTGCTGCCTGGGAATGTCTGTTTGTACTGTCAGGCCTCGGCTCAGCGTGAGCATGTGCTGTGCTAAAGCAAACGAAAGGGGAATTATACAATATTGAATGTGGACCTGTCTCTAAATGCATTGAAAATGTAGGTTATTGTCTTCTGGCATTTCCTAAAAAGCCTCTTGAGCTCCTGTTGGCAACCGCTGATATTGAGGGTACTTTTAGCTGTTTAAGTCTTCCTGTTCTAACAGGGGTCAAAGGGCTGTAAAGATCTTCTCAAAAGGATATAGAAGGAATCATTAAAAGGGAGGAGGAAGAAAGTGACAGAAGGTCAGCCTTTTTTTTTTTAATGGGTGCATCCCCGAGGGGGTCAGACACAGTTGTGCATTATACTCCAGCTCCAGTACCTGACTTTTAGAAACCTACAGCAAATCTTATTAGCGCTTCCATAAGCATAAAATACAGGACAGAGCCCAATGTTCCAGGCAGAAGTAAAAGAGAAAAACCATGAAATAAATCAATTTAGTCTTTCAAATGAATTTAAATCAACATAGTGCAAGGATATGACCAAGATGAGGACAAACACTCAAATATGTGCAAGGCGTTTTACGGTCCCTGGGAAGCATGTGCATGTATCTGTGCGTGCTTAATTCCCTTGCTGATCTTTCTTTCCTTTGAGACAAATTTACTGTATGCTCATTGCATGGCATGTCATGTAGCTTTTTGTAAGGACTGGTGTAGGGCAAAAAATTTACCTTTTTATGTGACACAGCCAAACAGAATTGTGAAGGTTTTCAGTGATTTCTAGACAGCAAGCAATAAACTGCGTTTGCACCCACACACTTACTGCCTAACACCCCATCTGGTAACATTTCCACGTCTCCAGGAAAGAAATCAATAGCAATAATCTGTGAGGGCCTCATAGGGTGTATATTTTTTTATCGCACTGCTATTTGGAATTTTTTTCCTATCTGCTTACAGCACTAGATTGTTCTTTTTTTGTTAGCTAACACTGAAATCCTGAAACCATTATTATATTTTATAAAAAGCAGTAACAAACACTGGGGTCAGAATAATATATTCTAAACACTCATATTCAGTAATATCACGGTGTTCAGACAGCACAGTCCTGTCAGTGAAGGCACTGAAAAATCTCCTACAGTAAGAACCTGTGCATTTAAAATGATATGCTAGCCCACTTCAAAGACTAGCATCCTAAAAATTCATGATTACTTAAAGATAGTTTATATTAAAAGAGAGTATACCTCCAGCTTTCATCTTGCTCCAATGCAGAGAAGAAGTTGTCCTTATATTCTGAAATTTAGAACTGTGTCACTGTTGGTTTTCTGTGGAAGGAGGAAATATGATGCTTTGTTACTGGTCTTATTTATTGCAGACCTTGTCTGGAATCTAGTATTGAAGCTGTGCTTGATGAGTTGCTGCCTTGAACTTTTCCACTGATCAATGCTGGTGCTACGGCTGCATGAAAGAATAGCTTTCCTGAGGAGAAGCTATCACATGGGAAACACACTACACAGTAAGCTAAGAAATCTGCTATAATCTTGTATGCTTAGGCTTAGAAACGTGTTTCCCAAAAGAAATGGTGATAGTGAATGACCATTTTAAAGCAGATGTTACGTGAGCAAGAGGTCAGGTCAAGAACAGGGAGGTATTATAAAAAAGAGGTAGAGAAAGAAAGAAAGATTGGGAAAAGGGAAGAAAGAAAGAAGCAGAAACCCTCCTTTCACTAACATGATAAGGCACAACTGGACAAAATGCACAGCTGAAGAGGACATTACAGAGCCAGGAGACAGGAATCATATTTCTTCTTCTCCCTGCAGTGACAAATAAAAGGTTGTTTTGATTTTTGCTGTACAAATAATAGGCTTTACTTAGAAACTGTAGCTGCTGGGTTGTTCTCCACAAAAATATTTTTTTCTCTTTTTGTCCTGATAGCAATACTAGAGGAAAGAAAAGGAAGCAGTTCTGTAATCAGCATATATTTTATTTACCCGTGGATTGTCCTGTGCATCTTGCAGTGGGGGTGGGATTGACACTCTGAACACAAGGAATGTCCTTTGGAAGTGGGATTTCAGCAGAGTTTAGCGCGGGCAAGTCCGTGTCTGTGCTTACCAGGCCCTTCCTTCTGTGCCCAGGCTGCCACTTGTGACACTGGGGTTTTTCACGTAGGAGATACACTGTGATGGACCCACTGTGAAGTCTTTTTTTTTAAGGCACCAAATTACCATCTCATTTGGTTACCAGCAGAGCACGTAGCAGGTCTCTCAGTGTAGCTGGCTTTATTCCTGGCTCCCTCTAAATAATCCAGTGGTAAAAACAAGGAGTCAGCCTTTTTGAAGCAGCGTTGCAATAGAGATCCTACAAAGACCGACTGGGGAGACACACAGGGTGCCTTTAGTTATAAGCAAAGATTTTTTAGTTGTTTTTTTTTAAACTGAGCACCAAACCTAAAATCTCTGGATGAGATAGCCTTGTTACTGCTATAAGTGACTGCTCTTACCTCATTTTTGCCCCTACAATTTATCTCTTGTCTGTCTCCATTTGCACTCTGAAACGTTGAAAAGCCAAATCTCAAAGCTGAACAAATAATAACGTGTAAATAAGGATCTAGCAGATCAAATCACTGGTGGAAAGGATAAATGGGGCTGAGAGTCCTGCCCGTGGATTGTGTGGAAAGAGTTACTGGATTTCCTTACTTTAAGTAGGTTCATAAGGATGGATTTGGGCAGCTAATCTTTGATTTCTGTCTGGCTTTAAAATCTTTCCCTTGATGTCTCTGCTCTTTGGGTAGGTGGAATGAGAAAAAATAGTGCTCTTCTTATTCACATTGTTGCAGTAAAAATGAATCCACGGTGAGGTGGGTATTCAGGTGCCGTGGGAAGGAGGGCTGTGTAAATACCTCAGTCAGTGTTTTTTTACCTGGGGTCCATGGGCTGTCAATGAGAGTACTATAAAAGATAAGCAAGGATAGCAAATCTCTTGTCAGTTGGCTTAAATTTTCAGTATAAGGGTCCCTACCTCCAGCAGAAGATTTTAGATACATAAACATTGAAGAGATTGAAAATCACTGATATAAAGAGGCTGTCAGACCACTGCAGGCACTGAGAACAGTATATTCAGCCCGTATTATCTCAGTCTGAACATTTGAGTTGTTTCTTCCAATACTATTGTATTTAATTCCTTAGTCTAAATTAAAACAGGAGTAAAAACGTAGAGTTTTTAATAAAGTTATATTTGAGCTCAGGCTTTGATGATAAATAAGCCATTCATTTATGTACATCTGCCAGAGCATTCATCGGAAGCACTGGGCTTAAATGAGTTGTGACCTTATGAGACAGTCTACTGTTTGGAGACTATATAGGTGACTGCTGGGTTTTGAGTCTTGACCTTTCTGTTTATATTCATCATGAATGTGCGGATACTTTTATTCTTTCTGGAAAAAGGCTGTCAATCTTCACACTAATTTTAATGCCTGTGCAATGCAGAACAGTGGTGGATCTTAGCAGTAACAATCACCGACTGACTAAAATTAACTAATTCAGACTGCTATGCTAAATTGAGTATGAGTGGGTTTGTTTCAGGCTCGGCATGGAAGCACAGGTGCAGTCGATAAATAGGGACACATACGGTGCCTAAATACGCTCGTGCTCGTTGTGACCTCCCAGCAGAAAAGCTCTGACTAATCACTTGTGACTTTCCAGAGCTCGTCGAGCTGCTGTTCAGTTGATCCGTATTTCTCTAGACTGGAAGTGACAGGAAGAGGCACTGATACTTGTGAGCTTGAAAAGGACTTCAATTCCTATCCCAAAATTGTGGTGCCTTCCAAGGACTGGCCACGTAAACAGCTCCTGACCCCTCGGCTGAGGCCAAGGCTTGTCGGTCTCTGTCCTTCCTCACGTCTCCTTCCTTACTTCTGCCACAGAAGTTCACTGCTGTTCGGGGACCATCTCAGGAGATCCTACACCATCAGCCCCATGAGCTGGGGAGACCCCTCTTTCCCTCTCTGCCCACACCAGGGAGGCTGAGGTGGTCTCCTAGAAGTGCAGCCTGGGGCAGGTCAGCATCCTGACATTGCTTCTTCCCCCAAAGCTGCTGAGATAGCCCAGCTCAAATCACCCAAATAGCAATGCAGAATATAGCCTAGAATTATGATGAGACTCTTACAAGTATGGGATGCTGAGGCATCCACAGAGTTCTGGAGCATCCACTCTCTACCTTGCTCAAACACGGGCATAGAAAGAATATTCTTATGGTAAATTCCAGAAATAATGTTCTTTAATGATTTTAACCCACTTTAGTGCTGAATAGAGAAGGAAATTTCTATTAAGAGCTTTGACACCCTGAGCAGAAGAGCTTTGTGCAGGCCAGACATCTGATTCTGGGTGGCAGAGCTGTCCTGAGCCCTCATTTCCCTATGGCCATGGTTTTTACACTGGCACCACCTGCCCTTCCCCAAAATCCTTTCCTGCTTTTGCCATCACTCCTGCATTCTTGCGCTCTTTCTCATCCTCATGTTTTTCTCCCAAATTATATCTTCATGTGTAACTTCTTTATCATGGTTCTTCAGAGAAGCTTCAGCTGGGGAAGCAATTACCCGAAGAAAAATAAGAGGTAAAAAAGGGGTTTTCCTTGTCTGCCAACTTGCCAGGAGCCAGGTCAGTCCTAGCAAGGATACACAAAGGTATTTTTCAAGCAAATATTACAGAGCTCTTTCAGTGAAGGTATATTGGCTTAAAAGGGCTCCAACCCTACTAATATCTGAGCTTCTTTCACTCAGAATCGTTCAAATCAATGCAAGTTATATTGCTCCTTTCTCCCATGCTAGCCCAAGTAAGCTTTTATTGCCTTCTCTACCCTGCCAAGTCTCTGTGATCCCAGCCAGTGCCCAGGCACTCGCTGCTGGCAGCGTTGTTCTCTCGGCCTGCCCTGTGCAGAGCATTGTGCACCAGCAGCTGCTTTCGCAGGGTGCGAAAAATACCACAGTGAGGCAGCTTCAGAACCACTTCACTCGCTTGTTTCTGCCAATACCTCTGTCCTTGTTTGCTTTACCAATGGAAAATGGTAAATTAAATTATAGTAAAATGTCTTCCTAAATATGCTTTCTCACTCCTCCTTCATGTATACAAGAGCGGCAGACATAGCGAGAGATTATGTATCCCAAAGGAATTTGGTGCAATATTTTGTAATTCTGATTGAAATGTGTTCTGTCTGGTCCCCATAGTTTAATTTAGAACAATTAAGGTTCAGAGTACATGAGCTTGCAAAGCACATTACAAACAATGGCTGCAGAATAAACTGCAAATCAATCCACACTAAATCACCCTGAAAATCCCTGCGAACACAACAAAGAGGTCTAGATTCACAGTCCTTTAATACAATCTCCTCTGTCTTTGTAGCCATAAGTAGTTCAGCTTCTTCCTTTATGGAAAATTGTCATCTATTATTTCGGGTTAGGAGATTTTTTGTTTGTTTGTTACTGGAAATAAAACAGCAAGGAGCCATCCCACACGTGTTTATGCAAGCATGTCAAATCTCACCGCAAGAGAGACGCCGCCGCTGTGCTCCATTCTCTGCTTTACCTTGCAATGCTTATTTCTAATGATTGCCTTGCTGCTTTTGTACAGGATATAGATGAGCAGCGGGTACTAATATCATTAAACCTGATAAGAGGGTGTCCTGAATATCATGCACGTGCGTGCACAGCCTGTGTAATAGGGCTAGTACATGTCACACATCAACTTTCTATGATTTTTACATTACCATTATTACACTGGCTGACACCTGTGTTCCTGCTTTTATATGGCAGTAGCTTTTCATTAATACTGTACCTAAAACATTATTTTAAGTGAGGTGAAGTCAGGTTAAAAAGAAAATATAAGATCCTCTGATTTTTGCAAAACTAAGATTTTATTTCCTCTGTGTGCACTCTGAAATCTCGGAAGCAGCAGACAATACATGATGTTTTTAGCAGAAAGCCTCACACAGCATATTCCCACATTCAGATGTACAGGCACACGTGTGGACAGCTTTGCAATCGCATGCATTGTTGGGAGAAAACAGTGCTTTGTTTTTATTTTGACTGTGGAAAGAGTGGGTGCCTCGATCCAGCCGGGGTTCTGCAGAGTCTCCTTTTCAAACCCCGGACAATAACCTATTCCTCACAATCAAAGTTCAGTGAAGGGAAATGGCTTCCAGGAGAGCACAGTAGCCTGGCCAGCCCCAGAGCAATCGCACTACGTGACAGAAGGCAAAGCAGGAGCTATCAGAATAATTGTCTCTGGAAATGACCACAGGGGAGGGCCTGATCCAAAACCCTCGCTGGTCAATAAGAAGCTACCACTGACGTGGGCTCACATCATCAGTTGTTCTATCGGAAAGGTTTTTTTCCAGGACAGTAGTTCTGATTTGAATGTTCTTTGCACAGAGCAACAAACAGAGATACTCAGCCACCAGATGAGGCAGGGGCTGACTTAAGGTGGCACAGGGCTGACATGTTCATCAGCACTTCTCTAGGGCTAACACCACCTCTGCAAAACCCCACAGGTCTCTCTGTACTTACCTTATTCAACACTGCTGGTACATGAAGAAGGTAGTAAGACAAAACGCAGTTGACAGTTTTCCACATCACCATTTTGCTGAATCCTGCAGCATTTTGTGCAGTGTACTGTCTGTCCCCCCAGCATGGGCACTGTCCCCTCAGTGTGGGCAGGGACACAGCCTCGTGTGCTGTCCTTGCAGAGCAGCACAAGAGCTCGTCACATTGAGGTCACCAACCCCACAGAGCAGATGCAGGGTTATGGATGTTTGTGCTCCGTGCAGTGGTGTCGTGCCAGGCCTGCCGGGTGTCTCTTGTGACACCTCCCACCGCTGCAGCACCCTGAGCAGAGTGCAGCCCTGAGCCCCCAACGCCCTCGGCACATGTCAGTCACATCCCCATTGTGTTCAGCCCATTACAGGTTTTACAGTTTCCAGTGAGGCGATGTACTGCCTGGATGAGGCCAATCAATACGCTCCAGGACCATTATCCTATAAAATTCCCACTTATTTAAAAAGGGGGTGGGGGGCACAGACCTTCAGTTCTGATCCAGCTCTGTAAAGTCAATGGCCAAACTTCCATTGATTTTCAGAGGCAGAGTTGGCATGTGCTTTAAAATATTCACAAGCCAGGAATAATAGCAGCAAGCAGATATAGATGCAGCATCTTTAATCCATATACTATGGTCTGCGTGCTACTTCTGCCAGAAAAAATAAACAATCCAATGTTTGGGATAAAATAAGGGTACATAAGCAATTGTGCATTACAGAATCCTTCAAAGCAAAGGCAGTGATTATAAGGGCAAAGCATAAAGCGTGGGAGGTGTTTTATTTGCATGTTGTCACACTGGTTTTTGAACCACTTTTTCCTTTCTCCTAGCTAGCGTTCTGCTCAGCCTTGCTGTTGTGCTCATTAGTCTGGTAAAGCTGCACTGCAGGATTCAACTTGTTGTTTCAAGTAAAATCATTTAATTAATCTTGTATTCCATAATTTATTTTATTTTGGGAAACAAAGATATTTAATCTGAGTACAACGGTGTTTGTTCCCTAACCTGGGAGCCCTGGATTTTAAGCAGAGCCAACAGATAATTTTCAGAGGGATATTAGCACAGCACTTCTGTCTGCAGTGGTGTCTGTGTCATGCCCCTAATCCTGCTCCGCTACTGTGCAGAAACAACAGGGAGTACTGGACTTGTAAAGACCTTTAGGAATTAGGGAACTTCCTCCAGGGTATGAAGTTCTTATGTCAAAGGTTCCTGGCATCTATGGGGTTAGTGCTGATTTGCGAGGGTTGCATTAACTGATTCTCACTGTCACGGTGCCACTGGTGAAAAGGGAGATGATAAAAGACTTTCCTGAAGAAAAAGTGCTGCCATTTTCATTTCAAACAAGACACTGCTGTGGTTATTTTAGTTTCATGTTCACTGGGACAGTATGGATGAAAAGGAAGCATAAGCATTTTGTTTTGTAGCTCTGGAGGGAATGGCTGGTAGCTCCTGGCAAGCCTGTCCTTGGATGCCTGGATCATGGGGACAGCTTGAGGAGGGAGTGTCCCTTCAGGAGGCTCCCCACATCTGTGTTGGTCATATATGTGGGGTGCTGGGCATTTCCTTGGAGCTGCTCACATGCAGTGGTTACAGGGACAAACTCCAAACCGGGGGGAAAAAAAACACCCCTCTCTCTCTCTCTCTCTCTCTCTCTCTCTCTGGAAAAGTTTCTAAAAACTCTAAAAACCTTCCTACCTGGGGTCACTCTGAGCTGGCCATGCCATGCACACACCCCCAAGCCTGGGGGTTCACATTCTGCTCTCCCCATATCTGAGTCTGTGTTTTGACTCCGTTCAGTAACACTTTGCTATTTCTCCTGTAAATGCAGCAGTCCTACAGCTTCGTGGTGCTTCAGTATGGAGGAACCATTTCTATCTTAACAGCCAGTGACCCGGGAGGTTTATATATATGGGAGGACACTAACCTTTGGTCTAAGTGTTTCATCCTTGTTCTCGGCTCAGAGAGGGATTTTTATTTTCCTCTAAACATCTGTGAAATACTTCTTGGCCATTTTAGAGTCCTCCACATATGCGACTTGAAAAGACACTTCCTTCTCTGTCAGTAGTATTTCAGACACTTTTATACAAAAGGTAACATCAGATGACTATTTGCTTGTGTCTTTTTTAATTACATCAGTCCTTGAATGAAGTGCTGGGGCAGCAGGGCCCGTCCTGCCTGCTAGGTGAATGCCTTACTCTCTCAGCGAAATGGTCGGGCTCGTGGCTGCTCTCGCTGCCTCCAGGGATCCTTCCAAATTGCATTTCTCAACAGGAGGAGTGAAGAGCAATTTCTCTCCTGGCCCCCTCACAAGCTTTTCCCATAGAAGATTACAGTTCAGTAGCCACAACTCCCTGTGCACAAACCTCTCAGGCAGAAGAGGAGAAACCCAGGTCTCCCTCTGCCTTAACCACAGGGCTTCACTGGGAAAAATAAACCAAGGGAATGGCAGCACCTCTCCCCCAGCTCTGTGAGAAGAGAGACCAGACAGCACAGGCAAGGCTGGGAGATGTGAACAAAAGCAGAGCAGATGGAAGACCATCCCCTTCTTGCACCTCAAGTGGTGCCAACCTGCTGAGCCTGGTCATGCTGGAGGATCTTCTGGCAGCATGGACCTGTGTCCACGTGAACTTCTAACTTTGAAAATTAAGTTTAAGCACCTCAGAAATTAAAACCAGGTAGTATTTCTAAAATCAGGAACCTGAATTTCACCTAAACTTCTTTTTGGATCAAACCCTTGACATTTTCTACAAAACATTATAAAAATTTATTCTTTATGGTTTGACAGGGTTTCCACATGATTTGAGAATGCTGTTGTGTAGGAATGGACATGAAGTTCATGTTTAAAACTTAAGCAAATGCACAGATGCTTTTTTTGAACCTGGGTGCCCAGAATTATGTCATGAAACTTCTCCTGGCTTGACCTGTGCCAGCAGGAACAGAGGAGGGTCATCTCTTATGCTGTATTCCATTTACTCATTTTGAGTGTTGTTTTCCTTCTCCTTTGAGGTTGCATTGTAACCAATCAACTAGAAAATTTCCAAGCCATTAGTGTGTCCCAAATAGGAGAGCCGTGTCTCCTCATTGCCAAAGAGCAGGAGGACGGGGCACAGTGGCAGCACATCAATCAGGGTCCCAGCCAGTGGCTGAGATGAGCCTTGGCCACCACGATGCCCTCACCGAGAGTGACAGGTGCCCATTTAGGCTGCAGGGTCCCTCCCATGCCACATCCAAGGGTGGCAGTGCAGGTGGCTGTCTGGGTTGACGCCGGGTAGAATACGAATTTCATGAGGCATTTATTGGAAACAAGACTTCAGATTGAATTATGGTGTAATTATGAACTGTTTTGGTGTGTGCTACAGGACTGGGCAGCTTGCCACTGGGCACAATCCGCTGTGCATCAAGCAACCGCAGGAGAACCTGACAGTGCTGCCAGCCCTCCCCTCTCCCTCAATTAAACACTCCTTCTGACTGCCAGTTACACGAATTAAACTGTTTTAGCCTCATTTACAATATCATAAGTGAAAAGCGACAGGCTGAAACCATCAAACACCCTCAGCTTTCAGCAGCCCTATTCCTGCAATGACCATATGCTTGTGCACAGTTGTCTTTCTCAGCTGATCTGATACAGAATTAATTGACACTCAGATTTTAGCTTTAACATACCAGCTGTTAGCTGTAAACCAACAATCAGGGCTCCTCTTTAATCAGAAAATGTACTAGCCACCTTAAGGGTCTAATTTTTTTGACAGCTACGAGTGATTTCTTATGCTTACATGATCCAGGCATAATTTTAGATGAAGCTGAAATACACTACATGTACTGCTTAAAAAACCAAACACATCCCACTCTTTTTCTCTTCGGCTGGATGATGTTTGGCAGTTGGCAGAGACAGACGTGGGGCTGGAAGATAAAGGATGCGTGGCTGTGACAGTGGTGCAAGGCACAGACCGGATTTCCAGCCGGGGAATCCCCGCCGTGGCCCACGCCAGTCCTGGCTCCTGCCAACAAGCACCCTGAGCCTGATGCTTTTGTGGCTATCTGGGAAACCTCCTTGGACAACTTCTCAGCTGGTAGAGTAGAGCATGAGTGATTTACCCCAGCTGGAAGAATGGGTTTGAATTTGGCAAATACATTTAACAACGAACGACTGCTCTTAAAAAGCAATTGTGTCACAGGATAAACTAAGCTGTGAGGGCACAAATGGGACAGCAAATGTGCTTCTAACAGTACTTGGACAGCTCACATGGGCAGCCAATTTCTAAATTTGGGCACCTAAGTCTCAACACATTTAAAAATATGTTATTTTTTCTGTTCTTTTGTTTTTGCTGATCTTTCATTCTGCTTAGAATGATATTTTTCCTTGAGTTCTAATAAAATGAGTTAAATAATTAATGCCACAATCCAATAACTGATTATAGAATTTTTTTCAAAATTGCATGTAGCACTGTTCACATACTAAATCTTTTTGATTAATGATTTTCAAAGAAGGCTTGTTACATACATAATATAAAAAAAGTAGATGTAAGCTACTGAAGTATAATTCTAAATACCTTTTATGAACAGTAATTTATTTTATAAGCTTGATTCTTGATGTGTATGTAAGAAATACTAACATGGAAGAGATATTTTAAAGAAACTGCAGATAGAAGCCTCCTCTTCCATACCCCCCTGAAATCTAGTTTATGTCCATAGGTGAATTGCTGCTGTGAAGCCACTGCAATTTGACTTTGTACAAAAAGGGTCATTGAACAGAAGGTCAGGCAGCTGGCCATTTCCATTTCAAAGATGCTATCAAAAGGGCAAGAGGCAGTTCATCCAGCAGCCCTTTAGCAAACAAGATTTTCTCCCTTCTCATTTATGATATTTTTTTATGCTAAAATAGTTTATAGGCTACTGAGAGAAGGGCCTTGGTTCATTTTCTTCGGAAAGAAAGTGGACTAAGTGGAGCTTGGAAAGGACTTTGGTTCAAGAAATCATAGGAGCTTTTGAGTAATGAGGAGCCATTTGGTGTCCACTTATCAAGAGCCTGGCAGTAAGGCAATAAATCATTATGGGGGACTCTCCGCTTCAGCTGAAGACAATTGGAAAAGGTAGCTCTTTTATTATAAATTACGGCTTATCACCTCCTTAATGGCAGGCCTCAGCTTTATGAATACTTGAACTTATTAATCAAGATAAACCAAACAAGTTCAGAAAAGTTTGGGGATCCCGCATGCCAACGTGCCATCGCGGAGGGAAGTCCTGCAAGGCTTGCAGTGCTGCCTGACAGCCAGAGGCACAATCCATCCCGCCTGCCACTTGCTGACAGCTCAAATGATACTGGTTCTTCTGGGATTAGAGAATTGCCTCTCACCAATGAGCAGCTAAAATTCACCCATTACGGCGATTAAAAATAGGCTGTTCCTCCCCCAGCGTTCAGTGTGCACTTGCAGAGTGGGATGGACAGAGCAAGAGCGTCAGCCCTGCCCAGGCCGGCGACCCTTGTGGAAGTGCCCCTGCTCAGTGAGGGGGTTGGTAGCTTAGCTGTCACTGAAAGAAAAAGAAGAGTATCCTGCTCTCAGGGAAAGAATGCTTAAAACAATTTAGGTCCCATATTTTACTCTACTCACCATTCTGCTTGTCATCTCAGAGCGCTTCTGCACTGCAGCTTCATGGGCTGTGCTTCACAAATACCAGGGGAAGAAGGCTCTCTCAGCAGGGAGCTTTGGGACTGAATTACCAGACTGCTTGTGGGCAGGAGGTGCGGTGCCCAACTCCACCACCCAGCCCTTGGGAGGAGCAAAACACCAGTGCGGAAATTTCTGAAAAGCAAATCAACCAACCTTTCTGTACAAATCAGTGTGAAAATTTTGGGCTTCATTAATTCTTTTTTTATTGATGGATAGAACAAAGGATGATTTACGGAGCAAATTTTGCAAGTGGGTCCCCACTGCAAACAGACTCCTGACCTGTGCTTGGGTTTCTACATGCAAAACAACTGATAAGAGCCCGAAACTCTAGTGAATCTTTGGTCATTCTCCCAGCCCTTGCCGTGTCAGAGATAACTGACTGAGCTCACAGCTTCTTCACCACCACAAATATTTTCAGAAACATGTCAGTGTAAGTTCAAAATATGTCACTGTAAATGTTTATACAACATTGAGCTGAAAATCTATCGATATATCTGTGCTATACCAATACATCCTGATAATAAGAATGCTTCATCACAGCAGGCCAATATTTATTGGAATAAATCAACCCCTTGCCAATGTGGAAATGAAGGTGTCTGTTACCTGAAATTGGAAAAGTTGTATATTCAATTATAAAAACTAACAAATGAAGGCTTTAGCTATAATACAACAACATCACTCCATTGACTTGATGGAGCTGCATCAGTTCACATCAGATAAGTCTGGTGTTAAAAGCCTTACCAGAATATCTGGAAAGGACTTGGATGATATTTACACGATGTAGTTTCGCAGGGCGGTGCAGCCAGATATGCAGCGAGCACAGCAGGCCCCGGGCACCCGACAGAGAGGGTGACACGGAGCATCAGCCAGGGAGCAGCACTCCCCACCTGCCCCACTCAGCCCCCTGCAGCCCTGTCCACTGGCACCCAGGTGTGCAGGAATATCAGTGGTCCTGTCTGGTGAGACCCCTGGGAGGCGCAGAGGAAGCTCTGAGGCCCCACAGGTGGGGGCCGCATGCACAGGGAGGGTCCTGGTCCTCTGGAAACAGCTCTCCCAGCTGCTTTGAGAGCACTGCCACCAGCACATCCCACTGCTGCCAGAGTCCAGCTGTGAGCTTCATCCCTTGGTGCAGAGGGAGTAAGATCAGGGATGTGGCAATGGAGGGCTGGGGAGAACTGTGCAGAGAGAAATGAGTGAATATTTTCTGTCATCCCTCCATAACTTTATCCCTGTAAACAATATTGATTGTGGAAAGTGAAGGTGAAGTATATGGTTTCAAATACAGATGTTACAAGTCATAATTCAAATAAGGACATTTCAAACATGTCTGAAGCTTGGCAGTAGCAATCAGCAGCAGAGCACACTTGAAAATATGGTCGCTAACAGTCCTCTGAAAAGCGTGAGGCAAATTGCCAGCTAAGTAAGAACTAGAGGAGCACCACAGCCCGCTGTGTTTTCCAGAGTGGTCAGTTATGAGTTAGTTCATTAGGTCCTTTGGAGAAGGAAAAGCATTTCCCACTGGCAGGTTTCTCCCATGCCCCTGCTCCGCAAGCTCGGCTGCTCTGCCGCTGCCTGCCAGGGCTGCGGGGACAGGGACGCGGTGCTGGCAGCGCTGCCTGCCCCGGAGGTGCCCAGCCCCGCACCTCTAATGACACTGCTCTGCTCCTGGGCAGCAGAGCAGCTGATGCTGCTATTGTTTCTTTGACAATAACACAGATTTTAGACTTACTAGTCACGGAGACATTTTTCTTCCTCTCTTCCTAGTGCAGCATAAGCTACTTTGACACCCCAGGGACGGGCTTAGGCACAGCTCTGCAGTGGGTTTGGTGCCGCAGCGGTGAACCTGTGACCCCGAGCACTGCTGTGGGCATGCAAGTGAATTCAGAGGGACCAAAGGTAGCTCTGGGGCTCTGCATCTTCCGCTCATCAGCTCTGCCTCAGCATCACAGCTACACCTTGTGCCTTTAGGCTTAGCTCAGTTTCCACTTGCCAGGAGGGGAATGAATTAAAATGTTAAGATCTGCAAATGTAACTAGACCTTAAGGTGCAGCTTCCCCCACCAGACCGAAGAGTGGGCTCCTCTGGGATTGCTCACAGCAATGATAAAATGAACTATGCAAAAAAACTGTGAAGCAACCCATCAGCTCTCAGTTGGCTTTGAAAATGCTAGAAATTGTCCTCAGGTGTTTCAGAGGGGCCTCCAGTCAGCCCCAAAGTTAGGGCTCATTACCATAAGGGACGTATGTTTGGCTTTTAGGTAAACCATTGGCTCTATCAGATTTTAAGGTACTGGGAACATCAGACTGTCACCTTTAAGCATAATAATGTTTTCTCTTTAAAGTTCAAACATGGTTTTTGTAACCATCAAAGTCAATGGGAGCTTTGTCGATGAGACCATGCTTATGTAAAAACACTACTGAAGAGGCAATCATTTCAAGGTTTTGTATTTTAAAAGTGTAAAACAAAGAGACCTTCCTTTCTACAAAGCAATAACATGTCAGAGAACTGCAGACTTATAACCCAAGGATCCATACCAAAAACCTGTAAAGGGAAAAGCTAACAAGAGGTTGTAAGAAAAGGTCAATGAAGCTGTACAAAAGGGTAAATATTCTGATGGTTTCCTCTCAAATACATTGATATTAGGTTCAGAAGGAATTCTCCAGGTATGTCTGGTGCTCAGTTTCCCAAGTAAATACTGCTTACTTCTGCTTTTAATCCAATGTAAGACCATTGGTAAAGGTCTGAGCAGTTTGTGAAAATTCACCTGAAATTTTCAATCTTTGCAGTGTGCATTCATGCAGGTTGCAGAGCTGGAACAATTGCTATTTCATTATATAAAATGCTAACATTAAACTTGACAGCAATTCCAGGGCATAAAACTTCAGCAGAGCTGTGGAAGTGGTAGAGCAGCTATCTTCAACCTTTGGACCATCATAAATGGGGAAAGAGATGTTTGTCTGAAAGGGAGAAAGTACTATGCTTTTGGAGGCTGTTGCTGCTGTTATTAAAGCAGCAGCCTCCTGTCAGCTGCACTCCTCCAGCACTGCCTGTGGGGCTCACACGAGACAGGGAGGTACACTGAGTGATGTAAGGGTGCAGGGGAAAATGTGAGGCAGAAACACCAAAAGATGCCTGCACCAAACCCTATTGAGGGAGACAGTTGAGAAGAGCACCCTGATTAGACCTTTTGGGTGTATAAGCTGTACTGAGTTACCACCAAGAGATGCAAAAAAGCAGCCACCAAAAGGGCTGAGGAGTGATTTGGGCTGAGTGAACATCAGTACAGAGCCAAAGGGCTGAGTAAGTACTACCTCTGAGTCCTGCTTCAAAGAGAGATTTTTTAAGAGGCTTGATGAGCTGAGCACAGAAAATATTAAGGAAACACAAAGTACCAGAGACTTCTGATTTAGCTTAGGGTTGAAGGAGGTCCAAGTTTGAGGGTATAAATAACAAAGGAAGATATAAATCTGTAATATCCTCTGCAATCTTATTTTTATCTCACAGCTGAAGAAGCTACTGATAATGTTTTACTTGTGCTGAACCAAACCTCATCATATCCATCCCGGTCCTCTCCTCTTTTGCTCTCCAAGAGGCACTCATTTTCCTGTCTGACTGCTGAGCATCTAAGCAGTTTTCCCCACTAACTCTGCGCTCAGGAGAGTGATGAAGCTGTGTTTTCATTCACAGCTTCAGAGCATCCCCCTGGCAGGAATACATTTGTCTTGGGTGCCGCATGTGTGTCCCCTCGGTACGCTCACTGCGATCTCCTCTTGCTGTCAGAGTGGTGCTGCTATCACTGACCTGTGAGTATGCTGTGATTTAAGGGGTTTCTAAAGCCCCATAGATGGAGCCAGGCAGCCAAAATGGGAAAAATAACTTCAGCGGTTTTGCTGCCTTCGCAAGGAGAGAGTGAGGAGAAACATGGGTCACTCGATGGAAGTGAGGCCAAGGCAGACAAAACAATACTGCAGCCTCAAAGAATCCACAGAGTTTAGTACAGGTAACACTTGCCAAGTGTTTCCAGCTCCAAGTAGACAGCCTGACCAGCAGCCCATGATCGTGAGAGGTGTGTGTTGGTGCGGATGACCCTGCAGAACAGCCGGTCACTCAGGGCTGGGTTTGGAGAACTCAGCCACAGCTGAGCCTGCGGCCCTGTTCCCTGCCCACGCACAATCTTGGCACTAAAAGTGACAGTCCGTGAGCCCAAGGCCCCGGGTCTGTGCGCTGCCTGGGCTCAGAGCACACAGAGCCACAGCAGCAGCTGCCGGGGAAGAGCTGCGTGGCGGGTCCCGGGCACGCCGCGATGTCCCGGGGCAGAACGCGATGTCCCGGGTAAGCCGCGATGTCCCGGGCACGCCGCGATGTCCCGGGGCAGACCGCGATGTCCCGGGTAAGCCGCGATGTCCCGGGTAAGCCGCGATGTCCCGGGGCAGGCCGCGATGTCCCGGGTAAGCCGCGATGTCCCGGGCAGAACGCGATGTCCCGGGGCAGAACGCGATGTCCCGGGCACGCCGCGATGTGCCGGACAGACCGCGATGTCCCGGGCAGAACGCGATGTCCCGGGTAAGCCGCGATGTCCCGGG
>VZTI01001507.1:412280-424488 GCA_013397865.1 Struthidea cinerea
GAAAAAAAAAAAAAAAAAAAAAAAAAAAAAAAAAAAAAAAAAGAGAAAGAAAAGGAATAAAGTGGAGTAAAAGGTGGACAAGTAGGAAAACAAAAGCTACACTACTTGAAAACAGGAAAGGTTTTATGGGAAATGCACCCAAACCCAAAACATTTCAAAATGTGTCATGTAGAACAGCTTCCTTTATCAACAGAATAGGTGGGCAAAAAGAACAGTTGTGTCTTCCAGGAAGACTTAAAATGGTTGGTATCCGACTGTATTCCTGGACAGATGTGCAGTGTGAGCACAGCTGTACCCAGACACTGCTCCAGGAGTGCCCGCTGGGCCCCCGGCGGGGATCGGCTCTGGTGCTCCCCAAGATGGAGGTGAGAAAATACAGCTCCCATTGCAGGGAGAGTGTTTAATACACACTCGCTATCATTCACCAGCACAAGTTTAAGCAGCACATAAGCCACTTTGACACAGCAATATATCATTCAAAAACAAAACCTGTGCACTCTGCACCAGGCAGGGGTGGATAGATAGCTCATCAGAGGGAGAGAGAGCCTTTCATCAGCTGCCTTTCACCGGGTGATGACAATAATCATTTCAACACAGAGTACACAACCTAGAGTGATGAAGGCAGCAGAACACATCTGGCCTGATCTCTTTAATACCAAATATTTTAAAAACCTGAGAACGTTTGTCGGCGTGGTTCAACACAATGCCTGAGCCATAGGAGAAGAAGTTACATTTATTAAAAGAAGAGCCAAGAAAAAGGAAGACAAACTGTTTGTGACAGAAAAGCACAGTTCGTGCTGCATCCAGTTTTAACCATGCTAGTAACTTCACACTGGGGATGTTATAAGGTCAAAAAAATTTTACGGCTTTGAGCATCTGATCCAAAACTGACCAAAGTCCATTCATTGCAGTCCCAGGTACGTCAATAAGCTCTGGCTTGGGACTCTGTAGTTACACCAGCCATGTGCTGTTCTACACCGCAAAATTCAGTCCTGAGATTGTGCTTGTCCTCAGGGTACAGCAAAGTGCTGGATAAAAGTGGCCAGCATCACCCCCATGGGTCCCCAAGTGGGAAGTGGATGCAGAGCAGTGAACTTGATTAACCGAGGCCACCCAGCAGCTTCAGGGCCAAGCCACATCTGGAAACAGGAAAACTCCAAGCCCTTAGGTAGCATTCAAGTACATTTGGGTTGGTTCCAGCCCCAAAGCAAGCTGCCAGGTCGGGGGGGGCTTTGCCAAGTGTTGTGTTATTTGCTGGCAGCTCACAAGTCCCATACATGTGCAATCCCGTGTGAGAACTTCACATGGATACCTCCCAGACACAGTGCTGAGGGATACTTTTGGTCTAGAGCTCAAGGACAGTTTCCTGCTTGTTCATGCCATTCAAACAGCACATGATAAGGAAATAAAGAAATCATCCATCTTCTGTGCTAGCCCACAAAGGACTAGGAGTATGGGAGAAAAGGCTGTGTGGTGGGACATAGGGGTGTGTGCTTTCTCTGCCATTCAGGGCCACTGATGTTCAGGAGAAAACAGCCTGTCAAGGGCAGGAGATTGTTTCTTAGCATCTGAAGGAACCTGGGTGGGTGCACACAGACAGCTACCATGACATATTTTTCTTCTCATGTGAGGTACAAACAATGTCCCAAAAAAACCTGTTTGCATTAAGTTAAACATAATGGGTATCATTCAGATTCTTGATGATCTTCCAGCAAGTAGGAGAACCTCAGCAAGTCTAGAGATAAAGCCCTAAAATAGAGCAAAATACGTCTTTGAGTTTTTCCAAGGATTTTTTACAGTATTGTCTGTTTACAAACCTGTTCTCTGCTCAGCAGCAGGAGTTTTTCATTTTCTGTATTTGACACAGAGACTTTATTAAAGGTCCTCTCCACAGTTAAAGATGGATTAAAGATGGATTAAAAATGGATTAAAAATGAATTTGTATATTAACATGTTGGTCAGAAAAAAAAAAAAAAAAAACAAACAGATGGAGAAGGGGATAATAAACAAGACAATATGAAGAAACAAAGCTAATTGCCCAGCCTGGGAGAGCCATGAAGCACATTCCTAGTAAGCTGTCTGTCTTAAACCCTCTGGATCAAAAAGTGATTAATCCTACAGACAAATGTAGCCTTGATGGTAGAGATACTCAAAATCCCCTAAACAGAGCGATGCAGTGTTATACTTACCATTCTGAAGGCCTCAATTAAAGGGTCTTTAACTTCAGCCTTTCCCATTATGTTCCCTGATGTACCAGGAAGCCCCCTCCTCGTGGCAGTCTACTCTGAGCCTCAAAAAATGCCTGATGCCAAGGTTTTCTGGAAAATAGCTTTTTTAAAAAATAAGAGCTGCTTTCCTGATCAAAAAAATACAGATAGCTTTTGGACTGTCTCTGCTGGATTATTTTATTCAGCACATCTCCTATCTGGCTTGTTACACCTTGTGTTAAGTGAGTCCTTTTAGGCTCATCACTGCATCACTGGTGCAATGCACTAAAAGGCTTTAGAAAACACATCACACTAAAAGTATGGGTGCTAGAAAATGCTCTTGGCACTGTTTGGCAAAGCACGGGAGGGAAAGTCTTTATCGAAGCCAGGCAGCAGTTGAACAGTTTGCTGCCTTGCCAAATCCCAGGCTCCTGGCTCCGGCCCCGCCGTTCAGCACCGGGCACGGCGCGCCCGGGCACGCTGCAGCTGTGGGTGAGGGGAGCGCGCCCTGCCGCCGCTGGTGCTTCTGCCCGCTGCAGTCCTGCGGTGGCAGCTGGCAAGGAAGGGGTTTGCTGGTGGCTCCCGGCTCCCTGGGATGCCTCTCAGTTATTCTCGGTGTTAAAGAAACGCTCAAAACAAACTTGCTGATACAGCGAGTGAAAAGAGAAATTTGAGGGAAGACTAAGCAAGGACCTCTATCGATTGAAAATTTAGGATGTGAATTACGCCGCCGTGCTGGGGCCACTCAGAAATATGAGCCTCATATGTCCAAGTTGAGGGGACATGAGTAAACAGCCACAAAAATGGGGAGACTCAACCCCATGCGTTTGATGCCAGCGTGAGAGGTAATCAGTGTGAAACAAATGTATCGTTCAAATGTTTTGCTCCATTTGCCAACCAAAACCAGAATTCTGATGCTTACAGATAAGATCCTTGCTATGTACAGTGCAAGACCTGAACTTCCTTGCAGCACTGTGCTGTTTCACGTCCCAAACACTGCTCATCTATTGAACCAGCCAGAAAAGACAGTGGTTCCCAGGGGAGGAGGGCAGGGAGTGAATACCTTCCTGACCCCTACAGTTGCTCATTTTATGCCGTGAAACATGAAATTTGATTACTCTTATCATTAGCTTAGCTCACATAGCTACAAATGTTATTAGTAGCCATAAAATTATTGAGGCCCTTTTAAAATCCATTTTTAAAGAGTGTGTGACATGTATTAGCAGATCTGAAACCCTGATTTCACATACCCTCACTCGAACATCAGAAACAAAATGTCGAGCTAAGCAACAGTGACAGGGCTCGAGATGTGCTAATGAAGAGCGGTGCCATTGCCTAAGAGAAACATTACACATTATTAACACATTAGCCCACTAAGGCACTGTGCCAGCTGTAATAAGCAACCAATTTGGCATGCTAACTTAGATACACAGGACCATTCAGAAAATCTTCATTCTTTTTTTCCTCCCCAGCAACAAACACATGGTGCAACCCGTTCCCATCTCACTAATGCCCCAAAAATCTCTGCTTAGCTGGGCCCAGATTCCTGTGCACGGTTGGTCACTACACTATTAATACTTTGACACCAATCTTTCTGATGCGAGGTCCAGCTCACAAATTGGCTACATATATTATCTGTGCATGGGAGTGTGGGAGGGATAAATCATATTCATTATTCACATTCATGAAATTCCAAACACATGGGAAGTACTGATGGTGTCCTTGGGGAACAAGAAACAGCTTGTCAGAGATATCCAAGTAAAAGGGGTGCAAAATCAATTATGAAAGGAGGTGTTTCCTGCTCTAACAAGCTAATTACTGTACATCAAGTCACAAAGGGAAAACTGATGCTTTTTATTTTTTTGATGGAGCTGCTGTCAGATTAAATCAGCTTGGAAGGACGACTGGGTTTAATGTATTCCCTCAGCTGATGCTCTCTTTAACACATTTGCATATGCAAACATGTTAATATTCTGTCAGAATCCATGAAGTAGTGCTGGCAGGGCAGAACCTAACAAAACAGTTTCGTGACCCTGCTCCTGCAGCTTATTTGCGTCATTTACATACGCTGGCAACTCCAGCTCACTCTGAGAGTGATTGGCTTGGGAGTCACCACTGTGAAAGCAGGAGCATCTCAACAGGGAAGTGGCACATCCCTGCTGCTGGAAAGATCCATTTTAGGAGACAAACCAAACGTATAAATTGCTAATGAGCTATCCCTTCCTGTCCAGCACAGCTAGCAAAACTGCAGAGGGTTGATTCCTCCTGGGATAATAGGTGAAGCTGGGGTGTTTGTTAGATGGCTTCCAGGTTATCTGCCAGGAGCAAACAGCCATGTCACGCTTCCTTTTCCACAGCAGGAATCAGAGCAAGGGGTATTTGCTGCCCTCCTCTCCCAGCCCCTTGGGCAGCCCACACCCATCAGGGCTCGCTGGCTTTTCCCAGGGCTCCTGCCCCCGTGCTTGTCCAGGAGAATGCAATGCTTCTCTGCATCCCTATATCCATTTCTCCATCTCCGTTTCTTACGGACCCACAAGCCTGCAAAAGCTTGCAGTCAGCAAAAGCTCCCTGTGCACACAAACCTTCACGCTGGGCAGTGATGCTCACCTGTGTTAGGGGTCGAGGCACTAATGTTTCCATTCACTGCTCTCCAAAAGATTAATTGTTTTCATGCAGCCATCTGCACTGGAGGCCAGGGGTTGCACCCTGCCCACAACGATACCGTGTACGAGCAAATACCCAGAGAGCAGTGTACAGATGAGGGCTCGCACTGCTCAGCACCCAGCATGACGCTTTCTGCAGCACCAGGACCGGGTGGCAGGGAGGGTTTTTGATGCCTGAAGTGCCCAAGAGCCCTTGCCCCAGGCACCAGCCAGCTCCCTGCCTCTACCAGGAGGCACTGGCCTCAGCTCAGTGCCAGGGCTGCAGGGGCTGCGGGGTCGAGAAACGGTCATGTCACCCCACACACCTCTGGACAGAGAACCAAACCCAGCCTCAGGTCTCAGTATCTCATCAGAGTGGGCTTGGCAGAAAGCAGCCTCGGTGCTTTGGCCAGCCCAAAGCTGGCAGCCCAGCCCTGGCAGATGAAGAGCTTCCAAGGGAAGGACGCAGGCTGTGCTCTGTCCGGCTGCAGCTCTGCCAGCCTTGGCAGGCTCCAGCGGGATGGCTGCACCCAGCTGTGTCAATCTGTTCCCACCTCCGAGCTGACTGCAGCTGAAAGACAGATGACCTGTTATATATTCTCTTACTTCTAACTATTCCCACATGATCGGAGTTTTTCTGGGATACAGATAATAGGTGCACGCTTGAAGTCTTTATCAGGGCCAGGTTGTCACTGGTCCCTGCAACACCGGGTGAACAGAGGAAGATTAGAAGGAGCAATCAGATTTCCATTTGTGCAAAGCAAAGGCAGGAGAAATTTCTATACTTTGCGTGGTAACAAGCTGCTTTCCGTCGTAGTCAATGGGCAAAGCCTTGTTTTAAAAGAGCTGGAGCATCTCCCACTGCACACCACCCACCGGCAGAGCCAGCCAGAAGAGAAGGTTGTATTTTCCAGGAGGAGTTTCAGCTTGGACACTGTCACACCGCTCCTTCAAAAGAGGAACATAATCAAACTCCTTACTCAAGCAAAACTGCCAGCATGGCTCCACCTAAATGCAAAGAGAGTAAGGATTCAAAGCCTGGTTCAAGACAGGCCAAACAGCTGTTTGTTTGCCTGTTGTCTTCTCTCCTACTGAGTAAGCATAGGCAGTGCAAGGGAAACCATGTCATTCATAAAGTGGATTGATATCCTTGAAGCCGTTCAGCTCCTTCTTGAGGAAAATGCACAACCTGTGTCTTACACTCAGATGGATTCACTCACTTGTGGAATTTATCCCTTGATACCATTGTCTGACACAGGCTTTCCTTCACACACACATCTGCAGACAGCAATTTCCTATTACAGATGCTGCCCATCACCTCCATGTTCCTTTCTTCCACCCACAAGGAATTCAGATGTAGGCACTTCAGAGCAAACAGGGACAGCCAAGGGAAGTCTGGCCCCAGCTTGCCTGTGATTTAGCACAGACCCAGAAGCACCTCGTGGAGAGGGCAGGGTCCAGCCAGCAGTCCTGGCCAGCACACTGTGCCCGAGGCCAAAGGCACGCTGTACAGCAGAGCCCTTTACTCCAGGCTCTGTTTTCCTGTGCTCCCAGGCAGTGCTCTCTGCACAAACAGGAACGGTGATCCTGGTAATGATGAGGGGCGTTCCCCACAGGGAGGTGGGGTGGCTGAAACCTCAAAAAATGCACCCCAGAGCAGCATGCATGCTTGCAGGCAGATGGGAGCTGCTGCTGTCAGAGGCACTATGCGAGGGCAAGGGGAAAGTGGAGAATGAGGGGGTGTGAGTGGCAGGGTGTGTGTCAAGCCCTGTCTTGCCACGCAAGGTCCCCCTGCTCTTTCATGGCTGGAGCAGATGACTTGGGCCTCTGGGAGCGCTCTGAAGAGCCTGCATTGGCCCCACTTGCTAAGATGCACTCTCCAGTGAAGTCTTGTCTCCTCAATAAAGGAGAAAATGGAGAAGATGGAGACATCTGCGGGGAAGCTGTCAGGTTTATTAGATACATGCGGGTTTGGGGATGGAGCACCTAGAGGATCTCAAGGAATCTGAGCTCAGAGAAATAAAGGCAACTTCAAAAGGCACAACCAGACCAGCAGAATCACTTAACAACAGTAATTTTTTGCTGGAAATACAATTGAAAACACCTGAGAATCAAATCGGGATTCAGCCTATCCCCCGGCCTGGAATTGCAGCTGCTATTGATTCTGGGCGCTAGATCTTAGGAAAGCTCCTCTGTAAACTCCTGACACTGGCCATTACAAGCGATCCCAGATGTGGAAGGATTTATGGGATCCCCACACCTTAAAATATGCACAGATTAAAGGCTGTGCTAGTTCTAAAGCTAGAGGGAGATAGTGCTCGCTGCCTCTCCTCTCCTCAGTGCTGGGTGCCACAGAGGTGCCCCTGGCTGGCAGGGGCAGAGGGGGCTCAGTCTGGGAACCATGGAGCCACAGCAGCTCATGGAGATGGAAAAACACATCTGTAAATACTCTATAGCAATCCATGTGAGATGACTTACTGTCTCTACCAGGAAATCTGGTACAAATCACAAGTCAGTGATTTGCCATTAATAATCCTTACCCAGGAGAGCCCTTTATCGTGACCTGAACTGCCCTGCCAGGGCGCAGAGGAGGGATGGGCACGCCTTTGTCACCAGCTGGAGGAGAACAGGTTCTCACAGGGTGCTGCAACCCGCTGAAGCTCCTACATGCCCCACACCGGCATTGCAACTTTTCCCTGTAATTCCATCTCATGACTCTCATCCAGGGATCCCAAGGCAGAAATGGAGAGGCTGAAGGATGGAAACAGTACTTGTAGACTTTGCAAAGAATAAAGCAACCTGGTCCACCTTCCACCCATTCCAGTGCCCCTAATACCAGGGAAAAAAATTGTATTGACTCAAGTCAGGGAGAGATCAGCCCCTTTGTGCTGCCAGAATGGATGAGGCTGTTCACAGTGGTAAATACCAGGTCAGCTGCATCCAGAGAAAGCAGTTTTTCTTCTGTGGCAAAAGACAGGAGTGTGTCCTCACTGTGTATACCTGTCAGTATCACTGCAAACAGCAGCATCACCAGAAGGCAGGTTGGTGCTCTGTAATTTTCTTGTTATTTGTCTTTAACAAAACAGTAATCTTTAAAGTTAAGAAATTAAAATCTTCCTGATTGGAAAGCCGAGTGTGTGGCAGTTGGTGGGGTTTGATTTTGGACAATGAGTAGAGCAAAACAAGCTGCCAGCTTGTGTTCACACACGTCTCTGAATTGTCTGTGAGGTCTCGAAACTAATGATCGATACGTTGTCTGTTGTGGTAAACAGACATTTTTAAAAGATTCTTGCTTCATAGTCCACAGAAGAATTTGATTTCCATGCCTATTAAATAATGATAGATTTTATGACAGCAAATGTAAGATCTGTCATGTGACTAGGATTAACTTTTGCTGATAATCCAATATCTGACCCTACAGCAAAGTAACTAGTGTTTCACATCTCCAGTGCAGCACCCACCCTGCTTTTACACCCTGATGGGCTGCACTCTCCCTTCTCCCAGGACCTCACCAGTCTGCCGTCAGCTTGTCCCAGGCAAGGGAGGACAAGAGAGCAAAAAAATACACCAACATTCCCTGCGTTTCTAAATAATTGAGGGACGAGGGTGTGAGGGAAGCCACACAGATTCACAGGATCACTGCAGGCAGGATATCATCTCCTGTTCCTGTGTGTGTTTTAATGGAGGAGTTGGTGTCATGTTCCTGTGCGTGCTCAAGTAATGGCACCCATTGTTGTTCTCACATTTTCTTGGCACACCTAGCACAGTATGAGCCTTCGTCTTACCGAGCCATGCTCTGTGCTTGGTCAGGGGATGTCAGGAGGGGTGTGAGCTCGCAGCGTGCAGTGGTGCGCGGCTTCTGCCCCAGGGATGTACCAAAGCACCAGGGCGCTCTCCCTCAGAGGAGAACTTCACTTTTTGCTAGCAGGTGAGAGACCGAGCCAGCGTAAGTAACAGCTATCCCAAGATTCTCATTAACAGATTAACAGAGCTCAGAAACAGAAAGGCAACTTCCCAAGACCTGCTGCTTCATGTGAGTGGCATTGCTGCCACACAAATGCTTTAAAAATGCCAGACCAAGCCCCAGCTGAGCTGTTTGCAGCCCCTCAAACCCCTGCACTACTCTGAGTGACATTTTCTTTTGCTTCTACAGCCTCTAAGGTGAATAACTTGCAAGACTGTTAGGGGCAAGAGTTTCAAAAAGCTGCTCAAACCCTTCAGAAAAAAAAAGCTCTGCAATCATTAAAAAACACTTGTGATGTGTTACCACGTTGAAAGAGATAATTACTGCGTTCAGCAGCAAACAGTAAGTGTATCAAACACGAAAATCTACCAATCATACCAAATGCTGATGTCATGAGGGGTATATAATCTGTCCTCAAAATGGAGGCCATGGGGAGTTCACTTGCTAGGTATAATCCCACTGAAATTGTAAATATTGTGGGTTTTCATGAGACAGAGGAATTTTTTTCCGTTCTTCATTGCCTTGATCCAAAGTCAGGAATGTCTCCGTCTCTGAATACATGTGAAATCTGCTCCAGGCAGAGCAGCCCAATGTTGGGTGATGTGGCCAGAGACCTCTGATTCGGAGCACTGTGTCAGAATCCTCCTAGGCAGAAGCCACAGCTCAATCTCTGCCTCAGCCTGTCTTCTAACACACCCAAAACAAGGAGGAAGGCTATCAGAGAGACTCTGTGAAATTAGTCAAACGTGACAAGACCCCCTTTTGGACCCACAGGGCTCCCCTGAGGGAGGAAGGGGCAGGGGATGAGATGCTCAGATTGCCCTAGCCACTTCTGGGGCAAACATTTACTTTAGATTAAGTGGCATGTAAAGAAGAGAGGAGCCCTCCCTGGCTGGCTGCTAGGGCTGATAGTTAAATATTTATAATGTCCAAATTAGCATAGTGGAAACTCAATTAATCAATTTGTTCTGGTCTGTTTGTAAGAAGGAGAGGGGGTGTCAGGCACCCTGCGAGAGCTGCAGCCGTGGGTGGGCAGGGCGCCTGTGCTGCCTCCAGCGCGGCTCCCTGCTGGCACGGACTTGTTGCCCTGCCTCACCCTTCCCACGGGGTCAGGGAAGGGGCCGGCTGTGGGCAGGGCTGCGGGGATCCCTCCTCTCCCCCAAACCCACCCGCCCGGGGGGCAGCCCCAGACTGCCGGGAAGCTGCGGGGAGCAGCCTGGTCAGGCAGCACCAGCCTGGGGCTACCCGAGTGGGGGCTGGAGAGGGGTGGGGGCTGCCCTGGAAGGGTTAAGGCTTTTCAGGCCAATATCCCCCAACAGAAGGCAGGGTCAGCCTCGGAGCTGAAATCTAAGTGCTAATGACTGATGCCCTTCACCCCTCTGCTGCCTCCAAAGGCGAGTGCCCTGGATGAGCCGGGGCCGGAGAGCATTTAACATTTGAACTTCTTCTCGTCTGCGAGGCAGCAGGCCGTTGTGCGCGGGGTCGCTGACCCCCAGCCCCACTCCCCGCAGCCCCTCAGCTGCCTCCCAGCCCTAATTGAATGACAGATGGTCAGCGGCAGGGAGAGGGCAGGAGCGCCGGGGGCATGGGGCCCTGCTCCTGCCCACGCAGCCCCCTCGCCGGTCGCCCTGGAGGCTGCCTGGCACCCCGACCCCGCAGCCACACACCTGGGGGACACCGGGCAGCGCAGGGCTGGGCTTCGATGCTGAGCTGGGGACACCCCGGGGCCGGGGGCAGCTCACGCCAGCCTGATTCCAGCCAGCGCCTCACCAGTCCTTCTCATCCCTCTGCCACACGACAAAACAGCACTAAATTCGTGGAGACCCGACCAGTACATAGTGCTCAAGGCCTCCTGCTGCTCCTGGCAGTGCCAGAGCCGAGGAAGGCAAGGAGCTGGACTGAGCTGCCGAGGCTCCGTGGGGACAAGGGGCAGCCACAGCAAGTCTGGGGAGGGGAGACACAGCTGTGGGCGGCCCTTTCCCCTGCCCGTGGCCCCGGTGACTGCTCTCGCTCCCCTCCGTGCCTCTAGCCGGGGGTTCTGGACGTGTCCTGCCCTGGGAGAAGGATGCCACAGGTGACAGGAAGGGCCTTACTGCAACCGCCAAGGGGTCTGAGGAAATGGTGCTTGGTGGGGCCAGTCTGCCCCTGCCTCCTGCCCGCAGCCCTGCCAGCTGCCTTCCGGGCAAAGCTGGGGAGTCCAGGGTGGGCCCTCGGGGAGCAGAGGCCGTGCAAGCGCAGCCCCCACGCCCCCCGCTGCAGCCCGCTGTCCCTTTAACGGAGAGCCGTGATTCCCACAATTACTGGGATTACAAGGAAAGGGTTATCGATTTGCAGCCTGCACTGCGTGATCAGCGCCCGGGCGGCCCCCCCACCCCCAGCCCACCTCTCCTACTGTAAGCACGAAACCATTTATAAATGTTTTATTTCACTGATCGCCTCACCCTTGCTGCATAATAATAACCCCGGCAGCGCGGCGATATATTCTCTCCACTCCCCCTCTCCCTGTGCCCGCAGCCTGCAAAAGGCACCAACGTGATATGCAGCAGCCCCTGATTTGTGTGTATGTTTTAATTACCGCCGGAGAAACCTGTACACAAGCATAAAAAAGGGTGAGGGAAAGGGAGAGCAGGCCCAGACGGCGGAGGCAATGGCAGCCTAATGCACCGCTGGCTGACAGCGACTTCCGCTCAGGCACCTTCTCCAGATCGAACCCTTCGATTGTAACTGAAACAATTTGCATACTGATTCCTCTCATAGCCTCCCGATCCATAACCAGCCAGGCAGCTATTCAAATGCAAGTAGCATCCCTAAATGCAAGGCTAGACTGACCAAAATGCGCTGTCCTACAAGCAGGAGGAGAAGAAAAAACCCTTGATTATTATTTCTATTTTTGTTCCTTTTAACCTTTAAAAGATTTAGCTGGAAGCTGTTGGTTTATGGCTGGGGATGTAAGGGAAAGAATTGATCCTGAACTGGACTTAAAGATGGAGCAAAATGGGGCGCTGAAGAGATTTTTCGTTGTGGTTTTTTTTTTGTTCTTTTTCCTATTTTTGTTTTTACCTGAGCCACAAACTGAGGCTCTTCGGGGGGAAAGAGGGTCTATCCTCTCTCCCGTCCCCTTTCTCCACCAAAACCATCTCAGCTCCTGCAGACCCAGGGAATACACAAATTGCTGCCTCTGCCTCTGGTGCCTGTTGGGCTGATGAAGATCGTGTAATTCTGGCTGTAAATTCTTGCGTTTAAGTTGGTCCAATAAAAGATCTCTCCTACACCTTGTGAGGGTTTGGTGCTTTATTTTTTAACGGGACTGGCGTGGCAGCCGCGGCGGTTGCCTTTTTTTTCTTCTTCTTCTTTTTCTTCCTCTCGTTCTCATTTGAAATTATGCAGATAGATTT
>VZTI01001507.1:441889-455043 GCA_013397865.1 Struthidea cinerea
AGCGGGGAGCGGGCACCACCCCGCGGCCGGGGGCCGCCAGTGCCGCTGCGGCGTGGGGCGGGGGGCCGGACCTGGCTGACGCGGTTAAAATATTGATGTAGTCGCAAAAATCGTTCATTAAGGCAATTTAATCTTTGCTATTAAATGTCCTTTCAATTCATTTGGGGTAATTAAGATGCAGTTTAGGTGATTAAATTCTAATTACTTACGCTAGGCAAAGAAATATTTGTCACAGTAATATGGTTAACTAAAGACCTAGCTAAAGAATTTTAACATTTACTTTAAATGATATCTCAGGGAAATCAGGTGCTTTCCCCTGATTGATCCACTTAGCAGCATATTCAGTAACGGCGATGTCAGTTCGCTGGAGTGGCTACAGATCCATCAACACCAAGTTTGTGTAAACCCCTGAATCCCGAACTGCTGAGTCAGCACTCCTCAGTCAGATTCACTTCATTATTCCAGGGGCAGCAAATTAAGGTCACTCATTTTAATACAGTGCACAGGAGTGAGATGTTTACCGTTCTGGCTCAGCTGGGATCTGTATGTTGGCAGGCTGATGTCATCCTGTGAGCTTCCCATATATGAACATATTTGATGTTGTGAAACAACGAAAGAGTATTCCCTGGATTTGATGGCAGAGAAATGAGACACAGATCAAAAGATCTCTGGGTATATGGAAACACCTACATCCTGTGTAAGAGTAAATAAAATCACTAGAGAAGCACGTGCCAAATGCTGAAAAATGCCAGGATTAAAAAGAAATAATTTAGTGTGGGCTCAGACATTTCAGAATAGACAATTCTCTTTTCAGTTGAAAGGAGAAAGCTTTGGGGAGCAACCAGTGACCTGTGTCACCCATGTAGGCTTTCATCACTAGAAAGCTTAAAGGGCCTTATCCCACAGTGAGCTGAAGCTTTAGGGAATGCTCTTTCAAGCCTCAGTGCTGTCTGCTACCTGCTGCAGCGAGAGCTCATGGCCACGAGCTGCCTCCATGTGTGGAGGCTGTCTCACACAGCACCTTTCCAGAGGGATTCCATTTCCCAAGCACCTTTGAAGACCCTGGGGCAGTGACAAGAAGGATGGGGCAGGGCAGGGGACCACTAAATGGTGATGTATCAGAGCGAATGTCACCCAGCAGTTGTGGCTATTATTCAGGTCAAACAGATTTGCTTGGGTTTAGTTCATGTGGTGACATCTACCCTCAGGTAGCCTGTGTCTCATGTGCCCATTTATTTTGTTTTCATATTCTCCCAAATATGAAGGTTTTGGTAATTGGGAAAGATCCGATGTTCGTGTGTCTCTCTGCATGCCCCAGAGGCGTTATTCACACGATAAGGATGGAACTTATCACACTTTATGTGTTATTATGTTATTGCCGCCATGAATTTACCATAAGCTTTTGGCTACCTGTTCCCACTGAGCTGTTGTAGCCAGTGTGATTAGAACTATCTCTGATGGCCAAAGCCCTTAAGAAGTTTCAGCCTCCTGTAGAAATCCTGCTGCTTTCTCCACCAGCACGTAGAGCCTCCTACAGAAGAATATCCTCCAGGATATTCTCCAGTTTATACCAGTGAAGAGTTTTCACTCTCCAAACATGTTATTGGATATTGTGTGATGTTTCAAAAATAGAAGCAGGTTTGGAAAGGGATTCCTAGGTGGACACAGTTCAGACCGTAGCTGAGGCAGGTCCCAGGCTTTATAGACCTGACAACAGAGATTAGAAAATACACATAAAGAGAGACTTTTAAAAAGGCTTTTTATGTCTTTAAGACAGCTCTGTACAGAAACCATCAGAAACTAGGTTGAAAGCTTTACCAGTTTCGTTCCTTGCTGGTGTTTTTCAAAAAGGAGAACTGGAGTTTTCCAGAAACAGCTAGGCACACGTGTACACACCAAATGCTCCTGAAAATTGATATATGGTAATCAGGGTTTTTCCTTAGATTTTAAAAAGAAATCCACCCTCCAGGGATGACACACTAGGTCAAGCATCAGGGTTAACACCTGAGCTTACTAAAATCTTGACTTTCTGAGTGAATAATGTAGTTTATATCACAGATAGGCCAAATATCCTCTTCACTGTCTCGACCTAAAGATGCAATTAGTGCATTTTCATAGGGGACATGATCCTGTTCACGCCCCTGACAGAGCAGAACTAATCCAGCTGTGCTGCACCCGGCTGGGGGCCGCAGGAGAATGTCAACAGACAGCAGAGCTGAGACCCCACTTCTGTACTAGGCACAGGCATCTGAGCCTCAATGGGCTGTACGGACCTTACAAGGTTTGGCAAGTCTACTTGACCAAATCCCTCGGGCGACTTAGAAGGAACAAAGGGAGACAAAAATAGATTGATGGGCTGTGTCAGGAGAATTGCAAGTGTCAAAAATATCTGTTGCTCAGGGCAGAGGAAGATGGAAGTGACTGGAAGAGGCCAGAGTTCAGGACTGGATTTATAAGGCTCCTTCTGGCACTGATAATATTACATTGTCATATCTGCACGTGTGTTGCCAGAGTCAGGGTGGCTCTTTATCCTCTGCTTTTCTTTTTTCTTAACGAGATTTTCTTAAAGGCTTTTTCAAAAGGCATCACAAGGAGCATCGCTCAGCCAGGGCAGCCTGGAGACAAAGAACAGGGCTGCCCGCAGCAGGGAGCGAGGGCAGGGTGCGAGCAGGTGTGTCCTGGGAGAGGTGCACGCCTCTAGGGAGCACAGCACCCTGCAAAGCACCTAAATTCGGTGTCTGTGCTGTGGGAGAGGGTCCGCCCACAGTGCTCAAGGGCAGGGGCACAAGAAGGACGTCCGTGCAAATTACTGTTCTTATCTTCTGCTGCGTAAGATAAAAGAGAGATGGACTGTGGGATAAAAGCACCGGACAGGCTGTGGTGTTTTTCCGAAAAAGCATTTCAGCTGGCGTCTCCGGGGCCGGAGCTCAGCGGACACAGGGGAGGAGCTGGCGATAGGGGAGGACGTGGCCAGAGCGGGCACAGCCGCTCCGCCTGGGCGTGACCGGCTCCGGCTTTTGTCGGAGGGCCGGGCAGCCCCGCTGTGCCAGCCCTCGCTGTGTGAGCTGGCCGCTCCCTGCGCCTGCTCTGGATCCACTCTCTTGTTGGAGCGGATTTTATCCCATGGTGTACATTTGTTCTCTGGCAAGCTGGAAGCTACAATTTATTATTAAAATTGATTGGCTCCAGTGCAGGGAAAACGATCACAAGGAAACTCTATTACAGTTTTCATTATCCCCATTATTTATTTTTAAGTGCTATTAATATTCCTGAGCCTGGACAAGGCAGAAGATGAGAGGTGGTATCCGCTCCTGCTGCTCACAACCTGAGGCCTGGCAGCGCAAGGGCTCTCGGAACAGCTGAGCATGTTGGAAAGCTTTTGCCCTCAGTCTGCCTCTGGCAAACGCTAATGGAAGTAGAGCTGAAAATATTTGCAAAATGGTAAAATAGGCTTATTAGTATCATAGACTCGATAGATTTTATTTTTTTTCTCCCTAGTAACGAGCTCTTTTTTCTTACCTCTGTGATGTCACTAGCATTAATTAAGAGGTCTTTGATATAGCTGAAGTTGAGGAACGAGGGATGTTGTAACTCTTGGGACATTTTCTATGGAAGTAATTGTTCAGGAATACCACATTTCAGGAAATGAGCACAAGTTCAGGAAGACAATGTGTTATGCAGGCTAGTTTCACAATAGATGGTTGATTTTTTGTTTTTCCCTACTATTTCAGAGAACTCATGTAGTAGCTTGTGCTGGAAGCCCCAGAGGCTCACATCGCTAATTGAGCTGGCTTTGTACCTACTGCTGTGACTGTCGTTTGTGATGGGGTGATTCACACTGAAGCCCTGCACAGCACTGGCGTGGATCACGCGATCCGTGCCGTTAGGATTTTGTGGCAAATTCTGATCTGGACGGAGTCTCTGGATGGAAGATGGGATTTGCGTAGTCTTTGAAAAAGGAAGGTGTAGAGCAGCATAAGCAGAAATGAAGCACGAGGCACAGCAAATGTTGCCTGCACCTGGTTTGTCTCCTTTCCTGCCTGAGCCTGTTAGCAGGGGCAGTCAGAGCTGGAGGCCGAGGCTGTTGTAAAGCTGAGCTCCTGCAGCTGCTTTCCCGGGAATTTCTGATTATCAAGTGGTCGGACATATATAGAAGAGATGCTGTTGGTATCCTCATTCTTAATATTTGTCAGTAAATAACAGACTATTCTTGCAAAAGCATTTTAACCCTTGATTTGCCAATGTTAGCCTCCAGGGGGGATGCAGATTACTTCAGCAGGCACCAGTCCCCACAGTGAATTCAGCAGTTTGGCTTCGGTAGGGGCTGGAGTACAGGAGGAAATCTGGTTTTTAGCCCAGAAGCTCCACAGTGTTTTAGAGGTCAGGATGCAACTTCAACGCATTCTTCAAAGGCTTTCAGATAAAAATACCTGTAGGAAAGATGAGTTTGGCATCCCAGTCTATTTGATTGATGTGTGATTTCTTATGGGAGAGTATGTGGCTGGAATATATATTGTTAGGGAGCTTTTCAAAAGCCTCTCCTCAGAGGGGAGTGAGTCACCCGTGTCTTGGTCCCTGCCCGGGCCAGCAGAAGGAGCCTTCACAGCTCCTGGATCCTGATCTGTGCAGTTGCTATTTCTCAAGTACAAAAGGGGGATGACTGTTTTTATTCCTCCTTCGAGCAATGAAATCCTCATGCCAGGGCTGGCTCTCGGTAGTAATAGAAGTTGTTGGAAGGACCTTTGCAAAGTAATTTGCTGTTTTCATTCCAACAACCACGGCATAAGTGGAGATACTGCACAAAATTCTTCATATAATCAGTACTGATCTCCACAGAAGCCAGGACGAGACAGACAGAGAGAAAGAACTTTCATATTACCTTCAGAAACACATCTCTCAATCAGAATTGAAGGACATTGTTAGAGAAAAAAGGGGAAGCAGGCAACTGAAGGTGAGACAGAGGAGTCTGTCTTCCCAAGGAAGCTTTCATGCCAGCAAAATGCTAACAAGATGAGCCAGCAGACAGCCAGAGGCTGAGAGGGGGATCTGGGAGCCTCCCTCACATCCCATCGGATCCTGCCTGGAAGGTGATCTGTGAGGCAGATTTCAAATTGCAAGTACCTTTTAATAATGTAGAGCTAAATAACGTTCTCAAAGGGAAGGAAGGGATGATAAATGAAATAAAGTGCAATTCTATAAAGAAGATTTACTATACCATTGTTTTTCATGACAAAACATGTTCTGTTTTGTGCAGCACACTTCTGGCCTGTAAGACTGTAATAGCACCCTGGTTTCTCACAGTTCCTTATTTGTCAGTCAACAAAAAGCTACAGAAATTGATTGAAAGCAACTAATAATGGTAAAACGTGGTCAAGGTTGACTTTAGAGTTCACTGAATTTCCACTCTGCCTCCTAGAGATATTAAAATTGTGAAATTCTCAGCACTAATGGGTGGTATCAAAATGTAAGCTCTCAGAAATAGCATTTGCTGAGTTTTAACAGACAACAAGACAGGTATTTTCTAACTTTTATTCCTTATACTTGTAATAGTTCATAATGAATTAGAAAATTAAATGTCCCACATCCTCTCCAAATTGGAAGCTGACATGAGCAGTCCTTTTCCCTAGTGTGCCCTGCACTGTGTTCCCATATACTCCCCTGCCAGCCCTCTCTAACTGTCCTCCCCTTTCTTGCAGCGTGCAAGAGGAAAGAACAAGAGCACGGGAAGGATAGAGGGAATACACCCAAAAAGCCTCGGTTGGTCTTCACTGATGTCCAGCGTCGAACTCTACATGCAATATTCAAGGAAAATAAGCGTCCGTCCAAAGAATTACAAATCACCATTTCCCAGCAGCTCGGGTTGGAGCTGAGCACCGTCAGCAACTTTTTCATGAATGCACGGAGGAGGAGTCTGGATAAGTGGCAAGACGAGGGCAGCTCCAATTCAGGCAACTCATCTTCTTCATCAAGCACTTGTACCAAAGCATGAAGGAATAACCACGAACTAAAACCTCGGTGGAAAAGCTTTAAAAATAAATAAATAAATAAATAAATAAAGACAGACCAGGACCTCAAAATAGCAGGTTTATACTTAGAACTATTTGAAAAAAATATTTATAAGTCCAAAGAAACCAAAGACTTATTTCACCTGCATTACGACTTTGTTCTAAGACACACACTTTAGTAGGATGACGACTTGCAAAAAACAGAGAGGAAGAAGAAAGCGAGATGGAGGGAAGGAAACGGAAAGCAAAGAGAAGAGGAACAGACCACTGGTCTTACACCTTTGCCCATCATCATCTTCACCGTACTTGGCT
The DNA here is from genome assembly GCA_013397865.1 of Struthidea cinerea. Classification (NCBI taxonomy): domain Eukaryota; kingdom Metazoa; phylum Chordata; class Aves; order Passeriformes; family Corcoracidae; genus Struthidea; species Struthidea cinerea. The sequence continues at coordinate 448,207 of VZTI01001507.1, forward strand.
GTTTAGTGGTTTGGAGCATAGTGATTTCCTGTCATTGAACAGACATCCCTTTGGATACAGCTCTTCATGTCCACAGCCATTGCCATGAAGGTGTTCAGTGTGTCCGTACTGCGTACACGCCAGTGGGTAGGGACTTAGTCAGGGCTGGTCTCCAGAGAGGGCTGTGCCACGGCGCAGCTGACAAAGCGTGGAGTCGTCTGAATTCCTTGGAACGGTAGTGTGATTTTTGCTGTTTCACAGTTTGAACTTACCTGGTGCAATGCCTGGAAACAAGTTCAAACTAGGCAAAGAAATTTTGAATGGTACCTAAACCAGTGCATTCTCTTTGTTTGTTAAGGAATGTTCAGATTTAAAAAAGGAAAACTATTCCATCCATTAAAAAATCGACTAGCTACCAAAGAACACATTTAATAATTATATTGCAGGTATTTTATTGCAATGATTTTAATATTCCAAAGCTATTTTTACACAAATACTATGTAGAGTTATAGGTATAAACTAATCTAACTGTATAACACATAAAACTTGTAATCAAGACTGTTATTTGCAATTAGTAAAACCACATCATAATTTCTTTCTGTGATTGGCAAGAAAGAATGGCACCCAAGGAGATCACAGCCCCTGGCAGAGCGCGGGAACCGAGAATGGGATGCTGCTTCCATTGAACTCAGTGACTTTCCTCGCTGACTTCAGTGGGAGCACCAGAAGGAGCCACATTTTAGAGCCGAGTGTGACACTGTGTGCGCCACTGTGTGTGCCACTGTGTGCCACTGTGTGTGACACTGTGTGTGACACTGTGTGACACTGTGTGACACCGTGTGCCGCTGTGTGTGACACTGTGTGTGCCACTGTGTGCCACCGTGTGACACTGTGTGTGCCATTGTGTGACACTGTGTGTGCCATTGTGTGACACCGTGTGACACCGTGTGACGCTCTGTGACTGAGTGTGCCACCGTGTGACACCGTGTGCCACCGTGGGCCGCCGTGTGACGCTGTGTGGCACTGTCCCCCGGCGCTGTCCCAGGCTGGAGCCCGGAGCAGCCTGGGCGCTGTGTTTCCGAGCGGCTCAGCTCTGCCATCTAGCCTGCGAGCCGGAGACCTGAGGCACTCAGCGTGCAAAACTGAAACGCACTGAGGGATGCAAACCCACAGCGCTCAGCGTCTGATCAATACTCATTGACATTCCTGAGCTTTTTTTACCCATCGACTTTACCAGGCAAAGGAACAGTAATAGCTTTGAAGGCTCGTGGTCTTTGCCTACTGAAAACAGTGGTACAACATCAGTTAATATTGGTGGGAGGAGCTCCAAGAGGAGCTCCAGCCGTGCTTTTGGAAGGAGGAGTTGTGATCCCTCTGAAGTCAAGAGCAAAATTCCCATGACACCAAGTTACAGCCTGATGTTCTGTGGCTTTGTATCTGTGTAGCGGGCTGAGCTTTTGTCCCACGCATTCTTTCTTGCTCATCTATTAGTCAGGATAACGCATGAAATAGTTTAAAGTTTGTAGCTGAAAAGCTTTAAATGCTCTGCTGCTAACAGACCCATAGGAGAGAAATCATCCTGTTCCTACTCTGATAAAATTAAAGAGAAAAGCGTGCAGCATCTGCATATTAAATTTTAGTGTAAGGGAAAATAGGCTTTAAAAACCATACATGTGCCTGTTAGATTTCTAACTGGTATTTCAAATTACTGTAGTAATTATGCTAGGTATATTAAATTCCAAAATAACCAAATATGCAGGTATAGGCCCAACGCAAGGACTAGAAATAGGTAATCTTACTTACAAACTTTTTGGTTTTAAGAGAGAAAAAAAAAAAAGAAAAAGGGAAATTCAAGGTAAACTAGAATCCAAACACTGTAAAGAGTAGCAGGTACTGGTTTGGGGGATGAAGCCCGCTCAAAATACCAGTGACATCAAAGTAGAGCAACTTTTGTAGCACCAGTTATTTCCCAAGAGGACAGGGTCTAGTCAAGGTTCAGGGTATACAGTTTATTTCCACTCAGTGTTTAGAATACAGATGACATATCTCTTTATTAAAATAAAGTGAAACAAACCCAGTATTTTTGGCACTGAATATTTCTCCGTATTTCAGTATGCTAAACCCACTTTAAGGCTGACAAAGCAATTGTCTATGAAAATGGAATCTAATCTGGAAGTTTTTTGAGTCTCCAGCTTACCTTAAATTTTAGCAAGCTTTCTTTTGAAGTGTTCCATCCCCACGGAGACATAATTGACATGGGAACATTAATAAGCTCACATATAAAGTACCTTATGAATGCAGTCTCATTAGTGTAAGGTTAATAAAGGACAGTGATAACTAACGGTTTAGTTTTTTCCAGCAAAACACTGCTTTGTAACGTACCTATAGTTTAGAGAATAAAGCCTTATTTATTTAAAACTTGAGAATTTAAAAATGCAGGGAAATTCAAAGTACATTGCCGCATTTTTAGTATTTCCATTGTATTGTCTTTATAGACTACTTGCTGAAACCAAAGAGAACTTTCATACCAGCATTAAATTTGCACCCAATATGCAATTTCAGGATCTGTGATACTCACACATGCAAGCCCCTAAATAGGACAGTGTCTATGTACATGCACACACGTTTTTATGGGGTGTATGTATGTATACATGTGCACACACATGTCCACACAGACTCAAACTGATGCACAAGTTACAGATTTTAAGTGTTTTGGGTTTTTTACATGTCTGTTTAAGTATATATAAACCTTTTGGTTTTCTCTAAGCCATTAGGAACAAACCACTCTCCCCATAAGCAATATGCGCCTCATACTCTAAATAGGCAAACAACACAATTTTCTGTCATTGCTTACGAAACATGAAGCAAATGACTCTGGAACTGCTCAGTCTGCCTGGAAAGCTGTGTTACCTCTGAGCAGACTGCCCAGCCACACCGACTGAAGCACGGACAGGTTACCTGGTGCTCCCTTGGTCTGACTGGTGCCATTACTCAACAGGGCATCCTTGAAGGGGAGTTTCTTCTAATGCTGCATTTAACATTACCCAGGAAACCTGTCTCTGTCTGTTAGTGTTAGTCTTTCAGTTCATTTCATTCCTGACAAAATGGAAATTAGTTTCAAATTCGACAAGAGGATCTAAAACTCTGCCAGGAAGGATTAGGAGAGGGAGCAGAACCTGAAACAGTTTGGAAGCATCAGGAGATGGGGCTTCAGTCAAAGGTGACTCCATGGGCAAGAGGGCATTAGGAACATGCATTCAGCTAACAGGCTGCATCCAAACCTGACCGCAGTGACCCACAGGGGGAGGCTGGCCAAGAGGTGAGCTGTCCGCATCCATCCCCATTGTAAATGGCATCATTAGATTTCTAGGAAAAAAAGAACAAAACAAACAAAAAAAAAACCAAAAAAAAAATCCCCCTTCAGACCGCCCCACACCGCTCCGTTAGCCCTGCGTGGCTTTCCAGGGCCGCAGCCTCCTCTCCTTACTCAGGTAAAGCAAACCCCACCAGAGCGAGCCAGCCAGCAACGGGGCTTTTGCTTGAGCAGTTGCTCCTGCGCAGCCCACGCCAGGAGCAAATTCCCAAGCAGCTGAGTGGCCGGGGTGGCCTGGCATGAGAGCAGCCCCAGGGCTGCCCGAGGGCACCACTCTTCTCCTGGGGTTTCAGGATAAGGCCGCGGTGGTGGTGGGCACTGGCCCAGGGGCTGCTGCTGCCCGGGGGGCTCGGAAACACTGCTGAGCTTATACCAAAGAGTCTTAGGACACCTCTCCTCACCTGAGTTGTAAACAAGACATTTTTACCCCAAAAAACGTTCCTTCTTTCTACTACTCTTCCTCCTATCCTCCTCCTCTTCCTCCTCCTTTGTACATAGGGATGAAAACTATGCATTTAGCAAACAAAGAGAAAGCACTTACCCTTTTCTATCTCACTGCGTTTGGGTGCATTCAAAGGCCCAGGGGCTAATTTTGAGACTTTGCTTAGCCTCCTGGTTTATTATTGTGGTGTGGTTAGCTTTACAATACATTTGGTAACTATTTGCTAAAGACAAAGAAGCAAAAGGTAAGGAATAGCTACTTCCACGTGTTAAAAAAAAAAAAGAAAAAAAAAAGAAAAAAAAAGTGTGTAAAGATCTACTATTTATAGTGTGAACCAAAGACGCTACCTCACTCGATTTCCATTGGTGATTTTAATCACATTGATGATACCAAAGAATACCAAAGATTTTTCATGCACGGCCTTGGTCTGGAAAGGGAACTCATCCTCCTTCTTACTCCCATGCCCCCGACCCCCTTCCTCACCTTCACTCAGTGTGTAACCTTGTCTTCATTCTTAGTGGTAATGCTGATAACCTTACAAATACTTCTCTTGCTACAACTGCTACTACTGACGATGATAAGGATAATAATAATAATAATAAAGCTCTAGGCAAACATGTTGCAAACTTTGTAAACTCATAGGACGAGTGCCTTGCTTGAACCAAAGTGTTAAACCGCTGTTGACCTCTTTATCTCTCACCTTATACTCTTTGAATACCTCAGCCTGTTAGAAAGGCCACTAATGAAAAAAAGGAATAATTCTTCACCGTGGTGCTTTTTGCCGTGCAACCATGCAATGAAACTTTCTTTGATACCAAAGGAAAATGTTTTTTTCCACTTTCTTGCTGACAAACCAAAGGTTCCCTCTTCTTTCCCCCAAAGCAGCTTGAGTCCCTGAGCCCAGACAGGCCGTGCATCGCTTTTACCAATTCCTCCAAATACCTCATAGTAATAAATCTTTAGGGTTATGTTGTATAGAGAGTCTATGTGATAAGGCAGAACTTACTAGTTTGATAATTGTTAAGGTTACTTAAAAAAAGCTTTATAATTCTTATTTATTTTGTAGGGGTTGTTTTGGGTGTATATTCCTTTTATATTGTTTGGTTTGGGTTTCTTCTTTTTTCCTCTTTTTTGGCAGAACTTCTCTGTTATACTCAAGGAAGATCTTATTCCTGGGAATGTTTCAAAGTGGGTAAAGATCGCTGTTTGCAATGAATGCAAGAAAGGGAAACATGGCTTCAATTACTTTTGTTCCAGCTAGGATGCTTTGTGTTTGCTAGTCGATGTTCTTTTCACAGGGTAAAAAAAACATATTCTCTGCTGTGATAAATGGTTCCTATTTTTTCTCTATAATGTGCTGTGACTTTTAATTTAATTACATTTTGTATACGCTTATTTAATCACTGCTTTAATTTATGACTATGTAGTTTAAAAAGAAATTGTATATAGTAGATTCAAAAATGGCCAAAGCTTTATGTTACAATCTTTTCATTCTTGATGCTGAGATGAACTGAAGGAGAGTGCTTCTCTTGACTGCAGGGTGTATCTTCAGCCTTGTCTTGGCATGCACTTCCACCCGTGTTACAAACACTGCCAGGTTACCCCCCCAGGCCTCCCTTCCCCCCAACTTGTACATGCCAAAATGAGTGTTTCAAGGTAGTACTTTTGTCACTTAGAAAGCAGAAAGGCATTATTAGTGTGTTTTTTCTTTAATTTATTTGTCTTTTTCTAGAAAGATTGCTTTGTGGGTGAGACCTGCACATCCAAAGAATTTAAAAGTCGTTTAATGTTCAAAAGCACTGGCATTTGTGAGAGATTTTGCTGAGTTTTTGTTTTCCTTCGCCATTCGCACGGGTAGCGCAAGCAAGCAGCAGGCGCAGGCCTCGGGAGAAAAGCTGAATCTTGAATCTGGAACCCTTGCTCACGGAAAGGCCTTTGCGGCGGGCGATGGGGCCCGTGGGCCACCACCAGGCTGCTCCCCAGCCGGGGCCTGCAGGCAGGAATGGGATGGGACGGGGTGGGATGGGATGGGGTCCCTGGGGCGCAGCTGGGTCCCCGGGAAGCTGCAGCTTCTCCCAGGCCCAGGGGCCGCAGCAGCACCGTGGAGCCCCGGCTGCGGGTGGGTGCGAGGGACCTGTGCTGGGTCCCTGCGAGGGGCACAGAGCCTGCCCGGCTGCCCCGCGGCTCCAGGGAGGACAGGGCAGGCTGGAGTTGAAAAGCAAAAAAAAAAAAAAAAAAGAAAGAGTAAGGACAATGATGCTTCCGCAAAGCTGATGATGGCATCATGGCACAGAGAACAGGATGCCACTCGCTGGTGTTTTGTTTTGCATAAAGACTAGATTCTGGTTCAGCTAAATGTTGTGTACTGACACGGTTTGCGACGGCTGTAAATATTTCCTTTCCCGTGCAGTAGCTGAGCCCCAGGTGTACCTTGTTTTCCTTTGAGGGGATAGTGAAGGGGTTGAGGGAGGGAAGGACGAGGGCAGGGCCTGAGCTTTTGGTCAGAAGTTACACTTCCTAGGTACATTTTTATACTTCAAGTATTGAAATGGGGCAATAAAGACGCTCTGAATGAAGGGTCATTAAATGATCTGTTGGTGGGCATTGGCTCAGTGTCTGCTTTTAATCCGGGAGCTAATGCTGTGCAATGAGTTCTGCTTCGCGCGGAGGGGGAGGCGATGTCAGCCTGTGAGCCAGCAGGAGCCATCGAGCGCTGCACAAACTGTGCTCAGGGAGCCGCGGTTCCCGTCCTGTTCCGGTAGTTCGGTTTTTCACGGAATGTTCCGCGTTTACTGCACTTGCTGCATCCTCACCGTGGGGCCGCGTTAGTTCTGCAGCCTGGCCCGACCAGCCCTGTCCAGCCTTGCCGGTGACTTGCCCGGGCAGCTGCGAGCGCACCCCGCCCGCAGAGCGGGACCCCCGCCCCGCCCCGGCCCCGCCGCGGAGAGGGCGCCAGAGACAATCACAGGTCCCGGCTCCGCAGGGCTAGGAAACCTTCCCAGAGCAAGCGGGAGTTCTTCCAGAGCAACGGAACAAAACCAAA
>VZTI01001507.1:455844-474154 GCA_013397865.1 Struthidea cinerea
GCCATCCCATCCCATCCCATCCCATCCCATCCCATCCCATCCCATCCCATCCCATCCCATCCCATCCCATCCCATCCCATCCCATCATGGTGGGCTCCAGGAAGACGAGGGCCAAGTGTCTGAGAGGCGAGTGCAGCTCATACCAGATGCATTTCTCTAATTGAGGGGAAAAACATTAAGAAAATAAGTGAAGCAAATAATCTTGGTTTCCTTTATATCATCTAAGGATATGGATGGCACCAAACTAATTCACAGAGGTGTTTCCTTTTGTGTGATGGAGTCCACCCCAGGCCTGCAGGATCAATATTTAATTGTTTAAAGGGATATTGTATTCCTTTCCTGTCACTGTTGTTAATGCCTTCGCTCTCTGTAATCCCACGGGGTCTTTTCCTGGGGATCTGATCAGAGAGATTACCCATCACTCAGGAGTGGTGGGAGGAGAGTCCCAGCCATAAAAGATTCAGGAATGCATTGAACCGTTTTCTCTCTATCTCCTAATGAAGTGATGAAGCGTGTGCCACAAAATTTAACAGGGTTTTGTGGCAAATCAGGTTGCACTGCTGAGAGGAGGATTAAACCTTCATCGTTGTCCCATAAATCACGGCATCAGCTACATTTATTCTGATGGATGGTCTGGACTCTGCTGACAATATTTTATCTCTGGAAGCGCCTGCAGCCTGTGCCCTGATGTGCAATTTCTTTTTACTGCTAAGCTGAGAGAGGCACCGAGCGCATCCCTTCGGAGGCCTCCCCCGGGGCTTGGTATCCCAAGACCGTGTCAGAAACCAAAGCATCACCAGGAACCCTGTCCAGGGCAAGCAGAAAGGCAAAGGGAGACAGGAGGGCAGAAATGTCCTCCATCCCAGAAGAAGTGCCTCTGGGATTTGCTCATCTGCAGCCTCCTACACTGCCTCAGGTCGGTATCTCCGTGGGATGGTGCTGGCCAGGGCTCCAGCTGTGTTCAGATAAAATATAATCCGGAACATAATCCGGAGATGCCACAAGGGGTGAAGCACGTCGGGCAGACACCGTGAATGTTTCCCAGGTTCTCATCCCATGGGCCAGGGGACAACAGTGGGCGGCATGTGGGCACAGCCTGTCACAGCCACAGCAGGTCCCCTTGTGTGACCTCTAGCCACACCTCCTGCCCCTGATTTCCTTTGGTCACTGATGTCCGCACCGGAGCGTGGCCCTGGGATGCGCCCATCCCACACCGTGGCTCGCTGCCCCGTGTCCTTGGGCACCCCTGGCCACCCAGGCCACGCTGTAGGGACAGGCCAGCCGCAGGCAGGGACAGCTGGGGTGCCCCGGAGCCTGCACAGCTTCCAGTTACTTCATCAAATCAGAACTTTATGCTGGAGTTATGTTTAACTCTGGTGTGTGCACCATTTATGTCAGCATGCTCGGGGGAACTAGCTGGGCTTATCACAGCAAGCCACAACCCAAACACCAAAATGAGCTTCACAAACTTTATTTTCTGAGCACTGGCAGAATGCAAGGTGAGCAGAGCAGTGCAAACCATCTCCCCAGGACAGGGAGAGGAGCTGCTCTTGCCTCAGTTGCACTTTTCAGGGACAGAGACAGCAGCTGGATGCTGCCTTGACCCACCCTGGGTGGCAGGAGGGCAGCAGGGGCAGCACAGGTGATGCAGCAGCTGCAGCCTGTTCGCATGGGGCTAACCAGGGCAATAAAGGCTGCCTGAGCTGGACACGTCCTGGCCTGAGGAGCTGTGCCTGGTAAGGGGGAGGTCTGGTGTGTTTGGGGGGGAATTATGGGCTGCTTTGTGCTCAGGTTTGAGCTCTTTAGGGTTTTGTGTTTATGGGAGGGGGGAGGAGGTGGGTCGTGGCTCGGGTGCCCTGTGTGGGGTGCTGCTGTCACTGTTATGAATTACCAATAAGTGTAAAAGCTTCCAGCAGGGCTGTGGAGGGGAGGAGGGTAATGAGGCAGGGGACAGAGCTGGAGGGACATGCTGCTGCTGCTGCTGGGGCCTGCAGTGGGGCCGGGGACAGGGAGGGCCCCAGCAGGTATGGAGGGGTGGCTGTGCTGGGTCTGCCTGAAGACTGGGACAGTACCTGGACAAGTCCTGAGCAATTTTCTTCCTTTTTGGGTACTGCTGGGGGAGAGGAGGCTGCACAGTGCCCAGCCCCTGTGCCGGGGCAGGGGGCCATTATTCTCCCTGGTGACAATCCCTGTTTGGATGGAGATGGCATTATCACACCCATGCATCTCGGAGCCAGCACAGTTATTTATGTACAGGAAAAAGCCCTTTGTAGAGAATGGTCCATTCATCAAGCAAAATAATTTCCTGCCCAAGGGAGGTGCCCAGAATTTCAGTCTCAGTTATGCTTTCGGTACTAATTATCACTTAAGGTTAAAGACGATTGGGAGGGAAATTAATCCTTGCTATTGGCTTTGTTAGGAAGAAGTTCTGCAATGCAAAGTGTAAGCGCCCGGTGTAGATGCATCCACAGCGGCTGCTGACGCATAAACCACGCACAGCTCAGACTATCAGCTGAAAGTGGCTGGCAGTGGAGAGAGTAGCAAGGAGTGCCAGCCCCCGGTGCCCACCCAGTTGTCCCCTGTACCAGAGAAATTAACCCTTGGTTTGACTGACGGTGGCCATGCTTTTGTTTTGGTATGTGTTCCTCTCATGAAGAAATACAACCCCAGACTTAACAGCTGTCTCTCCAGGACAACTCTGCTCAGCCAAGGTCTGTCCCCAGGGGTGGGAGGGGCTGCTTGAAAGAGCTGCTGTCCTGTGTAAGACAGGGTTTACAAGCCCTTCCCCTGGTAGGGGTGAGAAGGTTTTTCACTGTGAGAAACAGGCTGGTGGCCAGGCTACACCCCCTTGTGCAGCTGGTCAAAGGTTTTATGCCTCTGGTTGTCACCTGCAGCTCGGGCTTTTGGCAGGCTGTCTGCTGTCCCAAGGAAGAGGTGCTTGAGCTTTTGTTCTGCTGGACAAGCACGGTGGTTTGAACGGGGCAGCAAACAGCCTGCCAAAACAAAGCCCCGTGCTTCAGCAGAGCGTGGCTCTCGCCTGCTGTGCTCGGGTGAAAGGCAGCAAAGCATCTTACTTGAGCTTTGCTTGGTGGAGGATGCTTCCAAAATCTGCCAGAGGTGTGAGGGCGCTGTGAGGTGAATGGAAGACGCGGGGCCATGGCAGGAGGCTCTGTGAGACCCTGCTCTGCAGCAGGGAGGCTCCTGCAAGGGGCTGCCAGCAGGCAGGGAGCAGTGGCCTCTTCCCTGGCAGTGTGTGCTGCCCGGGGTGACTGAGCTGCAGAAGCCACTGTGTTCATCACAAATATCCCTGGTGATGCAGGGACAAGGCGAGTGAATTACTCAAATTACTTGAATCTCCCCAGTGGTGCACGGAGATTCAATCTCGGCCTGGCATTAAATCAAGTCAGTGACATAGATCAAAGGATACTGCTTTAATCACCTCGTTAGGCCACAGACATCATTAGTTACTCATTATGATGTGTTGATGCCGGCATTCTCTGTAACACAGTTATGTACACTCGCTATCAGACATTTTTCTCATCAAACGGGATGTCAATACTTTAACATCTTAATGAGTTACAGTCAATATCCATTGCAATAAAGCCCGTGTTTTCTCGTGATTTCATCTACCCTTAGGGTTTTGATTAAAATGGCTGCTTTTTCCAGGTAATTGATTGAGGAATTAGGGAAATTCCATGTAGGAGCAAGCACATGCTGCTATGCAGACTCTGAAAACCTCCAGTTGTCTCCAAGTGCTTCTGATACTACAAGGGCGGCTGCAATTTTAATATGGATTTTGGATACTGTTGCTTAATTCTTCTTTCCCAATCACTTGTAAAACAGGTTTAGTATCAAATAAAGTAATTAAAATATGTAAGAGAGTATTGGAAAAATGTTCCAAGCAAATCATTGGTTTGCAAAGGTCTAAGAATGAGAACAAGTGCTGCTGTCAGGTGAGCACCAGTTTGGATGAACAGTAGGAAGGTTTTCTGACTTACTGCACTGGCAAAATATTAAATCATTTTCAGGAACACAAAAGCAGGCAGAACAGGCTGCAGTGTTTTTTCAGGCTCAGGCTGAGCAAGTGTAAGTTTGCGGAAGTCCCCAGTTGTTCAGGTTAGGGGTGGGGCACCGTCTGTTTCAGCAAAGCAGGTTTTTTGCCAAGTGAAGTAGGAGGGTGAAGTGTGGAAGCTGACCACCTTTTAGTTTCGTCTGAGAGAAGTGTTCATACACCACCGACAAAAAGAAATCAAAGGTGAGAAGGAAGGTGATGCAGCAGCCCCCAGCCTGCAGAGCTGACTTGGTGCTCCCTGGCTGTCTCCTACCCAGACGGACGTGACTGGACACCACACAGGGCTGTGCTGCTGGGGCTGGTTATCCCTGCTCTGCCCACAGGGAACCCTCCTGCTCACTGCAGCCCTTTCACTTCCACCCGTCTGGGCAAATCCTGGCTCCATTTAGACAGATTACTAAAATACAAGTAACTTCAGTAATTCCCCTTTAAACAAACCTCCATGAAATTTGACACTTCTAATGACAGATCTAGGGCTGCAGTTTGGGACTGTAAAGCCACATTCAAACTGTCTTTTATTTTAAAGACATCTTTTTTACAGGAAAAGACAGCAGAGGTTTCCTGGATCTAATTTAAATCCTGAACTGGACTTTTTTTTTACTTTTTATGGTAGTGAAAGACTATGTGGTTGCTGGATTTGTAGGAATAAGAGAAAATTTGTCATATTCTTAGCAGTCACTGAAAATAGCAAATGAGCTGTTGTGATTTGATCAGTCTTTCAACTAGTTTTAGTGGGCTTTGCATCAACTGGGTGTTGGCAGCTTTTTTAGTGTCACTCACTTCTGAAGGCGGCCTACCCGGGGTAATTACCTCATTCACCTCTAACAGAAATTATATGTTCCTTATCTCTTTAATTAGAGTGTATATAATGTTAGTAATGATATATTATCTATATTAATTTTAAAGGGTTGTTTTGATGTCAGGCTTGCTTATGTGAGGTCATCAGTATGAGGATATGCATTAAAACCAGATTTAAAATCCCTGAAGAGTTATACAGCCCTGCTTTTCCAAGGCACTTGACCTTAGAAGTGCTTTAGATTGCTCTTTTCTCGTGATTCTCTAATTTTTTTTACATTGTGCCTCACTTGGCAAACACTAAATTGCAGGAAGTCGTGTGCAATAAGGGACAGAAACAAGTTCACTTTATTTGGCTCTCAGTGTGGTCAGTGGCATGATGAGGAAGAGAGTGACAGCACCTGAAATGAATACACAGCTGTAAACTCTGCATCTCCACCACCCCACCCGGCTCCTGCAATCAGCCATTAGACCCTCCAGGGAAGTGAGAACAGACAGAGCATATACGGTGCTCAGATGCGGGTTTGCTGCCAGTTTGTGAAGGATTTCAGCCCAGAAGTGCTGTGTGGCTGGGTACAGAGTGGGTCTGTTGCTCCCCAGGGAGATGCCACAGGCTCTGCAGCTGAGTGCCAGCCCTACGTAGAACCTAAGGTCTTGTTTGTCTCCTCAGCAGCCGAGCTGGAGGTGGAAAGGCACATCTGTCTGATCAGAGGTAAGGCAGACCCAGGAAAAGCAGGACTCAAGAGACACCAAAGAGTAGGTTTGAGACACAATGGTCTCCTAGGATGTCACATCCCAGGACTTATCCAGGCTCAGGCAGCAACGCACCGTGTAGGTGGGACTTGAAAGATGTGATCTTAATTTTAGGAAAAGCGGCAGATGAAAAAAAGCTCTTGTTACAGAATGAGTGATGGGGAACCCATGGTGTTTTCCCAGCTGCAGCCTGAATTGGCAGTGTGGTTGCAGCATTTTTCTTAGGCACTATTCCAGCAAAACACTTGAGTATGTGCTTAATTAAATCATGTGAGAAGTTTAAAGGGCTGTGGAAAGCACGCAGCTATATTCTTTGCTGGGGACTTAATATTAATGCCTCAGTTTCCCTTCTCCACCATAGAAAAGAAATATTTACTTCCCATACAGAATGCTGACAAGCTTAATTCCATCTTCCTTGTAAAGTGCCTGGAGGGCTTTAGGGAAAAGGTGCTATAAAAATCAGAATATTATTCTACACTCCCTAGCAAGACAGCACTTAGCTCTATATATTATCCTGCTGGTGATGCATCTCCCCCTGGCTGACAGCAGGATCAATTAATGTACATAAACCAAAAGAGGCTGTTTAGGAGACTTGTGGTCCATGTAATCTGCTAACACCTGATGACAAATCCAAACTTGAAAAGATGGAAAAGTCAGAGGTTTTAAGGCATTTTAGTGTGAAAGCAGACAGTGGAAGACTCGGAAGACTGTGTGTGTCTTCAGAGCAGCAACAGGAAAAGGGCTGTTTCTCCAGTAATCTGGTTTTTGTGGCCTTTGCTATTCCCTTTTCAGTTTTTCTGATCTTTGGTAAGTTAGCAAACTGTACTCTTACACTGCTCTCCTTTTCCAAATTTTCTTTGTTAGATTGAGAAGAATCTGGATCTGACCTCAGAGGCAGCTGGAGATAAGTGAAGACAAGGGAGCTGCTGCCAAGGAGAGGCCATCAAGTGCAGCCAGCATGGGAGAGGTTTGGGCAGGGTGGAGCGTTTTTTTAAACCCTCTAATTGTGCTTCTGCATTTAAACACGTTGAAAGTACTGTTCAGGACAGAGTATTGCAAGCAACACACATTTTCCTTAAGGTTCACTGATTTCACCACAGCTAACACAGGTATTTTTGATATTTTTGACCTCTGTCTTTTCATGCATTGAAATACAAGTATACTGTAATGTCTGCAAAAACAGATACTCAAAGTGAGTGAGACAGTGCTGCTTCAAACTATCTCCCAGATAAAATGCAAATGATTGAAAATATGAAGCTCTTCACAGGTAGTTGCTGTGAATGCTCATTTCCTGCCTATAGTTCTGAACTAAACTTAATGTTTTTTCCTATTTTTGTCTCCTTTCAATGACAATACTTAAACTACCACATAGAAAACATCAAGAGTCATAGCTGCTCCTTTGGCATTTTTGTGTTTACCGTTTCTTTAATTAATAAAATTATTACATTGAAAATTAGTTTTAACACATCTCTAAAGTACATGAAAAAGTGATAATAGCAATTCATGAATGAGGTTTGTTTGTTTGTTTAACTTTTTAAAATATGACCGTTGGCAACTCCTTTCTCTGTTTGTGTGTTTGTGCCCTGCCTTTCCAGGATACAGCCTCTTCATGGAAATAATATTTCCTCTTCTAAGTCTGCTGCGCTTGGCACACGATGGAGTCTCATTACTCAACAGAGACTCTGTGCCATGAAAAATAAATAATTAAACTCCAGCTATTTCAGTAGGTAAACACTGCCTTTCTCACCCCTGTGCATAAAGCAGCCAGTGTTCCACACCTGGCAGAGATCTCCTCTGGCAGTTCAGCCTCCTTGAAGTCCTCTGGCATGAAACCTTACCGTGCTGCCACAGTGTGCGTCCCCCGGGGCTGTCCTGGGGCAAAGGGGAGGGGGTCAGCCGGGACAGGAGTGCCCACCGCCTGCTCTGGCTGGGGAGGGAGACAAAGGTGGGGGAAGTTCCCAGCCAAGCCACGTCTGTGCGTGTGTACATCCCCCAGCACCTTTGAGAGCTGTAGCTTCCAGGTGTGCCAGGCAGGTGTGCAGTCACGTTTTCTCCATTTCAGCAGGGACAGGCGCTGTGATGGCACCGCACAAGGCCGGGGAGGCTCACACAAATACTCGAGAAGGATGAAATGCTGTTTAGCTTCCACCGAAAGAGAGAAGAAATGCACACCTGCCTCCCTGGGATTCTCCAGCTCCACGGTTCTGAGGGCAGTGCTGCACGGGCAATTCCCAGCAGCTGTGGGTAAGAACAGAACTTGGGGGGCCAGCGGGAAGCACCACTGTCTGAGCAGAGCTGATCAGTCTGATGCCTTGAAGTGGCTGCCTGAAAGAGGCCAGACAAGATTGAGAGAGTAAAAGCAGGTATTTATTTGAAGGGCCTTCAAAGGTACACCCTGGGCAGTCAAAAGCCGCCGAGGGGCTCCACCCAAGGTGGACGCTGGGTCACAGGTTCTTCACCCTTTTATGAGTTTGGTCCATTTGCACATCAGGGTTAATTCTCCAATTACAGTTTCAGGTAGTGATGTAATTACCCCAAGTTTGCTCCTCCTGTCAGAGGCTTTTAGTTTACATATTTTGGGGCCTGGGACAACAAGGTGTCCTTGAGTTCAGGACCAGAGCGGGTTTGTTATGTCTAACCAGCATGACAGAACAGCAGCTAACAGGCTGTATGAAGTGTCAGAGTTACATACTGAACAGTACAGGATTTGAAAAGTATAGAAGTTAAAACCTAAGGCATCAGGTCTTGCTCTTGTGTCTAGATTCAGCAGCTTCTTCTCATCTGTAATTTACTGTGTTTTCCCCTGAAAATACATCTTCCCTCACCCTGGGGAAGTGTGAGGAAATCTCTGGGTTTTCTCCTCAACGTATGCTGCAGTTTCTTCTCATGCTGTGGCAGCTCAAGTGCTTTATTTTATAAACAAATTCCAAGCTACTGCTTGGCTAGGTAAGAATGTTAAGAACTGATCAGCACCCCGAGCACTTTTGGTGTTTGAGTAATGATGCAAGAAAGGACAACCCCTCAATTTGGATGTCATTTCTAATTCACTCCGTCAGAAGTTTCAAATCAAAGCTGGTGGAGGGACAGGGTATGTCAGTCGGATCGTGTGGCTCCGACCTGCGTGATAAGTGCAGGCTTAATCCCTGCTAACGCCCTACAAGCATCGCCGAGACAGTGTTAGACAAGCACCTGGAGCTGCTGCCAGGTAAAGCCTTTGGGTGCCCGCTGTGCAGCCGGAGGGGTGTGTGATCAGCAGGGAAATGCCGCAGGGCTGGCCCCTGCTCGGACTCGGCAGAGGCAGAGCCGGCTGCGTGCGGGGCAGTGCCGGGGGCAGTGCCGGGGGCAGCTCGCAGCTGCCTTGGCAGCACCCTCCGTGCCCGAGCTGCCGCCTACCTCTGCCGTGCATGGCCGAGTGTGCCTTGGCAAGGACGGCTGCCACCTGGCCCACTGCAGTGAGGACCTGGCTTCCAGGTTTTTAAGCATAAGGGAGGTGAGTCCAGAAGGCTGACAGCAAAACAGTGGTGAAGATTCATTGCTACAATGACCAGCGACATAGAGGATGCAGAGAAAAGCAGCTTCACATCATTTATGGCAGAAAGGTACCTGCCGTAAGTTAGAACAGTCCTAAAGATGCTGTGATCTACAGCAGCTTCCTAAGGCAAACCAGAATCCCCTTTTAATCAGCAATATATCTATTTCTGTAAAGGGGGGGAAATATTACAAGTCTTCTGATGTTCCTTCCAGACGAGGAAAAATCCAAAGCAGTAAATGTGCAGAGTGATTTGGGAAATCAAAGCTGGGCAATGGCTTTAAATGAACCCAGTGCTCCTTGCTGGAGCTCTGTCGCTGACAGCTGGTGGCAGTTTGCTACTGGCTCTGGACAGTGGGAAAAGCAGTCTCAGTAGCGAATGAAGAGGAGCAAAACCCTCCCCTTCCTTAAAACTGGATCAAGGAAAGGGACCCTTAGCATGGTGGGTAGTGACCAGGGCCCTGCTTGTGAAACGTGTTCTGTGTGTGCAAATCCCACACAGATCAGATGCCGAAACGGCAGTGATTCTTTGACATTTCAGTTGAGAAAGAGAACAAATGTGCTTTGTACTCATCTTTCCTTTTTTTTAAACAAAACCAATTAAATTAACTTTGAAACAAGGATTTTGATTACTCTCTCTGACGTCATCTTTACGTTGACGTAATTCTACAGACTGGTGGCATCACTGCTGATTTGCACTGGTGGAAGAACAATTGGCCTCTGTGTTTTCCAGGCAGTGAAGCTGTATGTTTTGTGTAAAGAAAGAAACTCAGTCAAACAACTTAAAGGGGAAATAAATTAACCAAGAAATTCAGAAGGAGCCAAAAGCAATATGAGCACAGATATAGCTACAATATCCCAACTGTACTGCTAGTTTGAAAAAAATACCCAGCCTAATTAAGGAAGTATTGACTTCACTGTAAATGTGTACGCTGATCTCTCTCATTTTCGAGTTCTAATTGACATCCAAAGGTGAACAATTTAATAACTCTCTGCAATTTTATTTATTATTTAACATACTGTACTTTCTTGCCTTCGAGATCCTTGAATGAAGTTTCCCTTCCCCTTCAAATAATGCTATGCAACATGAGAATAAATCAACTGTAAGGGTTAAAATTATAATTGACCTGGTGTGAAAGTAGGAGAGAAAGTTCTACCCAGCATAGCCTGAGTAGAAATTCTAGTTGCTTCTGTGTGAAGGGGAGTTGACCTTTGTGTATGGCCAAGGATTTCACTATTGATGACATCTGGCAGGCACGGAGGTTTATATACATATGTATTTATTTATTTATTTTCACCCAGTGAAGCACAATCAGGTCTTTCAGTATTCAGCTTTAATGCTCATTTTTTTGCTATAGTTGCTATTATGCTCTCACTTCGAGGATGTCAAACTCCTGCAAAGAGCAGTTGTTTTGCTTTAGGTACAGTAAAGCTTACAAACATCACGCTTGGGGTGAGAGACAGAGGCTTTGTGTGTATCAAGGGAATCTGGTGTATGAAGGGAGTGGAGCTGGGCCCAGGACTGATGCAGCTGACCTTGCCAACAACTGAGGTGAGCCACAGTATTCTTCACTACAGTCACAGGATTACAGGACAGCAGCTCATGAGTGGAGATTTAGGGAATACTTTTACGTTAAAAAAAAAGGAAGAAAAATAAACCCACAAAAATTTGAAACCAGTTAAACCTGAACCTGGGTTTATTTCGCAGTTCTATATTGAAAAAATCAGCCCTGATGCTATGTGCAGCTCGTTGTGTTCAGTGCCATTTCCATTCAGTCTTCACTATTAACACGTTGTATAGGCCACTAAATGGCCATGAATATATTAGATGGACTATGGCTAATAGCTATGTGGTTAAAATTTTTAGAACAAGGCCATGGCAGTTTTCCATAGCTCTGACATTTGCCTAATAACCCCCAGCTCACTGACTGCTTTAGTAAATGATACATGACTTCTCTTGTAAACCCGGCATGGGGTTACATTAAATATTGCCTTGTGTTTAACAACGTGCTACTTTCCTGCCCTACTCTCATAAGTCTAGTAGGAGTTGTGGCCTTAATTCAGCCTGGGTGGAACTATAGGTTGGACTCGTTGTTCCAGCGAGGTAATTGCTTCTCTGCATAAATGAATTATCCTTTTCATTTACAGTGCCCGCGGAAAGTTGTGTGCAATTTCAGCACACTTGGCAGTGTAGCTGTAGCAATCTTTCAGTATGTTGTGCACGTGCTCACCGTGTCAGTTTTGTCCCCGGTGGCACAGCTTTGCTGCAGGGTGAGATGTATGACAAGCTGTCCCCTCGGAGGGATGCTGGCTCTGCCTCACTGCTGGCCTCCCCTACAAAATGGGTACTAATGTGACAGAGGATGAGCATTGCCTGAAAATGGCAAGCCCAGAGGCCTTCCTGACAGGCTGACCGGGATGGCAACTGTGCAGAGAGCCATGCAGAGACACTCGGTAAGCAATACTTGTGGTGCAAGCTCTGGTAGCAGGGGAAGCACGTGAGGGCAAAGGCTGTGAGCCTGAGGGCTGCTGCAAATGAGGGCGCTGCCGGAGAGGCAGAAGCTGGCTGGGATGTGCCTCCAAACTGGTGCAGTGCAAAGCCATGACCCAGCTGCTGCAGCAGGAGAGGGAAAGTAAACAGGGCTGGCAGAGGCACCAGAAGCTGAACTTTGTGAACTCCTACCAGACAGAGTTACACCAGCAATTAATTTGGTGCAATTACTTCCACACAACTGCATTGGGAATTATTGCAAGATAGATCAACCCATTAACAACAGGCAAACAGCATTGCAAAACTCCAATCACCTTCCAAGTGTTATGCACTCACTTTCCACTGAAACTAATGAAAATAATGCAAATGGGGTGCTTGGATTCCTGACAGATCACTGCATTGAGTAATTGGGGCACAGCTCCTGGATGTACCTGCTCAAAAGTAAACAGAGTGATGAGAGGAGAGGGATGACCTAGACTGAAAACAGTTCTTGTCCTTCCATTTTCCCCAAACCTACTTCTGGCAATACCTTGCTGTTTCTCTTGGCAAACATACATCTCCAGCTTCTGGTCCGGGCCTGCTACAAAAACTTCAACTTTAGTATGGAAACCTATGTATTTTCTGATTAATATTTCCATCAGGCTTAGTCCTGGGCAAACATTGTGTAACATTAGCATTCATCAGTGAACTTGCACAGTCCCCTTGAAAATATATTTCAAAAACCTTCTTTCAGTCTAGAATGAATATTACAGCCACAGAAAAGATCTGTGTAAGAGAGAATAATTTTTCCCTCTTTCAGAGATTGATGAACTATTCACAAGTCAATCATTTACTTTTCAGTGCATTATTGCCTGATTAGTCAAGTGCTGATGCAATTAAACTTAATGATCTTACTGAGTAGGTGTCTGCTGAGATTGACATTTGAAAAGAACGGGTCATTAGTATTTTTGTAAAGCAGACCTTTCTGTGTTTTTGCCATCACATTTCTGTATTTCCAGTGCTGCTAGTCACCACTTCAGATGAGACTGCACTGTTCTCATTTGGAGCTGGTATCTAATTACACATCACAGATCAGCTACTAAAGAAGCATGCGAAGTTTATGAAATATCAGTTGAGGAGTTGCTCCAAATAGAGAAGAGATTATGCAAGTCACTTCTCCCAAGGTGAATTACAGACACGAGGGAAGGGCTCAGTTTCTGTTGGCAAGAAGGCCTGACTGACTGCTGGACCTCAGCCTCTGCAAGACTGGCAGAAGAGAGATTCCATCCTGAGAGGTGCTAAGCTGCTACTGCTGCTGCCAGAAGAGTAAAGAAGGCACAGGGTATCCCATGTGACATGGGGAACTTGAGGAGCAGCACAGGACATGGACCGGGTTGTTTCCAACCAAAGGAATCTTCTGTATGTAAACAAGGTTTAGTAGCAAAGTGTCGAGTCCAGGAAATCACTTCTGGTGAGGAGAATAAGCTTTCCTTTGGAGAGGAGTGCAATTATTTCTCTATTGTTCTCCTAGTTCCTCCTCAATTTAGTCTTGGCTGTGTCTCCAGTGAGAAAGTACTACTTGGAAAATAAAGGAATTTGAGAGAACACGCAGAGGAAAACAAAAACCCCAAGATACCATTTTACTGATTTCAAAAGTGAATTTAGCAGGTAAGAACATGATAATAGCTATATGCTTTTGCTTTGAAAGGGACAATTAGTAGTGAATTAAGCAATGGAGGATTTTGGTAGGAACTGCAGGGAAAGAAAAATCCCTTTAAGTTAGAAAACAACAGGGTCTAACAGTAGAGCACCTGTTGGTTTGCACTATGTTTGTTACTCTCTTCAAAATATTTAACACTAGGACCACAACTTGTGTATTTCTAAGAAAGAAAACTAAAATGTTGCTGTTCCTACTCTGTCACAGATCCTGATTTCACAGACATGGGACAGGCTTCCTGTAGAAGTAACTTCACTGTCTTAATTGATGCATTTGCACCAGGGAGAGCTGATGTAACAAGATGGGAATCAAGCCCATGGGTCAACAGTTTCCAAAATAAGTACCTAAAATTAGGTGCCTAATTCTATAAATAGGAACCTGAGTAGAGGTGGACTGGTTTTTAAAAACACTGCAGGAGTGACAAATTCTGCTGAAGTCCATTTGAGCTGGAGGTGAGTTTTCCTTTGAAAATCAGGGTGTTTTATTTAAATGCCTGGTATTGTTACAGGCATGTGGGACATCCTGGGTCGAAGGTTTGAATTTCCCATCCCAAAGTACACCTGTATCAGCCCGTACCCAGTGCACAGAGCACTCATCACATAGAACACCAGCATATTCCATCTCAACACACATTATTGGATGAGTGTGTCTGGGGACTCAAAACAAAAAGATTAGAAAAATACACTTTCCTCTCTTTGATCCTGAGGAAAGCCACAAATGTAACAGAGGCCTGAGGGCTGTTCGAGAGGATGCTGGGGAGTAGCTTTGTGGAGGAACTTCTGCATGGGCTGGGGATGAATACAGAACAAAACCTCCTCTGCAGCATCCACCAGCAAGGCCTTCCTGCCTCCCAGACCTGTGTGGAACAAAGCAAGGATGAGGAGCTCTGAAAGCACTGCCTAATGACGCTCACATATGTCTGCATGACATAATGAGCCAGGCTGCCTGAAAGTTGTAAGGATGGGAAATGCAGTTTGGGTGTGTCTAATGTATTTTTAAATCTTGTTGGGTTGATGCTATTCAAAAACTTAAATCAAGCTGTTAAATCAAGACCAATGGGGCTAAAATATTTACTCATAAGTGCTGGAGGCTGAAACTAACAGCGTAACACAAAGCTAGGCAGACACAGAGAGGAGTACTGCCTCAGGCTATCCTTGCTATTGGGCCTACAGGTATCTTCAGAAAGAATAATGACAAACTCTTTTCCGTTCAACTTGATCCACTCATCTGTATAAGGGTTTATAATTCAGTTTCAGTAACAGCTTGCAGGAATCTATTAGTTGTTGTGAACAAATAAATTCCTATAAGCACATAACTCATTTCTTTGCAAAGTGGTTACTACTGGTGACAATTAAATTATACTTGGCTCTTCATAGGTTTTTTTATAGCACACTTCAAATTTGTTTCACTGCATACTGTACCTTCCAGTCTATTTCTGATTGTCTTCATCCTTTTGCAGTAATATTCTCCCAAGTGTGGTGGCATTATGCCACAGAGGTGGCAGCCATGTCAAAAGCAGTTGTGCCACATCACTTAACAGGCAGTAATTGTCTCTGGGAGTCACAGGGATCCTGATCTGCTGCATCAGACATCACCTCTTTGGCAGCTAAAGCTGAAAAGACACTTATGATGGAACCTAAAATACACTCTGTTTCAGGTTGCAGGGGCTGTGCCAAAAGCCTACAGTGCTGAAAAAAACGCAGCCATACATTTATCTTGTTTTTCTGGTTCCTTTTTAAACCTAATTTCTATATGAACAAGACTTATGAGACACCACTGTGTCCTGGTGCCCCAGGCGAGGACATTTTAAAATCCAGTGGCCAGTTTGAGACAAGTTTCACACGTGGTTACTGTTCACAAGAGAAATAAAGGTCTGGCACGTTTCAGGAAAAGGAGATAGGGTGGCCCTGTCAAGGTTTCCACCAAGAAACAGGCGGCCACCAAAACTCAGGTGCCGTATGTGCAAGAGCCACTTTGTCCACACGGATGCTGAGCTCTCACCTGTTTAGACAGCGAGGTTAATCAACCATGAGACAGAAATGGATAAGAAACCTGGTTTTGTCCCTGCTTGTGCTCCCGAAGTGTGTGTCGGTCTAGACTTGGCAGTGGGAGGGCAGCTAAAGTTCTGTTTGTGTTTCTAAGCTAATCCTGCTTTTGTGTGATGTGTAACGCAACCGTGTGCTTTTCAGATGTTTTAAGTTGATGTCAAGCTTCTGAGGGCAGAAATGCATTTCGGTGCTGTCATTGCTCTCACAAGATTTCCAAGTGTGTGTAAGCGGATTCCCGTGGTTGAAGCCCCTTCTCCCATATTTTCTCTGTGTATTCATGCAGTGCTTATAATTTTTTTGTGACTCAGAGGAAAATTATGAGTTCAAGGACATTTTTAGATGTTTTACCTGAACTAAGTCCACAAATTTGTTTGGGATGTTTATTGGTTTTTTGCTTTCATTATTATACATGGAATATTGTACAATTAGATCTCTCTGATCATTTTAAATTTTGTGTTCTGTTCTTTTCAGATCAATTATGTGTCTGTGTGGTCAAAAGGGAAGCAGTCCTTCTTCATCTGAAGAGAAGCAGGACCCAAAGGATGTATCTCAGACATACCCAGGGCTCTCAGGGTCCAGGAATGCACTGACTCAAGAGGGGAAGCTGAACCTGAAGTCTCCTGCATGGTCACACAGAGTAGGACTGCACACCAGACGTGGCTTTCTCTCGTCATATGCCTTAAAACTTTTTTAATGATAAGTGGTTTTCAGGCTGGCACCTAATTCCCATTGGCTTGGACTCCTAAGAACTACGAGGTAATGGGAACCTAGTTGGCTCATTAATTAAGAAAATGGGAAAAGTACTTTGAGAGACCATTTTCCTGGAAGTTGGGTCTATTTGTGCCTGATGAGCTGTTTTATAAAAAAAGTGCCAAAGTGAGACTAAAACCTTTAAAACTATTAAAAAATACTATGTGAAGCTTAGTGGTTAAATAGCTACAATTGTAATTAAATAGTAGAAAGGCAGATTTGGTTTTGGCTGTAAAACCAATATTAGAACAAGGTACAAACTAATTTGCAGTGTCCTACAGCAACAATTAGTGTCCTAAAGGATGTGACTTTTCATTAGGATGACTAGGAGGATCTGACAGGTGGCTGAATCATGCCCACTGCAGTCACGCTGAACTTCACATACATGCACCCACAGTATTTATTGCTCAGCCAAATTCTTCCTTTTATAATTCTGGATTGCCACATTTGCAATTACATTGCATCCGGCAGAGAGCTCTGAGGTCTGTAATTACCAAACACGTCCAGAGCAGTCACAGCGACAGAAGTGACACTCATGTACTTACGAGTGTAAAATCAAAGCACTGCACCTCCCACCTGTCCATGACTGAACTGAGAGGTGTTTACTGCACAGTTTATTCTGTGAAGCACCCTCCCAGTGTAATGATACACAACTGATAAATGAGAGAGGGAAATAGGTGCAGTTCATACGAGCCAAACAGTGCAGAACTGAGTTGTTCTGGAATTTTACATTCTTTGCAATACCTTCAGTGGCTGCTCAGCTAGCTGTGAGGAAAGAGTGGCTATGCAGAACCCAGAGTACGCACATCTGCGGGGATCCTGGCACACCAGAAGGAACGGGGAATTGGCTAGGCCATGCATAGGGGTCAGAAGACTTGTGTATGTGTAAGTCACCTTGTTGTAGGGAGTGAGTGCCTTCCATAGGGCTCAGGCTATGAGAGGGGGATGTTTGTAAACAATCACAGTGTGGGGAGTTACCAGTGTAAGGACTGGAGATGTGGTGGTGTCTGTGTACCTCCCAACTATGGCACCGTATTAAAGCACGAGAAGCGCTGTATTGTCTGATGTGTCTTTCTGACCGAGCCCAAACCCGAGTAACAGAGCTGTCCATGGGGCTTGCCCTGGCCGTGGTGCAGTCTCCCAGGTGAGCTGGACGTTGCCACTCCAGGTCTTCTGCAGTACAACTTCTCCTTCCAGGCAGTTCTTTCTGCTGTCTAGGGGCCACTTCAGCCGGCCTAGATCTGTGCCCCTGGTGGCAGTGGGATCCCTGTCACCAAGGCAGTTTGTTCCCCCGTTTTCCGTGGTGCATTAGCAGTGCGTCTACAGCGATGGGGGGCACGGGAGGGGGAGGGGGTCCGCCCTCGGCAGCCCCGGTTCTGACCTGCTCTGCCAGGCAGGCCGGACGCGAGGGATGGCGCCGGCCCGTCCCTTTCAGGGAAACCTGAACTTCTGCCGGGTGAAGGCGGTTGTGTAACCGCAGCCCAGCTGACTCCATTGTTCCTCTGCACAATGTAGCGATCAGCGTGAAGTGAGCGCCGAGCACGGCGCTGCCGGGCAGGGCGGGCGCGGGCAGCGCTGCCCCGGGGCAGGGACGCGCCGAGCGCCTCTCCCCACCCCGCAGCCCGGTGTGAGCGGGCGGGGGCTCAGCATCCCGCCCGGCGGGCACTTCACACCTGGAATCGCCGCTCTGCGGCCGCCGACACGGGCTCGGCGTCCTGTGGGCGCACGGAGGGCCGGCGTGGGAGGACACGTGTGCGGGGCGGAGAGGGAAGGCCGGCCAGCGGCTGACGGCGCTGCGGGACAGGCGCGGGTGAGGGGCCGCGCCAGCCCCCGTCGGAGCCGGGTGAGTGAGCGAGGGGCCGCTCCCCTCCCCGGGGCGGGAGCCTGACTGCCAAAGCACTCGGCCGGAGGGATTAGGGGCGAAGGGACGATGCCGTCTGCGTGAACCCGTAACCCAGAGGCGCCGTCTGCAGCGCAGCGGACGGCGTGTCCCCGGGCAGCGCGGACCGCGCTCCCGGGCGGGACCGGACCGTGCCGAGCCGTGGCCGCGCTCCGTTGCCGTGACAACCGAGCTGCTCGACGGCGGGCGGGCAGGCAGCGGCGCGGGGCATTGGCCGCCGTGCGGCACGTGGGGCGGGCGGGGGCCGGGCCGGGGGCGGGATGAGCGCGGCGCGGG
>VZTI01001507.1:474752-486565 GCA_013397865.1 Struthidea cinerea
GGCCGCCTCCCGCCGGCCGTGCCCGCTCCCGGAGCGCCGCTGACACCGCTGGCTGGGGCAGCGACAGCCCGGCTCCGCGGGGACAGCGGCACAGCACCTCGGCCCTGCCGGAGCTCGCCGAGGCGGCAGGGAAGATGAAGCCGGAACGAGGTAAACGGCTTATCGATACATTTCTTTTTGTTTGTTTTTTTCTCTAGGATTAGAAGTAGCCTGGTGTTTTGTTCCGATGTTATCGCTCTATTTCCTTATCCCCTCCCCTGTCATTTTGGGGGCTGGGAGAGAGTCCAGGTACTCGGGCTCAACTCGGGAAATGCCAGTGGCGGTGGGATGCGGAAGGCGCCCCGCGAAGGGGGCTACAGCCCCGTGTCCTGCCTGCCCTTCGGCTTTCCATTGTTTTGGCTGGCTGGAAGGGAGACAAACGCCGTAGCGAAGTGCTTTTGCTGTGGGAATGCTGCAGTTCGTGTGTCAGACACAGCCGGCTCGTTAGCACAGAGCTGCAGTGCTGAGGCGAGAGTCGGTCAAAGGCAAATCGGGCATCGACAGACAAAGCCAGCAGCTGTACAGAAAATGTCCAAATATAGCTGAAAAACACCCTGAAAATAACCAAAACTTACATCTGTGTTGTTTTATAAACGGACAGTGCTTTTTTCCCCAGTTATAATGGAGATATTTCATAACAAGCATGGTGAAATACAAATTTTTCACGATTATTTGGTTACATCTTATCAGATTACCAGATTACATCTGGTTTTACAGAAAAATCAAGACGGCAGTCTACGTATATGTTTATAACACTTGAGCTCTTTTGCGGTATAGCAACAGCTGCTGATGCCCCTAGAGTTGGAAATATGTCATGACTTCTATTTTGATCTACAGGAGCCGTGATTATTGATTCGTGTTAGTTAAAGCAAGACTATTTTTTTTGAAAAAATCTTATGAGTGCTCATCGTAGTATTCCGAATGTTAATTAAATACAACAATCCATGTTTCTTAAAGTTTTGATGATTCTGTTGATTACCTGGTTGCTTTCAGTATAAAAACTTGTTCTATTTGTGTTATAATCACTTTGCTGTTTTGAGAAACACTTTTATATAGCTCAGATATCCATGTATTAAATGCTAACACTTACACGACATACACATCTTAATTAGGTTTGTTAATTACATGTTTGCTAATAGCGACACTGCATAAATGAACCCTCTTAGGTGGATTTCTTATCTGTATATATATGCTGCAAGGATTATATGGTGTGATGATAGCACAGATAGTACAGAAGCAATCATAAATTAATGGGGTTTAAGTGCTACGGTTTTGAAATGGGCCTTTCTCGTTGCTTTCCTCCTTGTTTCTTAACTGCTTAAACCTTCACATCATCTACTGCAGCAAGGCTGGTTGTTTTTAGAACCTCTTTAGGTTTTGATACCAGACCCTGAAGTTTGAAAACTATTTACTGTCAGGGTGAAATTATATTTCAAAATAGCCAGGTAAAACCCAAGTCAGTATTTGCAGCTTTAGAATGTTCTGCTCTAGCAGTTCAACATCTACATGACCTTTGTCTATTCCTTTCTTTAATTTTTAGGCAGAAGGAATTAGAACATTGGAAACATTATCAGTTGCTGTGTGATAAGTGATCAGATGCCTTTTGTTAAGCAATCTGATGTAGAGGGAACCAAATTTGTACAGAAAGCAAGTTACTAGGTTGCTGGGGTATTTTTTGTGGGTTTTTTTTTCTTTTTTTCCCCCTAAGCTGGGAGTTAATAAATTTAGATTCTAATCCACTGTAAAGTGTTTTCCACAAACTGGGCAAAATTCTTCGGAAGTTATGTCTTGAAATTCTTTTAAGATAATTAACAAAAGTCTTGAAATAAATCATGGATCTTGCCAAACGTGGGAGAGTATCTCCAGCCATTTTAGTGGATCGCTCTGGCTTAACTGTGTGCCAATATAACAGAGCAATACCATGCACAAAGGGGGTTGTGAAAGTGCTGCCTAAATGCCACATGCGGCCCACAGAGACTCTTAGGAGGCACGAATCATGCAAATGTTTACATGTGCTGCTTTCTGCATAGCAGCTGTACCCCAGGACACAAGCAGTCAAGTGTGCAGTCACCTGCTTCCAATCGCCGCAAATTAACGGCAAAGGGCACAGGAGAAGCAGGCCACTCAGCTTGCCACAGGCTTCACTTCTCTACAGAGCCTCAAAATCCTGGGAAGACTCTTAAGTTCACACCCCAAGTAAAGCATAAAGAAGCAGACTTTAAACAGGCTTGTAATGCGTTGGCTTTTTTTTGGTCATTCTTACAAATAATTATACCAGAATCAATCTGGAGCAGAGGGATGCAGTTCTTGTTGTTAGAATTGAGCTCAGCACTTTACTGAGGATTGTAGTGCCCAGGCACGTTGGGAGAGTTATGGTTTAGCCGTTGTTGTACTACCAGTAAGGTTCTTGTTATCCCCAGCAAAGATGGGTGGTGCAGGAGAAGAAGGAAGAGATCTAAATGCGCAACTGTTTTTATCAGTGGGAAGTGTTATAGGATGTTTAAATTTAAGGAGGTGAGAGGACAGGCAGAAATGAAGTAAATAGGGGAATTTGGCCCTAAGGTACTTATCTCCCTCTATAGGAAGGAAGGTTGGAAAAGTGCAGATACGAACACGTAATATGTGAGAGCAGTATGGAGGAGACGGAATATGGAGCTGTGCATAGCAAACCTGCAGAGCAGTTTTGTGGGTGAGGGAGAGCAGGCAGAGAGCTTTGAAAGTGCAGGTGAAAATGTGGACTTATTCCTTTGCTGTGCAAAGGCACGGGGCATTCCCAGGATGTATCTCATGAGCATCACTCAGGACGTAGCCATCAGGTGGGGGTGAGTGTGGAAGGGTGGTGGTTGCTGTAAGCACATTCCCAGAGCTGCCTGTTCTGGGTCTGGGGAATGCAGTAACTCAAATAGCGATGGCTGCTGCTCAGCTTTGCCTTCCCTGTGCTGCCATTCTGAAAGTGAAGTGTTGAAGCATCTTAAAATACAGCGGTCATGTTTCTTCAGCTGAGGCTTCGCTGGTGCCAGGAAGAAGAATGATTTATCTCCCTTTCTTACATACGATGTTTTTGGAGTGATGTTTGAGTTTGGGGTTGGTTTTGGTTGGTTGTTGTTTTTTGGGGTTTTTTTTTGTCTTTCTGCAGTAACAACATATCAGGTTACCTGGCTTTGATCCATGATATCATCACGATTTGGTTTCTGCAGTACAGCTGCCTAGTCAGCTGCTTCGTGCTGCATGTTTGGACTGCTGTTTCCTTTCTCAAGCACAGAGCTTTGCTCTTGCTTCTATTGAACTTCGTTCTAATGACTTCTGGTCGCTTCAGCAGTTTATTGAGTTTGGAAGACAGAATAAGACTTCGTAACAGAGTGCTTGCAAAGTCTTCCAGCTCAGCTTTGTTCATAAACTGTATAAACACACTGTTTCACCATCAGCGTTAATGAAAACATTGCATAATGTCAGGGTGATAGCTTGCTGCCAAACTCAGAAGGCTTGTTATGTACTTTTAGAGTACACTTGGTGCACAACTGGAAAAAATCTTGTGGTTTAGATGAATCTGCAGTATAGTCATATTTTACTGTGGAAATGTTACAAGACATCAAAAGTCTTACTATAGTCTAAATAGCTGAGAGTTATTGCTCCTTCCTTCTCCCTCCCCCTCATTGCATGAATGATCAGTTAAAGGAGGAAGACAGGCTTGTTTGTCTCTAAATGCATACTGGCTGGTTTTTATCACCTTATTCTAGTCTTTTCTTACTTTTTTATTGCCTTGCTTTGTTTGTTCCTCTATGTGTGTTCTCTGTGTAGAGACTATTTTGTTTTCACTTACAAATTAAACAAAAAGCAGTCTTCTCGTACTTTCTGAAGCATTAATTCCCTCCTTGAGATTATCCTAATTTACAGAAATGACTTTCTGTCTACAAGAGAGGAACAAGCAGTCTGAAGATTGCTTTTTCTCTTCTCCTTCCTTCTTTGCAAGTCAAACTCGGATATGTGCCTCTGGGTCTGTTTGTAGTAACTGGGTTATGGGACTTCTGCCACATTACTTGGTGGGTCGGTATGGAAAGGGCTAACTCTTGGTTCAGCAAAACTGTTTACTACCTCCTGTGAGAAACACAGCTGAGGCATTTCGGGATGTATCTATGGGGGAAGCTGGAGGAGAGGTTAATGAACAGCTGATGGAATTAAAATTCTTAGGAGGAAGGATGAGGAGGCATGGGACTGGGGGGAAGTGAGCTGAACCAGTGTGTTCAGTTGCAGAGTTGGTTGTTAAGTTAGGAGATGTGGGTAAGGCCCTTGTTTTTATAAGCATAAAATATGCCCTATATTACCTGGGGAAGATGCTGTGGAAAGCTGTTTAGCAAAGATGATGAGCTGCAGAGTATGCAGATTAGGAAGTGAAAATATATATTGAAAAAGGATGAGTGTTGTTTTAGTGTCCTATATTGCGCTGTGATACAGACACTTTAATTTTATAGTATCTTCTCAGTGAAATGTCACAAAGCACTTAAGCTTTTCCATGGCGGAATGATGTAGCCGGTAAACAAAGTAATAAACTGGAAATGAGCTGCTTCCTGCTCAGTGGAGTTGTCACTCCAGAAGCGTCTGGGCAATGCTTGGGGCTGGGTTGCCACAGGTAAGTGCAGGTGGGTGCTGATGAGCTGGAGGTGACGCTGCGCCTGCCCCAGGAAGCCGTGCGGGCCAACAGGCTCTGCCACGGGCACGTGCGGCGAGGTGCCCGGGGAGCTGCTCTCCTGCCTGGGCTGCTTTCAAATAAAACCTGCTTATTCGCGAAAAAACCCAAAAACCTGAAGCTGTTCAGGGGAAAAAAACCCCACCAACCCAACCAAACTGACGGGTGCTGCACTCAGATTCCATTTATAAAGCACGAAGCCATCCAGCTCTAATCTTTGGGGAGAGCAGATTTGTCCTGATAACAGATAATATATAGATGCAGGGTGTGAGTGAACAGGAACAGAAGCCTTTTCTCTTTAATGGAGGGTGGAGTCTGAATGCTTTCAATACAGCTCTGTCCTTGCACCTGAAGAATGGCAATATAAATTCTCTTTTTATTAAATTTCTACCTCAAAAATTTAACTTGGAAGAATTCTTGGCTTTTAGGTGCTTAACTTTTAAAAAATGTTAGACACCAAAAAAACATTTAAGTATATTAATTTGTAGAATGGAAAATACCAGGTTTTAATTTGAAATGCCAGCTTATGTTACAGTTTTCTTACCTTTCCTGCAATTTGTACCTAGCTGTTGACAGCAAGGCAAGTCTTCCCATTGTAAAAGTATTTCTTGGGTTGGAAGGCTGCTTTTATCATTGTTCAGCAGTGAGAGTTCTTGATGGCATACCTGTTTCTCAGAGAAAACCATCCTGGTAACAACTTTGCCATTTTCTTGTTGTTTGCTTGGTGTTGTCCATGCTAGCTGCCTTTAGCTGTTGCTAAAACAGATGCTGCTGGAGTGGCATTTAGGTGGATATTTTGGGGATTGTGGATATGCCAAGCCCATAGGCTTGGAGTATATAAACTGACCCTTCTGACTGTATTCTTCTCTTGCTGAAGTGAGAAACTTTGGCATGCCAGATCAGATCCCTGGGGTGAAACATATTAGGCTGGACTTTGTTGTTAAGGGCAGTGTTGAAACTATTATTGGATCTGAGGTCTGCCAGCTTCTAAACGTTTTTAAAAATAAGCTAACATTTATAAATACAGATTCTCATGAGAGACAAGAGTTCGCTGCCAACTGAAATTTTGTTTATTAAAATTAGAAGTCTTCTGTGAAAACAGAGTAACTGATGAGAACAAACCAGCTATATGACGTTTGTTAAAAGAACTTGCTCTGTCTGCTTCACTGTTTATAAAATGTTTCTTTGTTATTTTGACAAACTTCTACTAATAGCAACTGTTTACTGGTGGAGAAATAGCCATAGCCTTTTATCTTCTCAGCTACGATTTTAAGGTAACAGTCCAGCTATTCTTTTAGTCCGTAAGGTCTTACAGTTTAACTGTAAATATAGCTGTAATTTCTCCATTCCAATGTGATACTTGATAAACTATGTTTTTTAGATTTTTGAAAGTGTCTCACATCCCTGTCTTTCAAGGAGGTGATAAATTGTTCAGTCTTTGCAGGTCATTTAAATTTAATGTTTAGACAGAAGCCAGTTTTTAAGTTAAAATTGTTTCAGAAGTGCATGTACAGTTGCATGGTTATCTTTGTACTATCCAGTACTGAAACCCCATGTATAAGTAGGCAGTTAAGGATGAATGCAAATACAGAAGAGTGCCTCTTGGACCTGGGTAGGTAGCTGGACTTTGGAAGACTTTACTGTCATTACCTATTCCTTTTTCTGCTGGTCTCGTGCAGGGTGGCATGACTATAGCTACAAGCACATGGCTGAAGCCATGTGAGTTATTCTTGCTCTTCAGTCAGAACTGTACTGAGATTGGAAGAGATATTTTTTTATAAAGGCTACTTGTAAACAGTATAATTGAGTTGTAAGTCATGAAAATTCTCCATCTTTGCTTAACAATTCAGAGTTAACCTGACCGAGTCAAAACCAACTCACTTGTATTAATACATTTCCTTCCATGTTAAAGGGGCCTGACTAGTTCTTTTGGCTAGTGATTTTTCATGCTAGCTTTGGGGCCAAAGCTCGTTCAAGTTGCTGTCTGGGATGGTATTACAACATTACATTGACTCAAAATGCAAAGATGTAATAGGGTGGCTCTTGGGGATAATTTGGAGAGGGAGCTGTGCGTGAGGCAGCTGAACACACGGTGAGGGAAGCACTCTGCATGCGTGAAACGCTGAGGACACTTTCATGTCTGTGCTGGTTGTTAGAGTCCTTCTAACGAATAAAGGCAAACAAAATAGTCTCACTGAGAAATCTTCTGAGCAACTTTGTTTCTTTAACAGCAGTAAGGGGAGCTCTTCCCCCTGTACACATTTATTTTGGTTTGACCACTTTTCTTTTCTTGGGCAGGCATGCAATCTCTCTCTGTCCAGGTACGTGGTACCCCATAACCGTGGGGCAATTAGGCTTCCCTCTTAGCAATGATCAATGCATTTCCCAAACCTGTTGGCTTTTCCTAAGGGAAAAACCAAGTTGGATTTTCTTCTGAGGCATAAAAAGGGAGAATATATCTGAAATAAGGACTCTCTGGTTGCACATGAGCGATGTCATCTGCTTTACATTACGCAAGTTAGTGATCTTTTTTACATCAAGATCCCTGGCAACCAGGTTGGTAAGTCAGTCCATTTTGGATGGTGAAGTACTTTAGGGAGTCTATGAGCAGGTGACTGCTTGTGCTAGTTTAACCTCTTAGTGGTGCTTGCTGTGTATGCAGGGCTTCCTTTTGCCCAGTGCTGAATCTTCAGGATTTCTAGGACATATTTCACACTTCTCTGTTCTGCAACAAATTAAGTTTCTTTCTCAGGATGCTGTGCAAGTATCATCTTGTTGTTTGGTGTAACGGGAGAGGGAAGGGCAAAAAGAGAGAGAGCGCTTCAGTAGAACTGAAGATGGCAGGTATTATCCCATACCCTCAGTGCAGTCAGCACCACGATGGGTGGCAGAGTCGTAGCTGGTTTCTTCTGAGGGACAAGGGAAGGAGAAGGAGAGGTGCAGGAAGAGCTGCTGTGGTCAGCATGCTTTTTTTTCAGAGCAATGGGAAGCCCTTCTCCCCTGCCAGGTATTGTTCTCCTTGATTCCCTGCCAGGGCACCAGCCCAGCAACGCAAGTGAAACAAACCGTGGCTCAAACTCACACTTCCAGGCAGGTCAGCAAGTTTGGTGGAAGGCTTTGTTTGCATGGAGGGGCAGGGAGGGTGTGCAAGAGCAGTATCCGAGTAAATGTCTGTGATGGCTACTTGCCATAACTTCTGTGTTAGCAGAGAGTGAAGTTTTGGTATGTTGGGCTGATGCTTTTTTTAGAGTGAAGTTTTCTGTAAAGTCACAAGTACTGGTGCGTTTCCTTTGCGTGTTAGATCTGAATCTTTAAAACTCCTGAATCTTCAAGACTTTTATTTACTTCTTTATTTTTTAAATTTTGATTAAGTAGGTGAATTTGAGAGTAGGGGAGAAGGCAATAGTTGCATCAAGAAGGGAAGAACTTCAGTAAATATTACAGTGATGTAGAATAAAAGAGGAGGAGTTTCCTATCAATAGGAACCGAACAGGGACAAAATTGTGAAGATCAGCATGGACTGGGAGCACACAGTTAGGTCAAAGGGATTGATATCAACACTCATGCTGCTCAAAGGTAAACCCTTTCTTCCGTGCTGTAAATTTCTTTAAAATCGAACTTCAAGTATATTTTCTGTGCAAGTTTTCCCATTTCAGTTGCCTTTTAGTGAAAAGTATGACTTTGCTGAGTTTTAATTTAAGGGGGAAACAGCTTCTTCCTTTTGAAGCACATGCTATTTGAATCGCCAGAGGAATTTCGTTTAGGGCGGGGAAACCATGAGAAACAAAAGTATCTGGAGAGCCAGAACTGGAGGGTGGGCCGGGGTAAAGCTTGGTGCCGTAGCTGTGCCAGCCGCAGCGCCCGCAGCGTCACTGCCTGCCCGGTGCTAACGCACACCAGGCGTGGAGGAGCCCTCTTAGGAGCCTGCTGCTGCAAAGGGAAGGAGTAAAACCGAGTAGCTAGTTCATGGAGGTGAAACAGGGGGAATAGTTGGTAATACTGGAAGTGTCTGAAGACGAAGATCAATGTAAAGCTGCTGGGATGCACACCTGCCTCCTCTTGCACCAAGTGGCTAAGGTCACTAAGCTGAGGCCAGCCATGACTGGCTGTTACTGTACTGCCTTTGGATGTTTCTTGCCAGAGCCTCGCTGAATCAACAGCTTTCTATCAGAAAGTGTTTTGGATCCACTAGAGAAAAAACTTGGTGCTTGATATGCACTGTATGTTCTTTCATCCCATCCTCATGTTGAGAAGATGTAATGGCCTTTTATAAATGTTTTGGGACGCTTTTTGGAAGCTGGGGGAATTTGTTCTTGTTTAAGTTTCTAGTTTGAAATTTTGAGCAGCTTTATGTTATGCACTGATTTTTATTTTAATTGTTTTTAATTTTTGTTTGTTTGATTTAAAAATCATAGTGGGACTGTTAGCATCTGATCCTTGTGGGACTGCTAGCATCTGATGCGTTCAGCTTCTCTAGGTGTGCTGCAGACTGCATGTAGTCTTTCTCACTCAAGAAATTTGCGTTTGAACATCAGTAAAAGGAAAACTGTACAAAGAGTGCGAGCGGTGTATCTAACCATCTCTTTAACATGCATTGCAAGCATCAAGAAGTGACCTCAGCTTTGTTCTGAGGAATTGAGCATCTGTACTGGGAGAAGGGGAGTAAGGCTGTCTACATGAGAGCACTTGGTGGTTTTATGTTCTGCAAATTAGTAACTCAATCCAAAATGTTTGTTTCAAGGCGGGGACGTGTTAGTAGAAGTGTATTTTTATTTTTAGCTTGTCTCCACGACTAGGCTGTGTAAACATAAGGTGCTGTGGAGTCACTTAGGCTTTGCTCCTTAGGGGTCACATGCACACCTTGCTTTTCCTGCACGAGGCAGGGCTGGGATCTGAACTAGAGTGTTTTTCTGAACTGGCTCATTACTAGACAACCTGTGCTTTGGCATGGCCCTTCAAACGTTGAAATTGAGTGTTTTTTTATAATGTATGGATGATGCCAGTTATGTCTATTGGCAAGTGCCTCTGAATTGATGTGTAATTCACTTGATAATGAGATGAACCACACTTGGCTCTGATTTCCTGCTTTATGAAATGTGTAGGACTGCTTACTCCCAAAGTGTTGGGATAAAATCCATTGTTATGAAGACCTCATCTTTTTTATTTTTAGAAGTGTTATCCTATTTGTGGCAGAAGGTGGGTTAAAATACAGTCTGGTTATCTTGATTATTGCTTGTCATTTTGCACCAATAAATGAGTAGCATGCTTCAAAGGAGGTTTTGTTTTGGTAGAATTTCTAATATTGCAGTTTCTAAATTCTAAATGCAGCATTTTATTAGGCCGAATGCATTCATTTCTGGGGTGTTCGTCCACAAACAGGCACAGCTCAGCTCTGTGTGCCTACAGGTGGTTTAGGACTGTAAGCTTAAAAGCTGTCCAGCTCAACACGCTGTCCTACTTTTACTGTATCTGAAGAACACCTGGTGTGAAAAGGATCTTTGTGGTTGCGCTGCAGTAGCCCAGTGTGGGGAGACTGTTCAGGAGCAGTATGGTGGGTAGGAATGCCTGTCATCTAGGGACAGCCGCTCATCACTAAAACGTTGTTAGCTGGCCTGTACAAACAGCTGGTGGCTCCTGAATGCTGTCTCTGCTGGTCCCGGTGGGAATTGACTCGGGTGTTGTTGCTCCTGCCTCTTGTTCGCAAAACTTTTAAACATTCTGTGTTTACTAGTGTGATAAATATTCCTCTTATCCCTCCCATTCCTCCTGCAGGTACTGAATAACTGCCTCACAGAAAATCATCTGAGTACTTTTCTCAAATGCCAAGTAGTTGCTTGATTAAGAAAACCTGAAATTGCTTTTTCAGACAACTGTGTAAACTATGGTGTTTTTGTAGAAGTAAATGTTCCGTGAAGGAAAAATACTTGGAAAGCAAATAGATGACATATACAGGAACCTTGAATGTCAGTGACAAATGAAATGGTATGTTTTGCATCTAACTTTCTGTAAGGCACTATCTGTATCTGACATCTTTAAATGGGCCAACTACTAAAAGGTATCTGACCTTCCTTGGATAAAATGTCTACTTAAAAATCTTGTACACAGTGTGGTTTCTTGCAACCACAGCTAAATGATACTGGTATATGAAATGTGAGTGGGGAAAAGTCATTCTGTGAAGTGGCATGTTTTCCATGCTCTTGAATGGGTTAGTGAGTGGTACTGGATTTTGAATGTGGTTGTGTAGTCTAGTTTGATCCGGACTATTCATAGTTTCATGGTATCTAATTACAGAACAAGGGTTTTAGTCTTGTTTTGTGATGTGGTTAAGCTGAGGCTAAGATAGGGTTTTTTGCACTGATTATGTTAATACGGTGACTGTCATCTGACTTTAATACTTGTAAATACGTCAGAACTGGATGAAATTGTTTAATGTAGCCAGTACGTTGTTTAGACTACACCTAGAATAGTACACGCTGTTTTGAGACTGCTCTCTTGAAACAACCTCATAAATTAGTCCTCAGAAGTGCCTATTAAAAATACTGAAGTAAGAACTACGGTGGTGCAAGGGGAGCTGGTGCCGGGATCCTTCTCCCCCCGTGCGCTCCAGGAGGCTCAGAGGGATGAGGCAGCCGAGCCACTCCCGAGTGGGCTGAGCAGTGGAAAAAGTGCAGCGGGAAGTTAGCTGGTGCTGGCTGGCAGGAGGACGGGCTGGCGGCTTTTTCCACTCCAGATGTAAATATTCATCACCTCATACACTGCAGCTCGGGCTGACTCTTGAGAGCGGTGCTGTGCGGGAACATTCCACGTGTGGTGCCAGCGCACAGACGCACGGCAGCTGCTCTCACCCGGGTGTTCCGCTGCTGCGGGGAGCGCATTGTCAGCGTGCCCGGAGCAGGGGGAGCGGCTCCGGCCGCCGCCGCGCCCCGCCGTCCCTTGCCATCCCCTCCGAGAGCGCCCCGGGACGGCGCTCGGGGCAGGGCGCTCCGGGCACCGCCGCCCTCCCACGCGTGCCGGCGGTCCCGCCGCAGCCCGGTCCCGGTAGCGCCGGTTCTGGTTCAGCAGCGTCGCCCCGGTGCCGGTGGTGTGCGCC
>VZTI01001507.1:486786-525793 GCA_013397865.1 Struthidea cinerea
CGGCGGGGGGAGGCTGGCAGGCCGGCGGCACCGGCCCGGACGGGCTTCCCGGGCGTGCAGCAAGCGCAAGCCGTGTAACTCGGAGCGCTCGGCAGTGGTTGGTGGTGGTTGTCTGTGAACGGTGATTGCAAGTCCACCTATAGTAAAGTGTACCAAAGTTTGCCGCTCCGGTGGAGTCTGTAAACAGTTCCTTTAGAAACCCAAACCAGACATTCTTCCTTTCCTTCCGTATACTGAGCCTATGAAAGGCTGAATTTCTGTGAGTTGGGGGTTGTTGTGTTTTTTGTTGGTTTTTTTTCCTGTTTTAACCTTCCCTTAAAGGAAAGTAAGGGGCAGCCTAAAAATTAACTCGGGTAATTCATTAGGTTGTTAGGGCAAGAGTATTAAGTGTCCTGGAACAGGAGGGGAGGATTTTTAAGCCTTAAAAGTGAGACGGGTAGTGAAGTGTCAGATGTGCTAACAGTTGTAGTTAGTGTAGCCATATGTAACTGCTTGACTCTTCATTGTTGTGAGAAAAAAAACCAACCTCTTCCCCCTCCCAAAAACACCCTGAAGCTTAACTGAGTTTCTTCTGTGCCTTGTTATGTAGGTCAAGTTTCTCTCTCCTCTTTTTTTTTTTTTTTTTTCTTCCAGCAGGAGGAAACTATTACAGTATTTTGATTTCTGCTAGAAACAATGCATGAAACATTATCAGCCCTTTGCCACTACTTGTTTGTCTTGGGGCAAATGAAGCTGATGCAAATATGTCAGCTTTGGGGGCAATAAAAATATGTATTTTTAATTAGCATCTTACTGGTTGCTCAACTATATGGTATAAAAAGCTAATTAAATAACAGACTGAACTCGGTGCAGAACTGAGGATTAGCCATTACTTTTTGTGCAGACTTGTTATCTAAAAATGTGACTGTTGCTCCGACCAAGTACTTGCATATATATATATATATTCATCCTGTGTCTAGAGCTTGTGGATATTCCTCTGAAAAGTACAAGAGCTCTAGTTTAAGTGAGCTTGCTGACATTGGATGCCCACTTCCTGACACGGGAGGAGGAATGATTCCATTAGTGTACTCTTGTGTTTTGTGTGGGAATATCAGCTTTGACTCACGGAAGCATTGCTTTGTACAGTAGTAAGGAATTTTTGAGAGGACAAAGTGAAATTTCATAATTGCATATATTAAATTTTAAATATGTGAGTCTGCCATTTCTCTATGTGGAAAATTACCATATATTAGGGGAGAGGGAGGCAAACTAGATTCTTGGCCGAAATTCTGTTAAGTCTTTCAGTTTTGACCCTATGTAATGTTTTATTCTTTGGAGTACCAGAAGACTATTACAGCTTAATAACATGACTTACAGTGTGGAAACTTGTAAATAGCTGAATTGTGATGTGTGCCACAGTTCAATTCTAAAACTATCAAAAATGTTCTTTTGTTTTATGCATTCAAAATTCTATAGTAGGCTCTGGTGTCCATTTTAAAGTGTGCAGTCTTTTACACAGCTTGAGAGTTGTAATGTCCTCATTTATCCTCCCAAATAAAATTTGAAAACAATTTTATGGGCCTGGCCACTCTCCCAGAAATTTTTCAAATGGGAAGCATATATTGTCTCTTTTGTAACTTTTTTACTTTTGCAGGTTACTGTTTAACCACTTAAGGGCAGGCGTTGTAGGTGAAGGTTAATAGCATGGAAAAATGACCTGAGGAGCTTCATGCTGCTCCACCGTCATCAATTTCATCTCTCAGAGCTCCTTGCACTTCTCAGGAAGAAGTACAGTCTCTGCCTTTGGTCTGCTAGCCTTATGCCTCTCCCTCCACCCCACCCTCTCAGTAATTTGGACTGCAAATACTGAAACAAACCTACTGAAGCTGGAGGTAGCCTTACTAGCTAGGAGGAGGATTTTGGGTGGTCAAACGTGTTCTGACAAAGTTGCACAAGACAAATTACCCACCACTTAGATGACAATGAATGGTTTGTAACATCAAAGTTTTGGGAGATCAAGTAGCACAAAGAGAAGACGAATACAAAAAGAAACTGCAGTAGAAGAAGTCAGATGTTATGAAAATAGTTTGCTCTGGTCTTTTTGTTTTGTCTTTTTCTGTACTTCAGATAAAATGATGGAATTCTTAATCTACATTCCTCACCTGAGGACACTTCTTAACAAGTCCTGTCCTTTTTTTCCTGTGTGCTTTTTTAATTACCCTGATAGTTCTGTTCTAGCAGCAGTGCTGCAGAAGTTTTCAGCTTGCAGGTATGATTTCTGACTGACATGATGTTGTAATAAAGTAACAGGAATATCAGCTCCTACTTAACCTGCATACTATAATGTTTAATGTCTTGTCCATTAAAATAAAAGTATTGAATTCTTGAGTGTTTCTATCTCTTCTCCTTGTGAATGCTCTTTAAAAGCTTTATTCTTATCAGTGCATTTGCACTCTTGGGTTTGTTTCTCATTTTCTTGTTTTCAGTTATTTTGGGGGGAAAAAAATCGCAGCTCAGTGGCATTAGTAGGTGCCTTGCATGCAGGCAGAAAATGTGCTTAACAGTTCTTCCCCATGACCGTATTTATCTTGAGCTCAGTTATGCCATCAGTGTTCACATACTTGTCGGAGCTGAACCAAGCCTCTCGAGTTGATATGGTCTGATAGTCAGAAAGCTGCCCTGGATGTGTTCCTCCAAGCCTTCACCTGTGAGGTCAGATATTTGTAATGGAGAATTTTCCTGAACATGCTGAAAAGAAGACCTTTTCAGGCACTGCTAGACTGTTCAGTTGCGTCATTCTCATTGGAATCAGAAGTAATGACACTGGGTTCTTGTTCTGGGTCTCTAAACCATAGCATTATGTCAGATCCATCCTATGCATGTGTGGTTGTATCTACCAAATCTCTCATCTCTGTAGTCTGAGAAGGCATCTTAGCCATGTCCTGCTGCACTGAAATTGCTGGTGCACGTAACAGGCTGCTGCTCTGCTTGTCATCATGAGAGAAAAACCAGCCTGGGAAAGACTGTCTTGTTCTTGGGATGTGTGATTTAGTCTTCTGATGCCCTGCAACTCTCTTTCCATATTCCACATAAGTATTTTTCAATTTTTTTTTCCACTTTATTATTTTGGAGGATCTGAGTTTTGCTGGATGTACCTGTGAACAGAGTGCTCTTAGCATATGTTAGGGTGTTAAATGACTGAAACAAGGACTTCCTGCTTTCTGCTGAAGGCCTCTTCCTTGCTCCTAATAGTACAGATTTTTTTTTTTTTGGTGAAGTAGTTTTAGGAACAGTAGCAGAAACAGACACATTGTTCCCTTTTGTCACTGTACAGCCTCCCACTTTGTTCTGAGGGTATGATGAGTGAGGAGCAACAAGACTGGCCTGCTTTCCTAGGATGTGATTCAGAAAGAGTCAGTATTTTTCTTTAGGTCACGAAGATTTAAATGAAGATAGTGGAGTCAAGATAAGGTAAAATGCTTTTAACTCCAAAATTCTAAGCTTGGAAGTGCGTAACTAAGTTTTCGTTTTCTTCATGTAGGCACCAAGTAGAGAAATTTATTTCAGATTCTTTCAGAGGATAAAAGGCAGTATTTACTTCTTAGCAACACATAGCTGAATCGATGCTATTCATCCTCTGAAATAAAATCACAAAATTTTTCTTTTGCAATATCAAGAAGGTGGGATAAAGACTGTTGAGAGATGCTGTGGAACTTGGGGAAGATAATGTATAGTGGAGTATACTTAAATGGAAGGGATATAGCCTGTCTTGGACTTCAGCCACATCATCTACTGTCTGATTAAATTCTTTTCAAATTGATGTCTAACAATAAAGCTGCTGCTTCTAGAGGTTGGTGTCTGCATAAGTGTTTGCTTTTTCCTTGGTGAGAAAGGAGAATATTGGCCAAGCTGAAGTAATGGTGGTCATCCTACCTGAAAGATAACTGAGCCCTCAGATGAATTTCCACATTAATTAGGAGATTTTCAAAAGGGCTGAAGGTGGGGAGACTTAAATAGCAAGCACCAGTGCTAACAAGAAAGACTGTTGTTAAATAGTTAATAACAGATGGCTGAACTTCTGATGCAAATGATGAGACAGAACAAGAGGAGTTCTCTGCATCCTGACCCAGCGACTCCTCACTACTGCCATGGCAACTAACACTTTTTACTCTCCAGTTTTAGCGAAGTTTATGAAACTGAAGATAACTTGTTGGTTTTATGACTTTAAAATAAATTTTACAAGGCAAAGCAAACCAGCTGGAGAAGGAGAAAAGGTAAACTAAGAGAAAGTGGATATGAATTCCTAGAGGCCTTGGATATTCTAGTTCCTATAACATCTTTCTAAGAGATGTCTGAAGTACTGTATACTTTAAAATGCCTGGCAGTTAAAACGTTAGTTTAAATGCAGAAGTTTTTAATGTGAGCAGATCTTTCTGAATCCTTTTCATTTAACTTAGCATGAAAATTGCCTCATGCACCTTGAATAGCATGGCAAGGGGGAAGGGGAGCAGGAGGTAGGGAGCTTTATACCTTTGACCTGGGCATGGTACAGGTGAGGAGGAGCCTGTAGTCGGTGGGGTGGATGTGGCTCCTCATCTGCCTCGCACGTGCAGCCGAGGTGCTGGCCTTGGGCTGCGGGAGCAGGATGCTGGAAGCACCCCAAGTGCTCTCTTATTTTTATAGCAAGGTTACTCTACGGGTCCTGTACCTGCTGTAGTTAAATTCAAACCAGAAGTGTCAATATCTTTTTAGGCTAGGACATCTGAAGGATTGTTGTTGTAGACTAAACTCGATGGCACTGAAAGTACTGGAGGCTGGGGTTTGATTTGGGAAGTCATGAACAAGACCTGTGTATATAACTGAATCCAGGTCACTTCTCATAAAGCACAAACAACCTGTTGTAAGTCTGTTTTATCAGTGCTGTCAAGAACTTGCAGTTTCCTCAGCTTTTGCTGTGTTTGTGAGGTACATCTATGCTTGTGGGTCTTGCACTGCCGCAGTGGCTTCTTTACAGAGCGAAGGGAGTACTTCACATCGTTGTGTTCCAAGCCTCTGTATTCTCAAGCTGTGTTTCCTGACTGTTCTGTATTGCTGTGTTAGAGGGATCAAGGACTTCTTCATCCTCCAGGTGTGTAACTCAGTCATAAGAGGACTTAAAGAGAAGGGAAGCAAATTCATGGGGTTATTGCCTGAAGATTATTATTTGTTATCTGTGATACAAATTAAGAGTCACACTTGGGTATTGTGATTTGCTGGGTATTAAACGAGCATGGAAC
The DNA here is from genome assembly GCA_013397865.1 of Struthidea cinerea. NCBI lineage: Eukaryota > Metazoa > Chordata > Aves > Passeriformes > Corcoracidae > Struthidea > Struthidea cinerea. The sequence continues at coordinate 492,042 of VZTI01001507.1, forward strand.
AAAAGACTGTCCTCACCTCAGACCTTATGCAAGTATCAAACGCTAAATCAATGGCTTCCAACAGAGGGCTGTGAGGAAACAAAGGGATAATACTGATGGAGGCAGATAAACTGTGCTCCCACAGGCTAACAAGCCTTTATCACCGTAATGGAGAAGCTGCAAAGCAGAGTCATTTTAATCAAGGGTGTAGGACAACACAGGGCAGGGGGAGTAGGGACTAGTGATTAAAGGAATCAGAGGCCAGTTTACTGCAGTAGTGAGTGGGTGACAACAGGAACGGTGGTAAGCCATGGAGGATCTCGAAAGCAGGAAAAAAAAAAAAAGAGTGATTTTCTTGTTATGAAAGATGATGTTTTAGGAGACAAAAATCCCCAGGAAAACATGGTTTCCTGTGAGGCACCGACCAGACATACCTCACGAGGCTGGATGGTGGTGAGGCACAAGCTTGTCTGTGCCTTTTTCACACAAATTCCGTGAGAAATCCTGCGGGCACTGCTGGCTCTTCCCTGGGCAGGCAGATAAGGCTCTGCCATCTGGTAGCTGAGGCCCGGGTGGCATTCACGTGGGCCGTGCCCAGAGGTCCCCGCTGGTAGGGCGTGCTTCCAGCTTCATCACAGCTTGGACTGTGAAGAATTTATCTCTGAGGAAAATCTTTGGATTTCAGACAAGCATTTTTCCATTCTCAAGAGGAAAACCAGCTCATGCTAAAAGCGATTCTCTAAATGCTGTTTCCTAGGGATTCAGCCCAGCAAGAAGGGGGTAGTAAACCCAGTTTGCATGTTTTTCTGGGGATAAAGAGGGCAGGTTGCTTGTTGTCTGGGTTCCCATGCCAGATTCTGATCCTTTCAAGATCAGCCACTAATTCAGATGGTAAGAATAAAATGTTCTGTGCTAAAAATCTCTCAGATGTGTTTTTTATTAGTTCTTGAAGATAAGTGATTGCAAAAAACCAGCTGTTTACAGTAATAGCCAATGTAATCAGATATTTCTAAATGGAAACTTAAAGTCTTCTTGACTGTACTCTTCTGTGCTATTTTGTTATCTCTTAGAAAAAATCCTCTTCCTCCAACAAAATTATGCATTGTTGTCCCTTGATAATAACAAAATTTATTTTCTTTATTGATTTCTAGTAGAAAATCTCTGTATAATGTTTTTGCTAATGGGAGGGTTGACAAAATAAGTTACGGGTATCAGGCACTTGGATTCTGGAATGTTTGTGAAGGGCTTTTGTTTTTTTTACCTGATGCTTAACTTGAGCATTCACAATAATTTATTAGATCTATTAAACCTGACAAGTGGGCAAATCCTTAACGTTGCCTGAACTCTGTTAGAAGCTGAAGTAGAGCTTTTGGCATATCTGAGCTGAATTCATCTTGGAGCAATTTTCCCTGAAAGAGAGTCATTTTGATATTTTCTGATTGAAGTTGCATTGGATATTTACTTTGGGCTTTAATACTTTTTCTGCCGGTCCAAAATTCAGCTTCTTGGGGTTTTTTTTCCCTGCTGTTTACTTTTAATTAAATATACATTTGCAAATTATTAAGGAGGAACTAAAGTTAGGTTTTACTTGTCTGTCTTTGCTTATGTAAATTGGTTTTGCCCAGATGAACAGAGGCTGTGGAGGGCCTTGAGCTTTGACTGGATAAAAACTGTTATTCTTCATGTGCTGCTCGTGCTCACTATTTTTAGTGTCGTGTTTTGTTTTCCCTAATAATTTATTGCTGTGTCCCGTGACTCACGGGTCACCTGATTGCAGAGCAGGCGAGCAGGGCTTGGACCCTTGGCTCTTCTCAGAAGCGATGGTTTATCTCGAGGAGCAGGATGCTGCTGCTGCGGGTGAGATTGGGCTGGAGGTGGAGGGGCGAGCCCCGTCCCTTCGCTTCCCTGGAAAGGGCGTTCCAGGAACACAGGGTGTTACAAAACACACGTGCAGCCATACACCCGGCGCCGAGCCAGGCCTGGTGGGTGACTCGGGGTCAGCCCGAGCAGGGAGACTTCAGCCTGCTGTCCTCGCCGTGCCAGCCGCCGGCCGCCAGCTCGCCTTTCCCCTTCCAGGGAGACGCGTCTTGGACAGACCCGTGCTGAATACACCACTATGATTCTTGCTCCAGCAGCCTTAGTTTTGGCACTTCGTACGAGTGTCTCGCATCTCGGACTGTCACAAGCTTGTTTTGTTCTGTGAGGTGCCCCGTGGCTGGATGTTTCTGGTAGCCTTCAAAGCTGCAGTGCAAGCCTGGCAGGATGGTTGAATGAAGGGCAGAGGGAAAGCAGACACTTAAATCTTGTAAGCAAACAAGTATGCTGTTTGAAATTTCACTGTCCAAGTGGGCCCAGCTTTTAAAAAGGTACTTTCCAAGGTCCAGTGCTTCAGAGTTTCATGAGTCTGATTGTTTTGGGGTTTTTTAAAACTTAAAGTCAATCGGATATGTAACAAGATAAATGTCACTCAGCTAAATCCTGTCAATGCTTCAAATTGGGTGAAAGCAAAGAGAAAGAAAAACGCCATACATCAAGCTCTTCAGTGCTTGCACAGATGAAATATGTCTAGACATGTAAAATGACTATTTTGATGATTTGGATTGAACTAAGAGTTCGTTACTGCCCAAGCAGTTGCAGATTTTTAATTCCTGGCCCATGAGGTCTATTCAGCCCTGTGGAAAACTGCACAGACTGTCATCTTCTCTAGAATTTAAAAATAAAGCCAATTAACCTTCATTTATCTGGATCAGGGCCATTGGCTGGCCTAGGTAACAGTGCTGGCATTCATTTATAACTTTATGGTTTTTACAGGTTCCTCTAAGACAACAGGATATTTAAAATTGAGTGTTATCCATCCTTGAGGGAGAGGGGCTGCTTTTTGGGTGGGTGCAGGGTTTATTGCTGCACTGGTGAGTTGCCGATAGCACCTATTTTACACTCTTACCAAATTTGTAATGTAAGTAACAAACCCAAAACTTTCTTAAAATGTGCTACATGTAGATGATCAAAATTCTTGCCCCTGAAGAAATGACATACTAACCATGCATGGAAGAGGTCTTAGTTGTTCATCTGGTTTTATTTTTTTCTTTAATAGTCCTTTAATAGAGTAGACTACTTTCACCAAAAATTGGACTAATGGTTTTTTTTCAAAAACATGTATACTTCTGCCCACCCCTGTCCCACAGTCTTCTCTGGTTTATTTTTGTTTGGGTTTTTTGTAACCACAGTAAAACTGAGAAATTGCAATATCTATTAAAAATAGATACTGATAGGTATCTTTTGAGGGGATTTTCAGCACACAAGAGCTTTGTCAGTAGTGTGGTTTTCAAAAGCCATCGGTCAGGCCCGTTGGCACCCGACTGCAGTATGGAGATGAGGGTGTTTGAGCGTTGGTCGTTGAAAGTTTTCTGAGTTTCTGGAAGGCTGAGTGTTTTGGTGCTTATAAAACCTCATTTGCCTTGACAACAATATGGTGTTGAGGGCAGAATGCCCAGTGAAAGGTTTCCATATCGCGTGATCCCGTACGTGAACGTGGTGCTTTGAGCAGGGGCTTTCCCTGGCTCCAGCAGCTGTGGCATGCCTGCTGATTCCACCCAAAAGTGAGTCACTGCTCTCACACAGCACTTTTCAAATTCCCCCTGGTTTATTCCCCAACAAGTCCAACTATGGTCTGAAGCAAAGGGCACACGATGTAAGAGTTCTTTTTCTTGCAGTGGTCTTAGGGAAGAAGAACACCAGCTGGTGCCTGGTGGTTGTAAACCAGAGTGGAACCTGTGCACACACAGAGCAGAGCTGGCCTTTCCCAGCCAGACTTCTGTGTTCCCACTGCAGTTCTGTCAGGCACTAAATGACTCTTCCAAACCATTTGCTCAAAATCCTTTTGAAAGCTGAAGGCTACTTTATATTTCTCCTCAGAAAAGAAGTGTTATTTTATCTATATTAATATAAAAATAAGCACAAGAACACTTGAAAGCATATTGCCAAAGTTTCTAAGCACTGTAAGTAGTTAAGGTGATGAGATAAAGCATGAAATAACCCAAACAGAAAATTTTTGGTGTTAATGGGGAAATTTTAGAAACCAGTATTTTTTGGCAAGGATAACACTTCATCTCTATAAATGCTGAGCCCAGAGATGCTTGTGTCTATTGTGAAGAGACATTACAGAGGAATAAACTGAGTGACACTTCAGCAAAAATCTGGTCAGCAAAAGGTGCAAACATGGAGTGTTTAAGTAGAGGGCTACGCTCTCTGGCAACTCTCATAAGCACTGAAATATCTACTGCAGGGTTTTTTAAAAGGTCTGTGTTGTTTTCCAGTAACATCTGAAAGTGATTTATTATCACAAATTACTGCTTTCCATCTCTAAACCAATCTGTGTATGAAATAGTACAGAAGTCTGCAAGTAGTTGAGTCTTTGTCAGGCTGGATTGTTAAACAAATTAAAACTGAAACTCATGTATGTCGTCCGGTATTGTATTGTGTTTAGGGCCTGAAATAAAATTTCTGGCACACACTTTCATTTATGTACTATAAAAATGCTGTCACAGCTGGAATTTAATGCAGAGCTGCCATCAAACTGTTTAATGGGAGGGATGTCTTGGGAGTTAGACTTCCCAATACTCAATTGCAACTGTCACGTGGATGATATGCCTTCAGGAAGAGACGAGGATTAGCTAAATAGACGTGCTTTTTCCTTGTTAACACACGCTGGGTTTCATGTGAAGAGAAAGCAGCAGCTCTGGAGGCACTGCGGTGTGATATTTACAGCTAACACGAGGTTGTGTGAGTTGATGAAAGCCTTCGGTCTGTGTGTCTTCAGCCATGTAGCTGCTGCTAAGCTCCTTCTTGAGTTAATGAGTAACCACAATGAAGATGGTCATCATTCTCATCTTCAAAGTTCCCTTGGCTGGGAAAGCCTTGATGAAAGTCATCAATATCAGTGAGAGAAGCATGGAAAAATATATGTAAATATAGAAATTTTGTATTGGAAAATCTGTGTTTTAGTGTGAAAATGCTCAGTTGTTTGCCAAGAAAACACCTTAGGAAGAAATTCTCGCATACTCTAAGCTTAAGTGTGCTCTGCTTTCTGTTCTAGGGTGACACACGGCTCCTTCAGCTTCTCAAACCGGGCATTTGGATGGGTTTTGCATTGTGGTGCCAGCGCCTGTGAAGTTAGCTTAGGTCTGGTCTCCGCATTGCCCTTGCTACCCCCCGGGAACTAGGATGGGATTTAAAACAGGAGCATCTCAGTAATTTGTTTTCAATATAATTCTGCAAAGCTTCTATCAGCTTTTTTACAAGGGTAGTAAATCCCTGTATTGGTGGCGAGTGAAGGCCGGATAGAAACCTCTTCCCTTCCAATTACAGCCAAGTGTCTGCTCTGTACTAAGCACCACACACTAATTCTAAAAGAGCTGTTTTCTCCTAATTATTTTCTTTTTGAAATGAACAGAAATACCTGACAGAAGTCCTTTTGCTTTTTTGGGATTTAGTTTTTGGTTTTTTTTCAGACAGGTGTGTTGTGTTGTGCAGTTTGTTCTAACACAATCTAGCTTAGGCAGAGCATCAGCTAAACAAGGGAAAAATGTAAAAAGCTAGAGGTGAATTAATGGAAATTACGTGGTCTGCTCCTTATAGGCATTTTTGTTTCATTATAGTATAACTTCAGTTTTTTTGTGTAGTCACATTTAATGTAATCACAAGGTAGGAAACTAATATAAAGGAAAACAGAAATTGACGTGCTCTTAAGGGCATTAGCTGAGCCAAGTCCTCTTTGCTTTCAGGATCTGTCCAGTTCTAGCATGTTGGTATAAGTAGCACCTTTAGTTTAGGGGTCAGCAAAAAGAAAAATGTTCTCTTCCCACAAGTGGCTTCTATTTAAACTGCTAAGCATGGCAGCACTGATAATCTCACAGTCTCACACTGCATTTCAGCACTTATGTACCTGCTAGGATAGAGTGGGACAGTTGTATTTTACAATATACATGTTCTCTTGCAACTTGTGGTGAATTGATGTTTGAAATAAGCCTCAAAGTTCATGTTTTCAGGTATTGCTTTCCTTCTGCTAAATACAGATGTTGAAATCGTAATGATTGACCTACTTTACAATTTGTGATTTCATTGTGAGCAAGAAACAATTCAGCTTGTACCATTTGTTCTTGTTCCTTTTCTTTGTCCACTTAAGGGAAAACAAAACCAGTTTCCCTGATTAAAATGCAAATATTGGATCTAGAACCTGGTTTAATGCCAAAAAATCAAAAGAAGCACATTAAACTGTTGTTGCTTAGATAAAAATAGAAGCTACAGTTGGACGAAGAGAAGTGACTCAGTAAGCAGTATGGTGATGGCAAAATAGGATGTCAGCCAAAACGCAGGAAGCAAGATGGGAACACCCAGATCAGTTTAACAGTCTGCATTTTACACTCCCAGAGAGCAGTAGTTTCTGAGATGACTGCAGGAAACTTAAGCTTTAAATGGATTTTATGTCTGTACTTATTAAGCTGTTTGAACCTGAATAAGTTTTAGTAAAATGTGAATTGTACTTTTTTTCCTCCCCCCCCGGCCCAGTTTTAAAACCAGTGTCTCTATTTGCAGTAAAGCTGCCTCGAGATTAGCTCTGGGTGCTGTGAGAGGCGTCCCGCAGGAACGTGCAGGAGATGAGCAGTGATACCCACGTACCCAGGGAATTACTGCAGCACTGCACTCTGCAGTGCAGCTCGTGGCACTGGTTGATTTTCATTGCTCTGCAGCTCTGCAATAACTTCATCAACTCCACGCAGCTCTGTCTTGAGTTTTTAAAATCCCCTCCCTTACTTACAAGATAGTGTGCTTTGGTTTGTTTTTCTGGTTATGAACTGGCATAACAACACAGAAGCAGGTGAATTTTTTCCTGTTTTATGTGAAACTAAGTAGGACCAGAGGTTTTTTTATAGCTTATACTGTTATTTTATTTGACAAGCAGGTATGCATCAGTTCTAATATAAATTCCTATGCTGCCATTTTCTGCCTACAGCTGAACTGCTCTGATACCCAGGTAGTGGTGCAGTTTGGTACCCTGGAAAAAGTAGGCTGACAGTAACAATAAGATGAATTACTGTGCTGCTCTCCTCATGTTTTCACAATGACTGTCCCTGAGCTCAAAGATCTTGAGCCAAAAGAATGTAAGACAGTTGTCAATGTGTGTCAATCTGTACAGGATTATTCCTAAATCAAGGTGAGTAACCAATTCATTGCATTTGCTTGAGTTTAAGTAACTAATAGCTTGTTTCTTGAAACAAGTAGTCCATCTTGTGACTTTACCTCTTGATAGCTGAAATTATACCTAAACTCTTAATATTGCAAGGCTTTTGAAGTGTGTGACTTCAGATATAATAATGGGTTTGTAATATGCAGACACAACATGACTGCTCATTTAGAGAGTCTTGAATTTGGGGGATTCAAGGGCAACTTTCTTTTGAAGTGAAGCACAACGTGGAATTAGTTAACCAAAGCATCTGTAGGTGTTTCTAATTCCAGAAGAGAAGCTGTTAGTCAAACGTTTACATTGTGTTTCATTTCCTTTACAGTAGTTTCTTGAATCCCTGCCTTACTCTTAAAATGTGGAAGTACCTTTAACCTATTTCTTGGAATAGCGAGATAATAAAACTTATTCAGAGTTGATTGTTTTGGGGGACGAGCTTTTGCTGTAATTTTTTCAATGCAGAGCAGTACCCTTGCTGGGAGGTGATGGGTTCTGAGTGCTGGCAGTGCAGCCACCTTCTCTCCAGTGTCCCTGGCTCTCCTGCCACGGGACCCTTGCACCAAAGTGTCTCCTTAGGGACTGCCTGTACTGAAAGTACAAAAAATGAGATCCAAGTACTTAAGCCATGCTTTTAGTCTTTGAAAAAGGAAGGAGAGAGCAGGTGTGGGCAACCATGCCACAGTGCCCACTGGACAGCCTGGGTAGGGCAGGAGCAGGGCTTGCATCAGCTGGAAATCCCAACAGCCTACACCATGCATTCCATATTTTGTTAAGTGTTTTGCTCACTGGGTTTCCACCTTTCTAAGAAGTGAAATAGGAATGTGATTACTTTAAATCAGTGGCCTTCAAAATCCATTATGTGTGCCTAAGGATTTTCCAGGAACGGTCTGCACTGTTACAGAGCATATTCAAAGGCAATTATTAGTTATTTCATGGACTCTCGAAGGAAGTGGCTCTCAATCAGTGAAGGTCAGGATTAAAGGATCCTTCCAGTTGTACTAAATTGTCTTTCTTTGAAGAAAGTCTCTTTGCAAAAATGAGCTCTTTTTTTGAGAAGAGGACAAGCTTGTTAGTTGTGAGCAGTGCAGTATGAGAGGTTCTAGGACAGTAAAATAAGCATGGACTAAGAGAGATTGTGGTTGTATCACGGCTTGGTCATGATGGGAGGGTGGCACAGGGCAGGAGAGGCTCTGCTGGGACCATTTTTTGCCCTGCTGTGCCCAGGCAGGACAGGGCAGCAGCTTCCAGATGTGTCTTCTGGTGGCACCTGGAACACGATGGGTTACATGATACCCAATGTCTTTGTTTCCTGGCCTAAGCCTAGAAAACAGGTTAAATGCTCTTCTAAAACATGTCTTTCAGGAAAACACTTTCTGTAATTACTACAGAAAATGCTGTGATAGGAAAAGGAAGGGAGTTGGTCTGCACCAATGTGACCTAGTTGGGAGAGGAGTCAGCTGGACATAACTTGATTAACTGAAGTTTTGGGAGAGTCCTTGGGTTACAGTCAAGTGGATTTGTGAATCCCTACTACCACATAACTAACCTCAAGTGATGTTTCAGGATATGAGCCAATTTCATTTTTGGGGAGGATTGTGAGTTCTTATTCTGTATTCCAGTGCTTGTGCACCTGTGTGTAGTGGAGGTAGGAGGACAAGGATTTGAAGACTCCTTGACATTTCTGGTTAAAAGGGCTTTTTGGTTTGCCCAGAAGGTGTAGAAAATCAGTCTTTGTTGAGGTTGGTATGTGCAGGAGGCAAAGGAAAACAAAACGATGTGCCTTCAGGTGTCATTTCTGCAGTACTGTCTGCTTTGCTCTGTGCACAGTAGCTTCAGTCTAAATCTAAATTTCTCTTTTTTTCCTCCTGACGTAGTCTGGCACCTGCTGCTATCTCTTGCGACCACCTGGTCAATAACCTTTTGTTTCAATGCATTGGTTAGAGGGCTGTAGTGCCTTATTACTTTAATTCCTATTTACTTGTGTCAGCTAACTGGATATTTTGCTATTTTGAGGGGAATAAACCCCAGACACTGCAGGGATGCACATTTTATGCTATATACTTGCATGTTGCATTGCTAGAGATGAAGCAGAACAAAAATCATATTTGTATAGTCAGGTTATAGGATTGAGTTATTCTGTACACAATATATGATGTGTCCTAGGGCTGATTCATACACAAAACCAAACAGTTACAGCACACACAGAGGAGGACTTTTTTTAACTAAACACTGAGTTTGCTGTTTCTATAAATGTCATTCCACCGTTGTCCTCAATTGCATCAACTTGCATCATCTGTGTCTGTTGTACGGGAACAATTACCAGGCTTCTCAATGGTTATAGGGTTTTTTCTTTATGAAAACTCTTAGAAGTTGCTAAATGATATATAAATCTAGTGGAGCTATAAAAAGATACTATGCCACATGAACTTTGTAGGAAAAAATATATTTCTCGATATCTTTTGCTGTTTGTGCTTTAAATGTTTTTTTTAAGTCTAGATCAAGTAACTGGTTTGTTACATTGCTGACATAATATTAAAGTGCTGGCCCTGTCTTTATAATGCTGTAGCATTTCCTAGTTCAGCATAGGCTTTTTAGTGATGCCATTTTTATTTGAAACAACACAGGGTTTTTGTAACTGTGGCCAATATAAGTATATAAATATGTCTCTTAAGCTAGTTGGGTTGTCCATTCTTAAGGCAAGAAACTGGTTGCTTCTGAAATAATAGGTCTGATACAGGAACAGGCGCAGTATTTGTAAATTGAACTTGGAAGTGATCTCCATCTGTTATGTGAAGCAGCATTGTGTATGTAATCTGAATCTTGAGTGATGATTATTTCAGAATATGCACCTGGCTTTATGCACCAGATCTTGCTTATTTGCTGTTCACTGGATCTTGCATTTGAACATCTTTATCTGTCTATGTCTTGTTGTAGTGACCTGTGATATGTCTCTGAAGGCACTGAGCACTGAAGTATGCAATATAAGCTTTGGTATCAGAGGCTTTTTAATACAAAAAAGGGGTGGGTTTTTTGCCGAAATCTAACTCAGCAGAAGCACTCAGACCATAGGATTTGTCCATTAATTTGTGTCAAGTCCAAAAGATTTTGAGAACATATGGATTATCTTCTTAAAAGGAGAGCTAAATAATAAAAAGTCTACTGCTTCACATGGTAAGCTGCTAATGATAATTGAAGGGCATGTCTCTTTTAGTGTTACTTGCCACTTAAAATTCTCTAGTGTAAATTTTCAGGTATCACATTTTACTGTGCACATGCTGATCTTGATCACACTCTTTACTGTTTTTCTTTAAAATCATACATGTTTTTACATATTTTAACTGAAAAGAATTCTTCTTGCACATTTTTGTAGGGATGACATAGCTTTGTTTAGTCTGCTAAGCATGAGACAATTCTTGTTTAAATTAATTTCACTCCTGTTGAACACTTTCTAGATTTTTGAACTTCTGTGTCAGAGCAGGCAAAATACTCCACCAGTGATCCTTCCTGCTGGGGCTTTCTTGAAATGACCGTGGCCTTTGGACATACAAAGATGAGCTTAGCAGCAAGACAATGCTGCAATTTTTTTTTTTTTTTTGGTCTGCTGTATATCCAAATCCTATTCAGAGTCTTCCCAAATTCCATTTTCCTGTTCTCGAGTATGACTTGCCTATTGTTCGCCAGACTTCCAGCTGAAAAAAAAATTGCAGGTGCCTAATTTTGTAGGTGACTCATATCACTACCTAAGAGTCTTCTCTGTTATTTACCATTCCTTTAATCTTTCATGCACCCTTTATTAGATCCTTTTTGCCATCCGTCAGGTGAATGACCATTTTAGCATATGCCAGATGAATTAATGTGTTGTTCACATGCCATATGGGGTCCTCCAGGGTAATTCATCTGTCCTCTGGCTCCTCTTCAGCAGTGGGCTGACTTCTGTTATTTACCTTGTGTAGATCCCTCCAAACAGGCTGTAAGCCCTGGGGTCGGTGGTGCACAAGCCCGGGCTAGGCAAATAGGTACATGCAAAAGCTAGTTTTACACACTCGATGATTTGCATATGCAGATAATTGCACATTTAATTGGAGCTTTTGTTTCACGCATCCATTCTTGTATGCATCTCTCAAGTCTGCCTTGCAATGTTTGCCAAATGCTCTGCTATTAGGGGACCGGGACAAAAAAAGACTTCTGAAAGGTATTTTATGCATGATAATTGAAACATGCATAGAGATTAACTCTGTCCCTGTGGCAGTTTTGTTTTGGTGGATGACGTAGGACATTTAAGCTAAAATGGTGAAGATGTCATGTGCTTTTGTTCCCCTAAAGCTTGAAAATAAAGGTAAGGAACTGCTGGCAGCCCTGCCTCCACCCGCTTTTCTTTGCTGCTCTTAAAATAGACTTTGAAGTGAATGTATTTTCGCTCTCATGGAAAAGAGAGTTTTCTGTAACCTCTTCAGTAATTAAATAATTTTGAAACTTGAAGTGTTTTGAAGCAGAGAGGAGAACGACATGATCTGGTTGTACTTAAATGTGTTTGAATGACAGGTGACATCCTCGTGATGAGGGAGGAGGAGGAGAAGGGTGCTCTGTAAAACACCATAAAATGGTGCATCTTAACTCTGCAGGAACTGAGTGTGCCAGGCCTCTTCATGAAGAGCGATGCCAGCTGCTGCTTTGTCTACAGAGACTTGTTGAGTTTTCATTCTTTGCACAAGTTTAGACTGACCGTGGTACAAAACAATGAATTCTCTGTATGTTTCTTCGGGACATTTCCTATGTGTTAATGGTGACTAAAAATGGACCTCTGAAGTGAGCCTTGCTCTCAGCAGGAGGGGCTTGCAATAAAAATCTTAAAGAACATTGTGTCCCACTTTTTCTGTAATAGAAGTAAATATTTCTTTTTTTTCTTCTTCTTCAATTTTTAAACTGTTTTATGATATATTGTGGCTTCTTATTCCATCTGTCAGATGATAATAACAGTGCCAAGTCATACTGTCATCAGACTTCTCCCACAAGAGCCCAGGAAACCTTTTGTCTTCTAGAAAAGCTGTAGAAAAACAAAGTTCTTTGTCTGTTTGTAGTGACAACATTATGAGATGAGGAAAGTTGTTCTGTGGTGCTACAGTGGGGAGTGGTGGGCTTTATGGGGAGTGCAGCCAGTCTGACACAAAGATCCATTTCCCACAGCCCCCTCTCATTCCAAGTGTAATTGAAACAAACTGCAGGGTCAGCCAACAGTTGTTATACAGCAAATGTAATCAATTTTTGTCTTTTTGAAACGGCAGATACTTTGGATGAATACTTTGAGTACGAAGCTGAGGAGTTCCTGGTTTCCTTGGCCTTGCTGATCACTGAGGGCCGGACACCAGAGTACTCCATCAAGGGCAGGACAGAGGGCTTCCACTGCCCACCAGCACAGTCGAGTCAGCCACCAACAACTAAGCATGAATGCAGCGACAAACTGGCTCAGGTATGGCCGTGGTTCCCCTTTGGTGTCACAAATCCTTGCTACCGTGGTTAAAGTCAGCCAAGAGCCCACAGCAGATTCACAGTTAAGCATGAGTAACAATGGCTCTCTGTCAGCCCTTCATTTAAATGAGCATGTAATTCAGTATCCTACTAATAATAGATCTGTCCTTAAAATGAGAGATCATTAAGCCTTTTATCCTTGAGCATGAAGTTCTGCACGACTACCTGAATGCAGTGCCTGTTTGAATCTTTATTATGTAAATGACAAGCACTATACTTAGCATTGGTCTGGGGTTTCTTTTGAGAAAATGCAGGCTGACTTGCCTAACTTTTTGCTTTTCCAGGTGTTCTTGAAAAGTTAGTGATCCAAAAAACACAAGCACATCAAATCTAGCCAGTCTGTTTGGGAGTAAAGTTGAAGTTCCTAAGTACTGTGGGAATTTAAGATATATTCATGCAGAAGTTAGCCTGCTCCAAGACACAGAATTTATAAAGATACTGCTGAGTCTGTCTATCCAAGAGGGTGCCTTGTGGAGAGATAACTGCAAGGTAGCAAAGTGCAGTGGTTGGGGAAATGTGTTTTTATAAGCTTTTAAAGTTTTCTAAAGAAATTTGCTCAAATGGCAACTGTAAAGGATTTGTTAATTATTTTTTCATTTAATACCTTTGGAATCTTATTTCTGATTTGGTGAAACCAAACAGAATTTGACCCTTATCCTTCTCTAGTACTTTGGAATGTGCTTTTAAATTAGATTTAAATCTGGCTAGTATTTTTATGGCTTGTGTGTGTTGACACTTTTCTTTCCCTCAGTGTCGCCAGGCCAGGCGAACCAGATCTGAGGTTATGCTTCTGTGGAAGAACAATATTCCAATCATGGTAGAAGTGATGCTGCTTCCAGACTGTTGCTATAGTGATGAAGGGCCCACCACCGAGGGGAATGATTTAAATGATCCTGCAATCAAACAAGATGCACTGCTGTTAGAAAGGTGGATTTTGGAGCCAGTTCCTCGACAGTAAGTTGGATATGAGGATTAGCTGATAATAGCAAGAATCTTGTCATATTAAAGCCCTTAAAGTAATCAGTTAGTATTTTTGAACTGGCTATTTGCTCTGAGGACTGACCTAAGCAAACCACTGTCTGCCAGTGAAATCGAAGCATCTCAGTTTTAGTCTTCTTATACTCAGAATTTCTGCAGTACACATTGTGCAGTGCAGAATATGAAATGATCCTGGCTGCCAATGGTCCTCTTAATACATTTAACATTTGTTATGTCAAATTTTGTCAATTTTAATGTGTATAAAAACAGATCAGGCTCTGGGATCTTTAAAATGTTTGAGGAGTTCTTGTTTTGCTTGATTAAGCTGTATTTTATTTTCTGACCAAAGGTCTAACAATGTTCTAGTTCTAATAAGTCTCTGAATATTCTTACCAACACTCCTGTGTTTGTCTTTAAACGTCTTAGGAGTGGAGATCGATTTATTGAAGAGAAGACCCTTTTATTGGCTGTTCGCTCCTTTGTTTTCTTCTCTCAGCTGAGCGCGTGGCTGAGTGTTTCACACGGTGCTGTTCCCCGAAACATCCTGTACAGGTATGCCTGCAATGGAAAAAAACTCCTTTGCTGTTTGCAGATTGCTGCAGCTTGTCTTAAAATCATTCTTCTCTCCTGTTCTCCTGCTTGCTTTTAGAATTGTTGGCCTGGTACTTTTGCAGTTCTTTAGGATCTGTGTACTATGCAAAGTACAGCAGTTGCTGATGTTTCTAGTGCTTTTTCTTAGACATTTGTTATGAAGTAGATAATTAAGAACTCTTCATTCAGCTACTGTTGTAAATGCCCTTCGGTATTGTTTCAGGGTGAGCGCTGCAGATGTGGACTTGCCATGGACGTTCTCCCAGACACCCACTGAGCATGTCTTTCCTGTTCCTAATGTTTCACACAATGTGGCCTTGAGAGTCAGCGTCCAGTCCTTGCCCAGGCAATCCAACTACCCAGTTTTGACCTGCAGTATCCACACCAACCTTAGCTTCTATGAAAAGCGAATGCAAGAGCGTAAGTTCCGTCAGCACGGCGATCCCAGTGCTGCTCAGCAACGCAGTACTTCCAGTCCACAGCGTTTTCGTGGGAAACAGACATGGACAATGACACCTGAAGGCCTACTTAATGGAAAAAAGTTGCCTGAATTTACTACATCTTTCAGAAATTTAAAACTTTATCCACCTACCGGACTTGGATCTGACTTTGGGGCATCGCAGTCTAAAGTTCAGTGCTATAATGCTACAGCAGACAATAAGACACAACCTCATGAAACACCAGTCAGGACTTTTAAATCCTATTCCCTCGTTGATTCCCGTGTTTCAAATAGTCATTGCTCTCATCAGCCCACAGAAACCAATCCTTTGATAGGCTCTTTACTTCAAGAGCGACAAGAAGTCATTGCTAGGATTGCTCAGCACTTGATTCACTGTGATCCAGCTACTTCACCAGTTGTTGCTGGGCGTCCATTCAACACACATGAAAACATCTCAGCTACACCAAAATCTTTTCGGAGTACTTTCGAAGATGAAAACTTGCCAAGGAAAAGCAAGGAAAGCACCCCTGCTTCTGTTGCCAACTCAGGCAATGCAGTACAGGAGGATGGTGGGGAAGGCAAAACCAGAGCAGTGCCCGAGGTCACGCTGCTCGACGCCCGTGTTCCAGGGAACCACTGCGGCCGTCAGTCGGCAGGAGAGGGTAACCCCCTGATCGATTCCCTGCTCCAGGAGCGGCAGGAGGTGATAGCAAGGATTGCCCAACACTTGATCCATTGTGATCCAGCCACTTCCCACGTTGCTGGACGTCCATTCAAAGTGCATGAGGCTAGTCCAGTCACTTCAAAAATTTTCCGAAGTACATACGAAGATGAAAATTTGCTGAAGAAAGGCAAGGAACCGTCTTCTGTTTCTTTTGCTAAATCCAATTTTTCTCTGTTAGAAGACAGCAGTAAATCAGGGACAAAGACACCTGATACTCCTATCAGTCCTTCTAGGTTTGATGGAGAATTGAAGACGTCTCTGAAAGTCCAAGCAAGAAGAAAATTGGTTTTAGCAAAACCCAGTGAAGCTGTCCAAAATGCATTTCATCAGACTTCAAATAAAACTTCTCATGCATTTAGTAGCATTCACACATCATCATCATGTATTAGAGGAAATAAATCTGAAGTTCCAGATAAACTGGAAATACATTCTGGTTGTGCACAGAAAGACCAGATAACCAACAGAATTAAACAGGGTTCAAATTCCAGCAGCAGTGATGAACAGATTTGCACAAATAAACTTAAAGAAAGAACAGTTGTTAGTGAGAACAATGGCACAGACAGTTTTAATAATTTACAGATAGAAAAATGCAGAATACTTGAAGGTACAAAAAAAGCAACTGTGATGCCAGTATCTGACTCTTTGCACAAAAATGAGCTCAAGTGTTTAGATAAAGACTCCAAAAAACCAAATATTTATGAGCAAAATACTCAGCTTATTAGTATTGAAAATTATTTAAATAAAGACCATGACAGTTTCAAAAACAAAACCAAACAAGATAAAACAAAAACTGCACATGATGAGAATGAAGACCCAACAGGCCTGGATTTTCAAAGCACTTCTCAGAAGAAACCTGCTGAAGACAATGTAGTTAAGTGTGAGCGGCAGAAGAACCCAGACGCACAGGTAAACACATATGGGAACAGACTATAATTCCTGCAGCTGCCCTTTGTCAGATAGCTTGTACCCTCTGTCTGCTGAGGACCAGCATGAAGAGGAATTTAGGCCTGCCCTTGTAGGAAGCAGCGTGTTACCAGTGTAATCTTGGCCTGAAGTAACTCAGGAAGGATTTCTTCATGGAGGGGGTTAGGCATGGGAATGGACTGCCCAGGTGCTGGTGTCACCAACCCTGGAGGTGTTCAAGAAACAACTTAGTGCCGTGGTCTAGCTGACAAGGTGACATCCAAATGATTCTGTGTGATTGGGTAACTTGGCGGTGGTGCCTCCCCTAAACTTCCTCAGTTTACCACGGAGAAGAATGCTGTCCTATTCCACTGACGGGGACAGAGCCATGAGCAACTGCTTCCATAGGCAGTGGGGCACCCTGGTGTGCAGAAATACACCTGTCTGAGCATGGTATGTGATCTTTGGGGAGCAGTCTGTGTGATGGTAGATCGAGGCAAGGGGAATTTACACGGAATGTTTCATCCCACACTAGTATGGTGTAGATCCACCTGGGCCAGGAGGTCCCTTACAGCACGTGAGTGTTATCATGATAGGTCACCGAAATATCCCATGGATAACCTGAGTAAATTTGTTCTGCTGGCAGAAAGCACCGTCTCTAAAACACACAAATACATGGCGGAAACACAATTTTCGATCCCTGGATGGAACTTCAACCAAGGCTTTTCATCCCAGAACTGGACTGCCTCTGCTTTCAAGTCCCGTAAGTTATTTTTGAGATTCTTTTAACTGAGAAAGGGAGTGTTTGTTCTTCTAATGTCTGTGCATGGTATGAAATTTGACAAAATACCTAGGTGAAGTGTGTGTATTTACTTTGTGTCACAGTGAATACTCTTGTGAGTGGAAATTAATGCTTAAATGAGAGTTAACCTGTAAATGAAGCCAAACAGTAGTTTTGGAAAAGAAAATATTAAAGACATAGTTGTTGAGATAATATCAAGATTAACAAAAGGTGGCATTAGAAAAATCAGTTGCAACAATGCTTTGGTGCTATTTTAGAGCACAAAAGAATGCATTTTGAAGATCAGTGTTTTAAGTGTGAGTTAACATTTTGTCATTTAAGAGGTTTTGTGTTAGTTTTTAATACCTGATTGCCTGTTATTCCAAAGCTTTTGTTTCTGTGACCAGTTTGTACTGTACATTCTTCAGTACCCAGAGATGTCATGGAATGACTTAGTGAAACAAAGCTGCTGTGATAAGGCAGACATTGGAGACGTGTCACAGTTCTTGGTTGTTTGGAGTTCCAAAAAAGCAGGCAGTCCCTATTAAAACTACTGAAGTGGTGATGTCCTGTAATCAACACATGATATGCTTTATTCTTCATTGCTTGTAAAGGCTGTCATATTTTCAGGGAAATTTGATGGAAATTGTTACAGCCTGTTTATTCTGTACTGTTCCAAAGAGACATCAGCTTCCTGAATGTCTTTATTGAAGTACTTCCTGCTAATCAGAATTTACTGATTCTCGTCATTAATAGTCCTAGAACTTTCTTCACTAAGTTGAAAATGTATAGGAATTATTCCCTCTGCTCTGTTTTTATAATTTTGTAATGTCATGAAAATTCTTGGCAAAATGTGCTTACTTGGCAAAATTGTCTGTGGTAGCAGTTCAGTTTTCAAATTAGCATCTTCTTTCCTTGTTGAGGTTCCTCAAAGGAAAACACAGTCTGGGTGCTTTGATCTGGATTCATCATTGCTGCAGCTGAAATGTCTGTCTGCAAGAAGGTATGTTTTATTTACTAGAAACATTGAGAATTTTGAGGGAGGCATAATGTATATATATATTTATATGCAAAACCAAAGCTTGTTAGCAAAGACAAAAAATGCTTTCAAAAGAATCCTTATTTTGATACAAGGCTCAGCAGCTGAGGTGCCCTGGGAGTTTCCAGGTTAGCACAGCCCTGGGACATAACCATGGAATGAGAGCTGCTAGCAGAATGAGTTCTGTCCCAGGCAGGGGTAGATATGCTGTCAGATACACTTGAGTTTTCAGACAGAAAAGCTAGTAATCATTGATTCTTCTTCAAATCCATGTTAATTTTGGGTTGTATTTTGTTCTTGGTGTGGAATAAGTTAAGCATTTTGTCTTAACTTGTTCAGAGAACCAGACTTTTCAAAAGGGCCAATCCTGACCTTTTGTACATTAATACATGTAACATAAACAGCTTTTGGTATGGTAGTTTGATGTCAGAAATATGAGGTATGTTTCAGAATACGAGACAAAAGTACCCACATACCAGAGAAAAGAATCTGATATTTTGATTCCTGCTAATGGAGTTAAAGACCAACATTTCTATTGTCTTTATCCCTTGTAATGTAAAACTGGTGAAAATATTTTTTCAGTTAACTAGAAAATGCTTTGCTATATATTATTATTATTATTATTATTATTATTATTATTATTATTATTATTATTATTATTAAATTTGCTACTTTGCTAAAGTATTAATAGGCAATGTTGAACTGTTACTTCTTTAGGACAACATTTTGTAGTACAGTAAGTAAATTATTCTTTCTAGAGCTGTTTATACCCAGAAGACAAAAGCAAATGTGTTTATTCTTAATATTTATTCTGTCTTTTTTTAATAGCCCACAACAATGTATAAACAGAGACGGTGATCCAGACAGCCATGGGAAACCATTTCTAAGTTCCAGTGCTCCACCAGTAACAAGTCTTAGCCTTCTGGGAAACTTTGAGGTATTGCATATTCTCGAGAATTCTTGTGGTATTTTTAATACTCTTCTGTACTGCTTTTAAAAGTATGTTACTGTGAACAATTCCAGCCTTATTAAAATGTAAAAGTTCCTAACTAAATTGAATAAAATTTGTTTTCATTTCCAGCTGTAAAGGCACTTATTTCATGCCCCAGACATCTTCTGTCTCAGAGAATCAAATACAATGAGCTGCTTAAGCTTTTGTTTCCCGCTATGGTCAAGTTAGAAGATGTTCTGTTGCCTTAGATGAGATTTAATAACCTGTAATTGTTCGTGTTTATAATGTACTTACCTAGAAAAAAGGATTTACATTTTCACTCTTAAAGTCTACTTAATATGTCACAAAAGCTGAATTAAATCAGTGTATTAAACAGAACATGTTTGAAGTGTAGGCTCCAGCTCTTCCCTTCTTGTAGCATATCCAAGCGCATTAACGGCTTGTATTGTACTGTCTTGTGAAATATGCAGTTGAATTTGTTGGGGAAGGATACAGATTCCAGGTTATTATTTTTTTCAGATAGTATACGTTGAAAATCATGCATAGATCCTGCTGCAGTGAAGTTCTCCGTGGGCCTTTGCACAGTTTCAGCAGGATGAAGACAGGATTTGGGCAACGCTTTCTCTTAAACCACTATCATCTTACTGAACGTTCATCATTTTTGCCTTAGTGATTTTTGGTTTTTGGCAGGTCACCTTATGAAAGACACAAAATTTTATAGAGACTTGTTTCCTGATTAGTTATGCTCTGTTTTATTTGAGGTATTCCCAACCTAAGCTGTGTGTGCTTTGTTTTCCAGGAATCTGTCCTGAATTTCCGCTTGGACCCACTCGGTGTCGTGGAGGGTTTCACAGCAGAGGTGGGAGCGAGTGGAGTCTTTTGTCCCACGCACATGACTCTGCCAGTTGAAGTGTCGTTCTACAGCGTTTCAGATGACAATGCGCCCTCTCCTTACATGGTAAGTGTGTGGTTGGATTTATTTTAAATAAATTCTGCTATGTGGAGGTGAAGAGCAAGAGCTTGGTGAGTAGAGGGTTCAGAAAGTGAAGATTTGCAGGGATCTGGCTTATTTTCAGCTGCCTATGACAGAGTTGTCCTGTCCCTCTTCCTTTCCCTAACTAGTGCTTTTCCTTCAACTTCTCTGCCCCACCATTCAGCTGTTCTCGTCTTGGGATATTGAATGTATTTGTCTCTCTCCACACTGCAGTGATCAACCCCCAGCATCTCTTTTTATCCATCTAACTTAAAATAGCAGTGAGGCAATAGCTGGACTTAACAGGATACATTCTGTTGTCCCAACAAGCAGCTGCTCTGGGCAACTAACCCCTCTGCAGAGTGGCTTAGGTGCAGGCCAAGGGGCAATTGCTGATGGAGACCTTAGACTTGGAAGTGATTCAGCCCTTTCTTTTAAAGCTAATATTGTCGGGGCTGTCGTGGCACGTGGCACTCTCACGGGCTGCATGCTTTGCTGATGTTTGCAGCGACACAGTGTTTGTGTTCTCGGTCTCTGGGTGCTAATTCTGTTCCACCTTTCTGCAGTGACAGCACGGGTTTTGCACCTCTGAAAGTGCTCCTCTGTAAAAAGCAAATGGTGTCTTGTATGCTGGCAGTGAATCAGAGGCTGGATTTGTTCTGAATGCCTCTTAAGGAACCTCAATTCTGCATAGGTGGCAGATCCAATTCGTAGAGGTTTTCGTATGTGTACGTCTGTCTAATACACGGTAAAGGGTTTGTTTAAACATGTAAGTCAAGCAATGAACATCTGAGTATCCCAACATTTAGATTTTAAATTCATAGCAGTTACCATATTTCTGACCTTCTATTTTGGAAAGTAGTCAGAAAAGGAAATTGCTTAGAGTTTAAGTAATGGCCTTGAGTTTAAACTTGTGTTAACCGCTGCAAAAAGTAGCTATTCTTTTGCTTTCACCTTTCTAGATTATTTCACTTAATTTTCTAGGAGGTGAAGGGATTCTCATGCTCCTCAAAGGGTTAAAGTAGCATTGCTTATTTTCCTAGCTGGGTTTCATTGTTTCAGGCTTTTCCACATGCTCTAAATATGCTGTTATGGCTGAGTCTCCCAGGATTAATACAGCATTTGTGTAGTGCCTCCATCATCAGAAACATTGTTTCTGTTTGTATAGATAGTTTCTCTGCTTTGGGGTCTTTTTTTGGTTGTTTGTTTGGTTTGGGTGTTTTGAGCCCAGTGCAGTGGGGTGCAGCAGTGGTGCCCTGCAGGGTGACCAGAGGTGTGCGGTGCCCCGAGCGTGGCCACAGCGCCCTGTGGGGCACTCGGGGGTGCTCTGCGGACCACAGCTGGTACCAAAGCAGATGTCATCCTTCCTAAAGTTTGGATTAGAGTGGAAGATTAAGTGCATCTGCTGCCTTTGAAAAGCAAAAATGAGTTCTGTGAGATTTGGAGTATTATTGGTGCAATTGCAGATGATATAGAAATGGAAAGGAGGAGACAAATGTTTCATTTTAACCTCCCAGCTGCTTTGAAAGAAAGCTCTGTTTTGTCCTAGCTCCCTGATGTGGAGAAGATGTGGAAACTTGAATCTTGTTTCAAGAGGAGAATGTATCTCTTGTTGCACAGCTTTTAATGGTCTGTCAAACTGTAAGGCCCCTACTGTTGATTTTTTAACTGCATGTTAAATGCATTGCCTTCTGGTTTTAGTTTTTGTAAATTACTGATTATGTTTCAAATCAATGCAATTACAGGATTAGAACATTTAGATTTGTTTATCTCTGTGACCTAAATATGTGTTTTGCTTTGTAGGGTGTAATTACCTTAGAGTCCCTTGGGAAAAGGGGTTATCGGGTACCGCCTTCAGGAACAATACAAGTGGTATGTACTCAGCAGACAAGGGTGCCTTGAAACCACTAGTATCAAAAAAGTCATGCAGAGATGAGGTTATTGGAGATGAGCATGAAAGCTGGCAGTGGGAATGTGCATCTCTCTAGGTATACGAAATACTAGTAGTAATTCAAAGTAGAAGTCTGTGCATGGGACAAAGAAGATTCCCAATCTTTGAACACTTCTAAGCTCTAAGGAGCCTTAAAATCAGTTACAGGAGATTCAGAATACTTGGGGACACTGTGGCTTTGAAAAAGCGATGGGGAAGTAATTAGGCCACAGTCTAAATTCTGAAATTCTTCTAAAGTGATTAAGATTGAATAATTGTATCTACCTTTTGTAATATTTTAATACCACCTTTACTTTTGTAATAAAACCACGAAGTAAATCACAGTCATTGCTTAGAACCAATGAACTGACTCTTTCTTTTAAGAACCCAGTCCAAGATATCACATTCATAATTTCAGGTTTAAAAGCGGAGCCCACCGCTGTGCTTCCTGCGAGTGTATTGTGTCTGGAAAACAGTGTAGACAAAAAGCTGACTGGAAAAATAAACAAAAACGGGGATGCTGATTAGCAAAGTAAGACTAGTCCTATACTAGTGTTTCATTCAGATTAGATTGTGTTTAGCATTATATTTAAAAATGGGAATTGCTGGTAGTTGAAGTGTTGAGAAACAGAAAAGCTTCACAATGTTTTTACATAAACGTTTCTCTATGGCACAGAAACAAAGTGCATAGAGGACTATTCTGATGGATCGAGTTTGGGTTAGGTTTGTTGGTCTTTTTTTAAAAATTTGTCATCTCTAAAGAGTATTGTATTGAACTGTTTGTCTTTTCAGACCTTATTTAACCCTAACAAAACTGTGGTGAAGATGTTTGTGGTGATCTATGACTTGAGAGAAATGCCAGCTAATCATCAAACATTCCTACGGCAAAGAACATTTTCTGTTCCTGTGAGACGAGAAATCAAGCGAAGTGTCAATAAAGAAAACAGTCACCAGACTGAAGAAAGGCTACTACGCTACCTCATACATCTGAGGTAAGATCCTTGAAGTTAAAAAACCAAAATAAAACAAAAAACCCCCAACAAACCCAAGCCAAAACCACAAAAAAGTATCTGCCAAAATTTAACTCATAATTTCTTTCCCAGCCAGCCTTTCTGTATACAGAAATAAGAAAGCATGAAAAGAAAAAACTAAAAAAATAATATTAACTTGATCTTTAAGCTAGACAGTAGAGGAAGAAGAGCTAATAAATAATTTGGATTCTCCTTGGGAGAAACAAAGTTAAAATACAACATAAAGCTCTCTCTTGGCATTAAAGTATTTTGTATACCATTGCAAAGCTTAAATCTTTTCTTAGTGAGAGAGATATTGTTCCGGCTGAATCAATGCACTTCTTTTGAGGTTACAGGAAATAGTGAAAGTGGATGTTATATGGGCAAAAGCCAAAACCAAGGATCAAGGAAGAGAAGGTGCCCGGTGTGCTTCACGTGTGCCTCTTCACCAGAACAGCTTGTAACATGAAAAATGGTCTGAGCTACTCCTAAAAATACAGTGTTCAGTGGCAAAAATGTAAATACCTGTTTCATGATGCAATACTGGTGATAATGCCTTTCACTTTATAAAATATTCACTGAATCTTCCTTAAATGATTTACAAAGCACTGCCTGAAACGAGACACTGTGCTGCTGCTCTTGGGGTGTTCTGGAGACTGCAGCTGGAAACAAAGGGGAATGATGGATATACTCTGTCCTCCTGCAGTTTGCAGACTTTTTGCCTGTGTTTTTGTAGTAAGAAATGCCTGTGCACACAGAGCCAGTGCTTTCACCGCAGCACTTGGAAACCCACCAGCAGCTGACATTCTGAAGTGAGCAAGCGGAGCAAAATCAAATATCTTACACTTCTCTATTGTTGTACAATTATTTCTGGTACATATTATTTTTCCTATTTAGTGGCATTGATTTCTATCCAACAGACTTTTGAAACACAGCCTTGTCTAGAACAGTGATTCTAAGCCAGGCTCTCCCATTAAATGAAAGTTGACGGTCAAAAAAAGCGTATTGGTTTACTGGAGTGTGAAAATAGTGTCAAGATAAGGCTGTTGAACAGTGTTTTCATTCTGAAATTTAGCCTGGATTGAAATTCACCCTTTCAGGCCACACTAACTTGCAGTGTCTAACCTAACCACTTTCGAGGCTTTGGGGCAAATTCTGCAAAAGTGTGCAGCCCCAACAGAAGGCTCTGTTCAGTTGCAATGTTGACCTGACTGTGCAGAGGAACTGGGGACAGGCCTCAGCTGCACTGGTGGGTAAAAGTCTGTGGCCAGCTGGGTCTGGCATACCCGCATGAAGAGTAGCGGTCTTTGTGTCCCCTTTCAGTTTCTGCTTTAATGTAGCTTGTAAATTTCTTGTTGACAGACCCAAGGATTACTTCTATTTGAAGGCAAACCGGCTTTCTGCTCTCTCATCTGTTACAGCTACAAGTCTTTTTTAAGAGCTTCCTATTTCTAATACCTGCTGAGAGACAGAAATGTTGCAGTTCTGATGCTTCTCATTTTGTAATATCTACAATTTAGCTCAGCTTTCAGACCTCTGGTAGGGATCAGTTCATGGGTTTATAATGAGTAATTGGAAATGCATCCATTTCTGATGGGAAAAACCAAAATAATAACTACGATGCTTAACTTCTTACTTTGGAAAGTGAATAACTGCAGAGTATGCCACAAGTTTTTTCTTCAGTGATAAACCCAAGCTTTGGGTCCCTTCTCGTAATGTAAGAATGGCAGAATTCCTTGAAATATTAAAGTAGCTTATGTTGATCTGTCTTGTGGTTTATTATACTGAGCACTTACGATTTTACAAAAGACTCAGTTGTCCATTTAGTAGCCTTCTTTACTAAAGATGGATTTTAATTAGGAGGGCTTAAAAAATCTTAGCAGTATATTAATTCACATGTAAGTCGGTTTTAAAACTTCATTTTTAAAATACCAAAGTTTCTTAAAGTCTGCTTTACTGAAAAAGTTAAACAAACCTAAAAGTTTTAACTATTCAGATTTATTTTTGTTTGTTACTCAAGTTGACTTAGAACAGCCTTTCAGTTTTAGTTGCAGTAGTTATTGAGCACAAGCATCTTAAGCTTACGTATTGAAATTTTGTTCAAAAAAACAAATGAAGTCACCACCAGTGAGCTGCATTGTGGTCGCATCTGCTTGCGAGGCCTTAATCACACTTGTCAGCACTCGCATTATGAAAGCTCCTTTTCAAGTGGTAATTCAGCAAAAATGCTTGCATAGGTCTGGAGCTTAACATTGGCGGCCAGATTTTCTACAGCAGTCTTTAAAGTGTCAGATTTATTGTGTGTGCAGCTTCTGCACGCAGTTCTGTATGTTTGAGGGACTGTTCAATATGCCATTAGACTGTACTTGTACCCGCAGCTACAGGATCGAGATACCAAATACAGCTTGCACAGACAGCAGAGCTTTATTCATTATTAAAAACCCCCAACAGCTGCACCTGCAGTTTAAGCTGTTTTTTGAATATGCTTTGGGGATAATTTTTTTGTTGCAAGTGAAGCAATGACTTTTTGTCTTGTAATTAAATCGACTTGAGCATAAGAGCTCAGCCCTGCTTGTGCCTCGTTTCTGCCCAGTGTTGTGAGGATGACGACCATCTGTGAGTTTCTAGGTCACGTTCTGGCACCCTTGTGAAAAGCAATTAAACAGCTAACCTGCCCACAGCTCAGCGTTTTTCAAGTTTTTAAAGCTTGGTCAACAGCCTTAGTTACTGACACATTGCCAGGGATGGCATGGAGCACAGTTGTTGCTTAACAGCTAAACAGGGGTTGTCGCTGAGGGCTCGGTGGAGGGTGAGCTTGAAACTGGTTGTTAAAAGTAGCGATTCCTCAAGGTGTTGAGAAACTTTTTAAAACATACTTTCCTAGTGTGACATATACCTTTATTGGTGGAAGCTGAAGATACCTGCTGTTACTGATTTACTAGCTGCTTTTGATCTTTATGGTCTCTCAGCATTTTTTCTTATCTAGAAATTTTTATCCTTGTCCTAATGATTTTACTTACAGATTTTATAGATTGCGTTGTATAGTCTTTTTCACTTACAAAACATGTCTTGCCACATATGTTTTCAAGACTATCCTGCTATATCCTGTTTCTGTGAATTACTCAGTTCTTTGTAAATTTTGATGGCCTATAAAATACATGTAGGGACTTTGGGCTTGTATCTGTCATTTCTTCAGTAAAGTTCCTTTGCCAGACTTTCTAGCATCTGATATTTGTGTGTTTAAGCATTCCTGTATTTGTCTGTTGTTACTGTTCCTGGGACACCGTCTGTCAGAGACCTTGGTTGTGTTGGGTTTTTTAAATTTCTTTACACGAAACTACTGGAGCTGCCACAGCTCTGGAGTCAGTCCCGTGCTGGCCACTCCATCACCAGCCTGCAAGAGTGTACGGAGTTCTTGTCTCGATTATTCCAATGTATTTGCATGTATGAAAAGCAACATTTCTAAATCCCAATTACTAGGGTGGACCTGTCTAAAAGAAAAAAAATAGGTAATGGATGCAGAGATGAGAAGAATCCCTTGAACTTTGCTGCTGTCTCCCACTTATCCTTCTTCAATCTTTTTGAAATGTCATGCTCAGAAAAGTCATGTTGCAGGGAACCATTATTTACTGAGCAAAGGGAGTCTTGCAGGATTATCACTCATAGAAAAGAGCAAGCTTGAGAAGTTTAAAAATAGACCGTGCTAATAATTCTTTTGAAAGATTCATGTGTAAAATGGGAGTTGAGATCTATTTTATGATGGTGCTTTGATAACAAGATCTATAGGAATTAATTTCAATCACACTTCTGCTGCAGTAGACCTTTCAGATAAAATTTTTCCTTTCAAAATGTGTTACGAGCTACATTCTGAGTTAACTGTTTGTGGTGTTTGTTTTGTCCCTTGTCTCTTTCAATCTTCCTTGTGCTCTCTTCCACAGTCTTCTCTTAAGATAGTGTCTTCTCCCTTTTGCCTATCAGGTAAAGGGCTTTCACACTGACAGCACTGAGCAAATAAATAGTGATGGATGGGATCTCTGGGAGCCAGTAGGAGCATTCTACTGGACCCTGCTGCATTTAATGTCCTTGACAGCTGTATCTAGGAGAACAGAGTTTTCCTTTGTCTGGCTGTGGGGATGACTACAAGCTATTCTGCATCACTCGTCTGAACAGAACCGTGCCACAGAATCCATTTCCACAACCTGCCTTCCTCAGATGATGAAGCCTTGATGGATCTTCTGTACTTGTCCTTCTCCTACCTCTCAGAATTTCAGTCAAACTATGCATAGGTTTATTCTAGAGTTTATTCATAGGTTTATTTATGCTTTGCTTCAATGGGGTCAATAAGTAAAAGCCTATTAAAAATATGTGCAAATTGTAATACATGACAATACAGCATGCACTGCTCTCAGCATTTGCAATGGCATCATCCTGTTGTGACAACAGGAATGGTTTTCTGTTTCTATTGCAGCAGCAATAGCATTTCTCCCTCACCGTGGCATAGTGGTAGTGATGTTCAGTTCAGATGTTCAGTTCAGTTGCCATCAGAAATGCTCCTTAGGCTCTTGTGCCTTTCCTGGTGGAGAGAAGGAAATTAGGGAGTTCTGCCACATGAAAAGTACAGAATACAGTTCTCTGAAGTGCAGATCTTGCCTCTCTATATACAGTTGTTAAAGCCCAGAGAAAGTGGAACTGGCACATTCCTGCAGGTTTGGAGGACCTGAATTAGACTCTTCAGCTGCAGTATAAAAGATGAATGGGCCCAGGAACTGACCAGTATTTGCTTTGGTGATTGGGCCAGTGAACTGCAGTCTCTTTGAAATGCTCCCTAGTCTGTGCAAAAAACCCTCTCTGCCTGCCTGCAGAGATCCAGGTATCTACTGCTTCTCAAGACAAGTTCTTTGTATGTTTGGAGTGTGGTATAAAGCAGTAGTGAACCTCCTGGTGTTACATTCACAGGGAGAGCAATGGAATCTCTCTGTATGATTGCTGGAACTGAAATGCCTATTTGATATGTATATAGTTGATAATTCCCTTTTGTGTGTGCTTAGGCCATCCTTTGCACATTTTCAGTGCTCACTGAAGAACATATTTTGCCATTCTGGATTGCTGAGGACTTTAATCTTCGATGTTCATAATGGCAGTGTGAACTTCAAATATTCCATGCCACTTTCAAAGCTGTGCACTGCATTGGTGATGAGGAACAGAACCTTTAAATGTCAAAAGAAACAAAGCAGAATGAAAGTGTTAGGATCTTCTTTCTTCTTTCATTTTAACTGACTCATTTTGTTTGTTCAAATGTGTTTTGGCCATAATGTTTTAGGAGTGCATTTTATTTAATAATTTTTAAAGATTAATCTTTTGCTTTAGATAACACAGGTATTTGTATCTTTTCAGGTTCCAGAGTTCTAAATCTGGAAAGATCTACCTCCACAGAGATGTAAGGCTCCTATTCTCTCGGAAATCCATGGAAGTTGATAGCGGCGCTGCATATGAACTCAAATCTTACACTGAATCTCCAACAAATCCTCAGTTTTCACCAAGATGCTAGCAATGGCAAACGAAAGTATTCATTTTACTGTTGAGTACTCCTTGCAAGCAAAGATTGGTAGAGACAGCAGTATAAAGTTAAGTCTGTAAAGGAATAAAAATAGCGCTCAAGAGAAAGAAGGTTCTGTGTGATCCTGGACCAGTTTTTAAAAGGTTTCTGGAATGAGCTTTGTGTATTCCAAGTAGACTGGAAACATACTTAAATCTAATCTTTTTGTACTGTTTAAAACCACTTCATTGGATGTGTTGCAATAGCAAATTCCCAAGTTAGTTTAGTGTTTACACTTTTTATTTTATTTTTCAGTTATTTAATATTTAATGTTTCATTTAATACTCAAGTGATGTTTGTCTTTAGTGTTCTAATGTAGCATAAATCCTATGTAAAATCATACTATGTATTTTTGGCATTAATATTGAAATCTGAAATATATACAGATGTCTTTAATCTGTGTGCTGTTTTAAGTGATATTCATTTAAGTTATTGAAAATGGGGACAACAGGTGAATTTCCATAACATTTCATACTATGCAAGCATTTAGCTGTTTTTTCTCTTTAATGGTACCCTTTTCCATTTTTTCTCACATCCAGATTTAATAACACTTGCAACCACTGTGCAGATTGTTTATTTACTTACTCATTCATTCAGATCATTAATTCAATTCACATTTTGCTCCCTCAATTTCTTTTCTTTCCCTAAGGGCCATTTTAATTTTGTTTTCTGTTATTAGTTTTCCTCACATAAAATGTGCACCCTCCCCCATTTTATTTCTCAAATTGTGTTAAAGGATGTACTGTGCAAACAAATGAGTATTTATATCTTAAATATATGCAAAAGCTATGAAACTTGTACTTTTTGTTTTATTTTTAGATGAGAGGATCTTCATGTAATCCTAAATATTTTTCATAGGTCAGTTCCATGTAGGCCACTAGGTGGCCATAGGAAGTTTTACTAGCAATGCTACCCTGGGCATATGACTATTTTCCGATACGTGTGTGTATTCCTAAAACAAAACAGTCAGATGAACAGTTTATGCTAAGTGTTAAACTGTGTAACTGAGAGAAATAAAGTTAGAAGCATTTGATTATATTTGAACTATATATTTAATAATGAAAATGAAGCTTTATGATGTTTGATGAAGATCTGAGTTTCTCAACTGTCTTACCTTGATTTATGTGTTTTTCTTTACTTTGCTGTAGGTTTTTAGAGTGTCAGTAATATGCAAGGTGCCCTTTAACATGCTTATCTGATGAAGACTGGAGAAAGGATGAATGTGCATCTTGTATATTCAGCACTGCCCTTAGATGAGAGAAGTCAGGGTATCATGAAATCTCCAGGAAGTCTGCCAGGGAACGTAAGGGAAACTGGACTTTCCAGATGATACTTATCAACTATCTTGTACATGCAAATGACTGCTGCTCCAGAAGGGCAAAGCTCAGATATTGCTGAGCCCTTTCCCCACTTCAACAGTGTTTTCCACTCTGTTACACCAGGTTTTCAAAGGTTACCTAGCGTTCACTTTAAAGAGAATTGGGGAAAACTGTGCAGGAAGAGATTGTTTGCAATTTCTAGTCATTTGCGTGCCCTCTAAAACTGAGTGAAGGTTTCTTTTGGTAGCAGAAGAGTCAAACACAACTGCAGTTGAACTGTGTACAGAACTATGGTCTGGACTAGGATATCAAGAGTGTGTCCTAGTTTCTGGGTAGCTGCTATTGAGTCATAAGCAAACAGCATGTATCGTCAAACTAAGTTTTTGTGTCATGGTGCACAGCTGCTTGCATACTCAATGAAAAAAAAGCATGAGGAAAGGACACATTTTTAATGAAAAGTCACCATTCCCCTGTAGTAGATTAACCTTTTTTTTGCACTGACATTATGCAATGTTTGTATCTTGATAACTTTATTTAAATAGACTTCTTCAAGTCATCTCCCTTCAATTATTTGCTTTGAACAGCAAAGAAGTCGTGGATTTTGAATATGTGTTTACTGCAAGTCATGTCTAGGAAATAAATTTGTATTCACTTTAATAGTCAAACTACACTTAGTCCCTATATGAATTTGGAGTGAAAGTGACCTTGGATTATCTGTGCACAACTTTGATTTTACATTCTCCATTTACAGCTTGATCTGAGTAAACACTTTCCATTAGGGACACACCTGGAGAAATGCTGGATGCTCATAAACTATGAACTAAATTCCACACGGCCTTCTGTGCATAGGTTACGACTAAACTAATTTTTGAGAGATCATTGGTTTCTTCTCTTTACTCCTCAATAGGCTCAACCATATAGCATTATTTTTAATAAATGTTTGAGTGGTTTATAAGGGCCTCCAGTGATGGCTGCTACAACTAATCTCTTCTAGTGATAAATTATACTTATCATGAGAAAGTTAGTTATAACATCCAACTAAATCTTGCTGAAGTTGAGTTAAATACTACTTAGGCCTTTTCACTATAAGCAAAGAAAACAATTTAGTTCTTGTATCTCCCTTCTCAGTCTTTTTTTGATAACTAAGACAACCCCAGACTGTTCAGTCAGCCTTTATTTTCTGCACCTCTCATCATTCTGGCTCTTTGCTTTCTTCTTTAGGACTGAATTGGTCTTAAGTGTCTGAGGCTGGACACAGCATCCCAGTCAGGGCCTCTCTGTGCCAATCAGACTGGAAGAATGGGTTGATAAATCATATGGATTAAAGTCCTCTTCATACCTCCTGTTGTAATACGCTGTTTTTCAGTATCAGGAGGCGTCAACTTGCGTTCATCTTGTTACCCAGTGTAAGAGATGTCCTACCTGCTTGTTCCCAGAATGGTAGCTCTCCTCGTTGAACTTTATTCTCTCACTACCCAAGATTTTATATGCTCAACACAGCATTGCTGTTTGAAGAACTGATAGCTGTTTCCAACAAGCCTGCATCCACCACATTAAAGTTTCATCTAATTAAGCTTCCCTAGTTTGCATGGGAAAGTGTCAGAAGCCTTATTAATGCCAGAAGGCATCTGGAACTCCAGCCACCTTCACCCACTTCTCCACATGGTCTGTTTCCTTTTTCTTAAAGGAAGGATGATTGTGTGAAACCCTTGTTCTTAACTGTGAATTCCTGCCTAGCTACTCAGTTTCTTTTGAGTGCTTATTTTAGATGATTTATCAAGTCATTATTGACAGCTTAATTATACAGCTTGTATTCTGTCCTCCCCATACTCAAATTCAGGAAAAGTGACTCCTGGAAACCCATTCATTTTTTACGGGTTCCTATATGAATCACCAGTAATTAACTGGAGATTGCTTCTGTCATTCTCTAATCTCTTAAGGATATTTTTTCATCCAAGTTGAAAATATTTAATTAGTTTTGGTAAAGTAACCTGTAAACCAGTCTTTCCTTGTTCCAGCTAGAGGCTATACTACATTTGTTACACTATTTACGTTGATCATGCCACATTGAACAAAAAGAAACCTTAAACTCTTTGGTCTTAACAAGTTTTGTTCAGTAATATTTCAGTGCCCCCTTGTCTTCATGATCTGCTTTAGATACACATCCTTAAAAACTGACCTAGTTTCTGTAGGCTGCTTTCTGGTATTTGAGGCCATTGAAGAACCTGGGTTTTTTCTGAGGCCCTGAATTTATTTCCCATCTTTCCTCTGCATTGTGTTCCCTTAAAGAAATAATTGTATTAAGGAACTGCTGAATCCTTGAAACTGTTTTCCCTCACATTAATTTTCTAAGAGATTTGAAAGAAATTCCTGAAGTTTGCATTCTTGTCTGCAGTCACTGCTTTGGTCTTCTGCTTCCTTTTAAAATCTATGAACTTTACCTTTTTATGATCATTTTTCTATGTTGCTCTGTTTTTCACACTTTCAGACCATTTCTCCCTGATTTTGCTGGAAGCAAATGTGGCACACCCACCACTGTCATGGCTTTTTTCATCATTAAGAAAAAACCCACTGGTGCGTTCTATGATTATTTTTCTGTGCAATCTGCCTGGCTGTATCCCTTCCTGAATGAGGGATGTGCACATTCCTGGGGTTCCCCGCAGCTACGTGATCCTGGCTTCTGGACAAATCTCTCAGGTGCACAAAAAACCTCTTCCAGCTACTGGCTTGTGGGGCGTTTGGTACAATTCAGCTGTGGCAAAGTCATTGACAGCTTCTGTTTTCACAGACTTTTCTGACCTGCCTCTTGTGTTCTTCCCAACCATAATCACACAAAGCCTGTCGTGGCCAGTCCCTCCGGAGCTGTGCTAAATAGAATCCATACCTTGCTCTTCACATAACCCATTTATTTAGGGACCCCTAAAGATTTATTAATGGTGGGCTATTTAAACTCCTCCTTTTTGCTCTTGGAAGAGAGTCCACAGAAGGTTATTGTTCAGCCAAGAACCAGACAGTGAAAAGTCAATGGGGAGGGAATAAAATACTCTATATAACTGTGCCGTTAAGAAGTTCCAATGGACTGAGACCTCTATCCTGTCAGCTGCTGTCTGGGATTCATGAGACCCTCGAGTAATGCTGCTGAGGACTCAGCTCCTGGTATTTTGATCACTAAGAGTGGCCGAAACAACTAACTTTAGCCAAGCAGTGAAGGTTTTTACCCTGATGTCGAGCAGGGGAGGCCACGCAGGCCCGACAAGCCGGGGTCAGGGGCTTGTAGTGAGGTGGCGGCCTCTGAGGGGACCAGAGGAAACGGCCTTAAGCTGAGAGACGGGAGATTCACATTAGATATCAGAAGAATTTTCACTGTTCGGCTGGTCCGGCATTGGAACAGGCTGCCCAGGGAGGCGATGGAGTCACCATCCCTGGAAGTGTTTAAGAGACTCTTAAACTGGAAGTGTTTAAGAGACGTCTGCCTCTGGCTCCGGGTGATGTGGTTTAGTGGTTTCAGTGACGCCTGTACGGGTGGACTTGGACCATACTGAACGTCTCTTCAACCCCGATGTTCCTGTAATTCTGTGATTCTCACGGGCGGGGCGCCGGGGCCGTGCAGCCCCCCAGAGCCGCCCGGGGCCAGCCCCGAACCCGCGGCCCCGGACGTGACGCGCGGGGCGCAGGCGGATCCCGCCCCCGCTCCCCAGCCCGCGCGCGCGGGGGCCGAGGCGGAGAAAGTCTGGCCCCGCCGACGCACCGTCGCGCGCGCCGCCGCCATCTT
>VZTI01001507.1:526025-539803 GCA_013397865.1 Struthidea cinerea
TCCCGCGGGCCGCAGCGTCTCCCGGGCCCGGCCGCCCCTCAGAGTACCGCCTGCCCTGGGCCGTCCGCCGCCGCGCAGGGGGGCCGGGCGGCGCTCTCCGGGCGGGACGGGCCCCGCCGCCCGCGGCCGTGTGGGGCTGGAGGCGGAGGAGCCGCACCACCATGATGGCTCGGGAGCGGGTGTTCCCTGGCCGATGGTCGGTGTGCTCTGGCCTGGCCGGGCCGATGGCGCTCCCTCGCTCGTTCTCCGGCCTCGGCCCCGCTCCCTCCGGGTGCTGCGCGGGCCGCGCCGCCTTGCGGGATGGGCTTCGGCTCACGATCGCAGCGGCGGGATGGACACCAGCCGTAATCCGGAGGCTAAACGTTTGCTTCACTTCTAAAAAATGTTCAGCTTTTAATGTAATCAATTCAGGAGAAGAAATACCCAAATCACAACGACCGTGACCTGTGCTAGTTAAGGCTTCTAGAAAGAATAACTGGCTGGGTTATCTTGCGGTGGCCCTCTTATGTCATCTCTGTAGCTAATAATTGTGTCGTTTCTCAAGTGGGATTTGGTTTCATAGATGGCTGTGCTGTGACTTTAAGAAGCCGTTTGCTTTTTAGTCTTGTCATTGCTGTGGGAGCCCGGTTGCAATCCCCGCGGCTATGATCCGAGAAGTTATGAAACACAAGTACTGCTTTGAGGGACGCTAAAAGAAAAAGGTTAATCTACCTCAGCTGATAAGTTTTTGTTTAATAATTTACAATTTGTAATAGGAGTTAGTCTTACAAGTAGAGCTTTGGGGGTTAATATGGAATGATACCTTCTCAATTGGTGCTGTAATCAGAACCAGCTTCTTTGGCAGGTCTGTAATCTGCTCTTAAATAGGTGTGTTCTGCAGCGTGACTTAACGTTCATGCTAGGTAGGCTGCTGAAGGGATACTGTTCCTGTTCAAAGCCTATAAAAATAAGTCCCTGGCCTATGCAGCACTCCTAGAATAGCTCTGTAATAAGAGCATAGTTAAACATGTGGCAGCAAGTTTATTGTAATGCCTTCTAGGGTGTTCTTGTGAAGTCAGGTGACTGGGGCTGATCTTCCTAACGAACTTTCAAACTGAAGTCTTGAAATGTCATGTTTATGCAGTGCTTGGAAAAACTGCCCTTTATTTGAGAGACGGGACTTCCTTGCTGATCTCCTAATTTAGTTTTATTCTTATAAGGTGTTCGAAAAAAAATTATATAACATCAATATAGTAAAACTTTGCTTACTGCGAGATTATGTCCTGGTCTGATACTGCGATATCAGTGCCATTATGACATTGCAGTATGAACCCCCACTAAAACTATTTGTCTGGGTAGGCAAAATTGAACATTCTACTCGGTTAATGCTTAGCTCTGAAGCACTTACATAAACAACCCATTTTGCAGTACTTATCCATATGTATGCTTAAAAAAGATGACACCCCTAAATGAACTTTGAGGCAGTGTTTTTATGATCAGAGCATTTTTCTAAACTTTTCTGACATGCTGTAAGAAGCTTGTGCTGAGCGAGAAAGGTTTTTAACTACAGTGATACAAACTGAAAATCTGCCAAAGACCAGCGTTTCCTGTTCTCGGTGTGAAAACTCAGGACAGTGGCAGGGGGAAGTTCAGAAACAATGAAACTTTGGACACAAGAGAACGTATGTTTGGTTGATTTTTTTTGCCTTAAAAGCCTGTATTTTTCAGGAAACTTAGAGGTGGTGCATTTTGTTGCTGAACTTGCTTTTGCCACATCAGTTTGCTGTAGGGTTGTGCTGTTGCCATGTTTTTCCCATTTTCTGCTTTGCATTTTGTCTAATGTCTTCTGCTAAAGATGAGCCATTCATACCGGAGTTTTAAAAGGTTGATGGCTCTTTTTTATAGTCATGCAGGTCAGTTGTCCAGCAGATACAGAACTTTATGCTGCTAGAACCTCTGCAAAGATTAAAAGCAAAAGCTGTCTTTAAGTGAGTTAGGTAACTACTGCCTTCCTGGTAGATCATTTCAGTGACTTCATGAGCTGTGTCAGATTCCTGTAGAGAACTAAAATTATAACTTTTGTGTGGTTGTCACTGGGAAGAGGAGCGTGGTATATCTTGATTTCTGCCCACTCCCCAGTCATTTGTTAGTCACTTGGTTGTTGCTTCTGTAATTCATGGGAGAACGTTCTGAATGTAGGAGTGGCTTGGATTAAAGTCTTCAGGGCTCAGCAGCACATCTCTGAGAGTGCTCAGTACCATCTAGTCCTCAGAAGAATATAAGATCAGGACATGCAGGCAGTGATCTTCCCAAGAAAACTCTCCGAGGTCTCAGCAATCTGATTTAAAAGGCTTCTGAGCTGCAAATGAACACATCGAATTGCTTTCTGAATCTAAATTCTTGGCACCCCCTGTATCCTTCAGCAAGGAGTTCTGCAGCTTAACTGTATTTTACGTGAAGAACTGTTAAGTATTTTTTGAACCTGCCATCAGCTGGTTTTGTCTGACACCCCAAGTAGTGGTATTGAAAATCTTTAATTTGTGTTCCTTGTGTTTTTGAGTCTTAGTTGTTGTTGGTCATCAAGAAGAAGCAGGCGTGCTCTGTATCCTTTTGAGCTGCATTGATGCGTAACACGGTGTTTGTGTTTGGATTGCCTGCTGTGCCATAATTTGTCAGCCCTGTGAGTTTGCATAAATGTCTCCTTTGATGCACTGTGAATACATATTTATATAAGCTATTTATTGTTGGTCCTCTCATCTTAAAAAATATGTCCTTTTGGTTTTTAGTGGCAAAATATGCCCCCTCAAATACTTTGTCTATTGGCTCAGCAGTGAGTACCCAGTGATTCAGCATTAGATGTTGAAAGTGTTGAGCTGAAAGGATTACTTTTGAGCAAATCCAGTCCGTGTTGGCTTTCTGATGAACCACAATAGGGAGAGCAGCAGTTGCGTGATCTTTGTAACGCACGAGAACTGCGGGCTTGGCTAGTGTGATACTGCCTAGTGAGAAGTGGTATGGTTCTATGTTTGTAGTGTCAGGGAAACTTTGGCCTTTTTTTGTGTTTGTATTTTGCATTGTATTGCCTAGCTGCATTTTTATCTAATAAAAAGCATTGGTTCCTGTTGTCACAGAAGTTTCTCTTTAATTGTTATGAGAGTTTCTATTTTTTCCTTGGGAGAACTGTTAATTCAGCTTCCTGTTGTATTGTGCAAAGCTGTCCTTGAGGTGTTTTGGCCAAGTGGAGCAACTAGAAAATGTTATATTCTAAATCATGTATATCTAGTCATCATAATGTTATAATGTTTGTTTCTGAGGCATCTTACCTCAAAGATGTTGAATCTTACACAACCTGGAGCATTGTATAAGAGATAGGGAAGAGCACCTAGGGCTAGGCGAGTGTGGTGGTGGTGGCTCTTGTTCCTTGGCAGTTCTGGTTTAAGTAGCTCCCAGCTCCTTGTGTTCTGTCCTCCCTGCTGCTGCATTAACATATACCTGTTTGTGCAGCTGCTTGGTCATCCAGGCTTTGGAAACTGGTCCAAACAAAACAGCCCAACAAGGGGAGAGGAAAATAAATTATTAAATGGTTATTTTTCTGCTGAATCAGTTTCTGTAACCCCTTACTAGGGAGTACAGGCAGTCAAGCTGATTGATGCAATGCAAAGAATGATGACAGGCATGGAAAAGAGTCTGAAGGGGCTGCCTAAGCAGCTCTAAGTGGAAGTGAAATCTTAGTCGTAGATGAATGAGGCCCTCCTGATTTCAATGGCAATTCTTACTTCCTGCCTGAAAGTCTTTCTGTGACTTCAGGTGATAATAACAATTCTACACTACAGCAGTCAGTGCAAATTATCACATATTTTCTCTGAACTAGCAGTGGTTTGCATTAAAAAAAAAAAAGGCTGTGGCCAAATACTGGGAAAAAAAAACAAAACAAGAATTTTAAATGAAAGATATTTTAGAAACTATCCAGTAGAATAAATTGTACTTCATACATCAAATTGTTACATGGACATGGAACAGATGAGTGTGATGTAGAGGCCAGTGAACAAATTGCAGTTTTGCCAAATGAGTATCTCTAAATTATTATTTTGAGCATCCATGTTTTACAGTATACTCATAAAATAAGCATTTTATTTTACACAAATGCACTATCCAACTGTCTTCATCCTCATAATTTCAGGATAATTATAGACATGTATAGAGAAACACAGTATTGCTATTAATGTAACAGCAGGCATGTTTTTGAGAGTGTTTCACAGTGAATATTAACACATTTCAGCTGGAGCAGCCATACAGATCAGCGTGGCAGTGGAAGTGCCAGTCTGCCTGTGCAACTAAATTATGAAATGGGCATTTGGAAAAATAGTCCTGTGGTTCTTGCTCAGTATTCAACATTTGTTTGTTCTTAGTGGACCCCTTGTTTTGACCAAAAAAAAAAGAGTTTTGTTTGAGGCTTTTTTTTTTTTTCCAAGCTTGAATAATTCAAACTGCTTTTCTTTGAGGGGGAAGTGCGCACATCTTCAGCATCTCCAGGAAGGGTGTCTAAAATGGGAGGCTGAACTCCTACAGTTGCTGTCAGCATTTGAGAAAGAATGCATGAAAATGTCTAATCAGATGATTGTTATGCTCACTTGGTAGCAGCAATGGGCATGTGGGTGTATTACCTGCAAAGCTATTCTGCATAAATATACACTGCTGTATGTTTCACTTAACAGTATCACTGATTGTCTTTCAGGAAATGGAGGATAAGGTGATAAGTCCAGAAAAAGCTGAAGAAGCAAAATTGAAAGCAAGATACCCTCATCTGGGCCAGAAGCCAGGAGGCTCAGACTTTTTGAGGAAGAGGCTTCAAAAAGGAGTAAGTTCCTTATTGTCCACAGGGTATGGACAAAAAAATCCAATATTCCTATATCTGTGATTTTTTTTCCCATTCCACAGGCCTTTGCGTGGAATGAGTCCTAAGAACTTTACATTCATACGTACTTTTTGAGAAAGCATGAGGAAGACAAATTTGTCTCTGCAAAACAAATGCCAGATTGGCAGGATAGCTGTTTACAGCATCAGTGGCTCAACCACACTTGTTATAAAAAATTAAACTTAGAAGCTGCTGTGATAGACTTGAAAAAACATTAGGATAGAAACTCATCCTGATTTTATCATGCTCATTCTTATGCCCCCCAAATTGATGCTCACTTCCTTTTTCCATGTTTCTAGCACATAAAAGTTTGGTGTCTGCTGTTAGACCAGGCATCATCTGACATTAGTGGTTTGAGAATGGTAGTATTATTCTGGCTATACACCCAGACCAAAAAATAATGATAGAAGAATGAAGAGTGAGTTAATATTTATTTCAGCATTGTTCCACATCTAACCAGTGTCTCTTATTTTCTTAGCTATTTGACTGGGGTTTTTTTTTTTAGTGTAATTATTCATAGAGGGATTATGTAATGCCTTTCAGGCATGCTAGAACTCTGTTCTGGGAATAATCCTAGTATGTCACTGCTTCTGATGGTGCTTTCATTGCTGTCACACCGTTGTGCTTTTTTCCTACTATTGTCTGGGCCCTTTCAGTACATGCA
Organism: Struthidea cinerea; assembly: GCA_013397865.1. NCBI lineage: Eukaryota > Metazoa > Chordata > Aves > Passeriformes > Corcoracidae > Struthidea > Struthidea cinerea. The sequence goes on from VZTI01001507.1 coordinate 531,584, forward strand.
ATAATTCCAAGTATAAATCCTTGGCAAACCAGCTGGTGGAGTTCAGTGCTGATCTAATTCTGTGCTATCTGGTAACATATCTTGGGAATTGTTACTGTTGGCAGGTTTTTTGGATACTCTTTGTCTCCTAAGTTGGAACATACAAAGCAGCGTTAATGGCTGCTGGGCCTGGGCAGGTGGTAGATGAGGTGACTCCCTCTGGGTTAGGCTGCTGCGCGGTTAAAGGCAGCCTAAATGAGACTTCATTGGGTTCAGGGTATGTGCAGACACAGAAGGGAGTGGTAAGTACGTACTGTGATGATATCTGAGGAAAGCAAGCCAGCATTCACTCAGCAAGGATTGATAGCCATAAAGGAATTAGGACTGCTTGCACTTGGTGCAAATGTGAGAAAATCTCACCACCAGCAATAACAACCTGTACAATATCTTCATCTTAATTATACACTATTGAATGCAAAGGCTCTTGCAGCATGTACTTTCAAATTTGAGCACACACAGATCAATGGCCATCTTAATTGACTTTTGCTACTCTGATAAAAGATGGCATAAACTTGTGGATTCCAATTCATAATATGCCTTCTGCAGTTCCTGATGTGGTGATAATAGCTTTCTTCCATTTTATTTTTTATTATTTCAGTTTAGTGTGCTCAGTGTCTTAAATGAGGAGGCATCTTTACTTGATAGAGATTCTGGTGTACTTTGGGCTGCCTGTACTGATGAAGGTTTAAAATAGAGTGAGGGTAGTGTGTGTGCTTTCAGGTAGTGTTTCTGACACAAAGACTTGGACAGACATAGTTGGTTTGAAAGGGATGCTCAAATGCAGGCCGTCTGTGAGAAGCTGGAATAAATCAGGAAAATGCTGGGCATTTTGCAGCGGGTTAGTACTATTACAGAATAAAGGCTGGTGGCAATGTGCTGCCTGGAAGCATTTAGACATAGCAGGTAGTGATGGCTCTTGTTCAGCTGACTGAGGACGGAGCTTGTACAGAGCTAACTGGGGACTCTGCTCTTCAGAGATGGTTGTGATTGTAAGCAGTAAGTTAGTGGTGTAAATCTTAATCCTGAATCTAATTTTTTTTGCCTCATGAAATCTGTTCAAAATCATGGGTTAAAAGTATCTTAGTGGTAGACCTCATGGTTAAGATGTAAAAACAATGCAACTTTTCCTGCAAAATGTGTCAGTGAGCAGTTTAAAACTTGATGCAGAGCTGAAATTCCATGATGAAATTCCATGCTTCATCTCACCATGATGTGGATAAATAACAGTCATTTGGCTTTGACATGCATAAATAACTTAATGTTTTGAGAAATGTGGCTACTCTTAAAGGTAATGCTAATAAAAACTTGCTGATATATTAAGGATCACTGCTTTTCAACAAGGAATTTCAAATTTAATTTACTTTTTTTTTCAGAAAAAAATGGAATGTGGGATAATAATTTCCTTGACATAGTTCAGAAGGACTGTACAGTAGATTTGACTTTTCTGAATAATTGGTTTGGGAACTTGAGGGATTATAGTTTCACAGTTTTAACGTGCAGAGAAGGGGTTTTCTTGTTATCACACAGTTTCATGCTGCTTTGATCTCTGGCATGATAGACCAGGCTCTGTTCTCCAGCTTTAATTCGTGCACTGTTTGGTTATTCTGTGTAGCAGAACCTGCTCACTGCAACAAAATTTGCAAACCCCAAGGTTTCAGTTGTGGGAGATGAGCTTTTGGGAAAACCAGGGCAAAAATAATGTTCACATTACTGTTCACAATGATGTTAAGAGTTCAGCTGTCTGTGCTTAGTAGTCTTGATAATACCTTTTTTTAATCAATGTAGAGCTACCTTGACGAATCAGGGAGATTTTACAACTTTTTAAAATTTAAAATACCTATTTAACAATGTAATTCAGTGTATACATCTGATAAGATTTCAGGCTTTTAAAGATGTGTGTTTTGTCTTCTAGCAAAAATACTTTGATTCTGGTGATTACAACATGGCTAAAGCAAAGATGAAGAATAAGCAACTGCCTACTGCAGCTCCTGACAAGACAGAAGTCACTGGTGACCATATTCCTACTCCACAGGATCTTCCACAGCGGAAACCATCTCTCGTTGCTAGCAAGCTGGCTGGCTGACGAGAAAAGCTGAACTGCATGATTATTCTCATTCCTGTTATTTCTCCTTAATAGTTATTTCTCACCCTCACATCCCCCTTTTTCTTTCTTACACTAAGTCATGAGACTGACAGCTTTGCAGGTAGCGATAGCATGTGCTGCTATTGTAAGGGAATACTGTTAAAACGTAGTATTTGGACTAGTTGAGAACAATGCACTGATTAAAAAGGACAAGTTTGGTTAGAGCAATGTAATCTACTTGAAAATGTACATATTGCCCATTTCCTAGTGTAGGACTGGTTCCAGCAAGTGGCATCGCAAGTTTTACAACTTCTAATGTTTCTGCTTTTGTTATTTCATCTTAATTACAGCATATTTGTATTTAATATAACCTCCAGTTGTGTTGGGTTTTTCTTCCGTGTTTGGGTTTGTTGTCTAAAATAGAGGTTTAGACCACAAGTTGCTAGATGGTAAAGCATGTATAAAAACAAAGACAGGGCTCTGATTGAATTTTGTTTCTGCTTTTGAACTTGAACGGCCTTAAACCTGTTTCAGCTTTAACAATAGAGTTTTTACTTGGGCAATATTTGCCCATTCTGGCGTAACTCTCGTGAACCTAGTGCTTATTGACAACTGCCTGTTGAAGCTGGTATTCTTTTCAGTTCTGTAGCTTAGGACACACTTTTGTTGAAGATGTGGATGAAGTGTGCATGTGCATAGACTGTTGAATTCACTCTTGTGCCATTCTTTGTAAATACAATAGTTTTGCACAACCTTTTGCAAACGTCTATCAGTTTTACATTTTAAAAAGCAGATAATGTGCCAATCAAAGCACAAGTGATTCTGTATCTTTCAAAGTCTTGTCCTGAAACTAAGAGCCCAGAATCTTGCTACTGAAAGTAAAAATTGTATACCTGAAATTTGTGAAACACATTTAGGCTTGACTCAAACTTATGCTTTTGCAGTTGCATATTTTGTTTCACAACAATACCCAGCGTTCAAATATATATCTGGAATTTGTACCTATATTTGCAGGCAAGTGTCCTTTCTGTTCAGCAGTTGTTTAAGCTTTTAAAGCAGAAATGCTCTGTTGACATGGAATATGACTAAGTGTACTATTCTAGAGAGTTCCCTATGTGGCAAACACCAAATCTAGGCTCACTAACCTTTGATATGCAGTTGTCTTTGGGCTATTTTAGACTTCTGGAAGCAGAAGGGTATCTTTTTTTTTCTTGGACTCCTGAAGAGGTAGTAAACGATTTCCTTTTCTTCCTTCTACAGCAGCCCCTCATTGGTTTTGGGGAAACAAATATCTGGAAAGGTATTTCTATAATGACCTATTGAGAAATAGGTAACTTTTCATATCAGAAAATAGGAATGAACTCCATTTCATGTTTATGATGAAGGTTGTAAGTACTAGATAGCCAAAATACATAGTTGATATTAGTCAGGTGAATTGATGCATTTAAAAGCATGTTAGTTCAATGAAATCAGAATATTGAAAGTGGTGTATGATCCATAATATAATTGATTTTCATGTAAGTAGTCACAGCCTTCACATTCTTTGGGAGAACAAGAAACTCTTTGGGAATATCAGTTTACCGAATGCCTTTTTATTTTAAAAAATAGTTTGGTAACAGCCTATTAAGAACAAAGCACCAATGTGAATATTTTAAGAGAGAACACTTAAAGATGCATGTTTTTAGAAGCTTGTACTTTGTGCTGACATATTCAGAAAGGTCTTGGGGTATAAAGGACTGCTAGTCAAAACCAATGCTGGCCCATATCTTCTGCAATACTCTCTTTTAAAGGCAAACAAAGTGGTCAAGAGAAAATGAATAGTCTTTATGTGGTCCTGTTCTGATCAGAACATGCAGTGTCCATGTAATGGTTTTGATTCAGAGAAACAATTCCAGAGAATTTCAGAATTGCTAACCTGATTCTTTTCAAGTCTGTATAGCCCTTGTCTAGTAGTTAGATGGGCTTTGTCAAGCCTGTCCTTACTCCTTATCCTCCACTAGTATTACAAATAGTTTGTGGTTTTTGCAGAGCAGTTTGAAGAAATGGACCTACCTGACTTCTTTAAGAAATTAGGCTGGAAGAATAACGAGGAAACTGGAAATACTGAAGCAAGCTGCTTTTTACAGATGTCTGTTCTAATGTGAAAACCCCTCTTTATTTTTCTATGTATAAATGAAATTGAAACTTAATGATAGGACTGGGCCTGAAAGAAATGTTGAACAGCTTAAGGTGACTTGCTGTGTATTGTCTGGTGCCACTATTCTGTAGCTCCCCTAAGGTGAGTTCTCTTGATGTTTGGGAAGGTTTAAAAAGATAGCCATTTAAATTTAAACATTCCACTCACTTAGCTACAACTCAGCTTGTCCTGCTGGTTGGACAACACAAGCTCTTCCAATGCTCACTCAGTGACTTGCAGTTCCTAAGATTCCTACAAATTCTGCTATGAATATATTACCCATGTGTATATTTGAAGTACTGTAATACTAACTAGGTCAGTGACTGATTACGAGCCTTCACATCTGACAGACCTCAGCAGCAGGCACAGCTATTTTGATTCTATACACTGTATAAAACTTAAGTCCAGTAGTCACTTAACAGTAAACGGAACATGACTGCAAATCGATGCTTACTTTCAGCTTACTCCAGCAAGATAACTCAGCTATCCAAACTGATGTACATAATGTATTATATGAGTTTTACCATTTGATAATTGCCTTTTTCAAAGAAAACCTGTCCACACTATAGACTGGCAGTCTCTTTCATATCTTGCCTTTAAAAATAGATTGTGTTTAGTTGTTAGAGTAGTACTCATGTAGGCTTGTAATAGCAGATAGCACCGACATTTTATTTGGGATAGTTAAGTGGATTAATTACAACTTCACGGATATGTCCCCAGATCTGTAACACCAAAGGCTTCTCTCTCATTGTTCTTGATGTAGTAGGACAGTGTTTGTGTAAAGGCCACAGGAGTACATTTTGTTGGACATATTTACACCCAGTCAAGATGTTAAGGTGATGAAAATGTCAATTGTTCTTTACAAACTTACACATTGTATAGTATACAGAATAAATTGATTTACTTAGTTTTTATTGCAACATGGAGGTTTGTCTCATCTTTACTGTGGTTTCCTAAACAATACTGGACACTTCGGTATTCTCTATGGAAAATTTCTAAACCCTAAATCTTGCTACTCTGTATCATTAAAAATATGACTGGGCTTTGGTTTCTAGTATGTTAGACTACAGAATTACTTTAATGTAATCACATTTATATATATTTCAGTGCTTATTTTTCTATTAAGGCAATTAAAGCTTATTGTTTGAAAACTCCGTAACAGATGATTGTTTTGGTCCCTTGCACTGAATGAAGGGGATGTCTGGGAACCAGCCTGGTGCAAAGAAGTTTAATTTGCTTTAGACTGTTGGCCTAAATATGGCAACATTTCCAGAAACCACAATGCTGGAAGAAGTCCGACTGATTTCCCAGTCAGCCTGAGGCTCAGGTACTGATCTTTGCACAGCTTCAAGATCCGCGGGGTGTTACTTACACAGTTAGCTCAGTCCCCACGGTTACAGTAACACCCTCTGTGCTCTGCATACCTGCACAGTTGTCTCTCTTCCAACACATCTCTTGCATTAAATTGCAGAGCTCTTAACTGTTCATCAGTACTGCCTGAAACCAGCCCTGTTTGTTTTCTACAGCTGCAGTCTTCAGGCCTGGTCCTTGTAGTGTGAGAATATGGGCTTGGCAGAGAACTCGCTGCCCGCTCGTCGTACAGTGTGACAACAGAATAGGAAGCCCTATGTGAGAAGGGAATTTCTCTGCCACGGTTTAACAGATCATAGATATGAACAGAACACAGATGTAAGAAGAAAGGTAGGACAGATGCTTTGTAACTGCTGGAAATTACAAAAAAAATCTGTATAAAATTCTGCGTGTGGACTGTGTCAGTTACATCAGCCATACATTGTTACCTGGAACACCCTGGGATATATGCTCTGAAAAAAATGCCATCTTTTCAAAAAGATGTTGTGCAAGGTAAGAGATGAGGTCATTTAAAATCTTGCCAGCAAATATTTGATGCAGGAGATGCATCTTAAAGTAATAAGTAGTCGGTCTGGGTACATTACAAACAGGTTGTTTCTTGGCAACTTTCAGTGCCCCCAATTTCTGTCCTTAATGGCAGATTTGAAATCCTGGTTTATGCAAATTGTGTCAAATCACAGCATATTTTGGACTCAGATATCTATTTTTTGCTGTGACTTATAATTACGTTTGGCTCCTGAGCTCCAGCTGTGAATGGCTGAGATCAGTAATCCACAGTCCAGGCGAACTCCTGAGGAGTGTCTTTGAATTTAGAAGAGATATCCTGAGGAAAGGGTTCAGAATATCGGATGTGAAGCATCACACAGTCAGAGGGGAGGTCCAGGACCTTTCTGAAAACAACACTGAAATTTCAGTTGTTCGCAATTTCAGTGTCGCACATGCAGGATGACTGGTAGCTTTAGTGTAGATCTCTGTGGTTTGCCTTGGCATACAGATGAAGAGCAGCTATGGAAACTGCTTAGCCAAAACCTCACCCCTGACCTGGACAGCAGTTCCCAGGAACCTGTTCTGGGCTTTTTATAGCACTGAATGTCCTGTCCTGCTGATGGGAGTGAGCCTCCTGGCATGGGACAGCAACAGCAGTCGTGGTTCATAAGCCTGGACGTACGGGTAGAACATGGGGAAAAAAAAGTATTTTAAAATTTCAGTTCACATTATTTTGAACTCTCCCAGCCGAATCAGGCATTGTTTTAATCTCTACCCTGAATTTACTAACCTTAGTTTCCTAGCTGTGAAGGCCATATATCTGCACCTAATACAAACAACTCTGGGTAAGCTCCATATTTTCATCTTGGCTGTTTTTCATTTGTGCTTGCTACTTTCTCCATCTCCTTCCTAGATAGCAGCAGTAAAGTCCAGCTAAGCATTTATTGGGAGTGTTTGTTTCAGGAGTCAGGGTAGCGTTTTCTCTCTCTGTTACTAAGTTGATGTGTGATTTCTAACCCATCTCTTTCATGGTTCAGGTCCTCTGTAAAGGTTTGTCTGTTTCTTTCACAGTCATGGTGAGTTTCAGGTGCGGTACAGATACTACCCACTGAATACAGCTGTTAGCTAAGCAGTTGAATTCAGAGAGAGGATAAATAGTCAAAGGCACTTTGGTGGAGAGTGTGGCAAACATACCTATTTCAAACTTGTTTTGTATTTTGGACTGCTTGGAGTAGTAGGATGCATACCCAAGGTGAAAAAGGAAAACCAAGAAAGAGAGTAATATCTTCAGTTCTGCTGTCAAAAGAACACTTGTCATAACCTGAGCTGTAAAAAACAGACATTAACGATTCATAAAGCAGTGAGGTGTCACCTTGAGACCTTGCTAGAACGTGGACTAGGCTTTTCATTCCGATTTGACATGGACATTAAACTTTTCCAAGATGTGTACCTCCATGTCTTGGTGAGAACCGGACTTAATTATTGAAGGAACTGGTTTGGGCCCATTTCCCTTCAGTGCTTTCAGTAATGGTTTGAACGACAGATGCAATCAAGCTGAAGGAGGCTGTAAATAATTTGAAGGATGGGATTAAAATCGGAGAGAAAAAAACCCGCAAAACTGGAAAACGTGGCACCTGAGAAATACATGCCAAATGCACAATGGGAATGACTGGATGGGTGGTGGGATGGCAGCCAGGCACACAGAGGCTGCAGCAGGCTGTGACACAGATGTAAACCCAGTGAGACGAGGCTCGTCTCCCGCCTGCCTTGAGAGGACCGGTGGAAGGAAGGGGCCGGACCGTTCCCTGCGCCTGGTGGTGCCCGGGGTGCGGAGCCTCCTCCGCGCCTCGAGCGGGGCACGGGCTGGGGGCCAGCCAAAATTAGAAACACCCCTGATGAAGAAACGAGTAATTTGTTCGGTCTATGAGAGAAAAAATAAAATTAATTCTTAAAAACCCAGGATGGTGAGGGAGAGGAGGAATGCCGGCTCTGGCATAAAGCAGGGGCGCGCAGCCCCATCGATCGCCCCCCTCGGCCTCCGGAGTCCCCGCGGCGCGGGCCGGGG